>OY754973.1:24850710-25218210 GCA_963576475.1 Molanna angustata | reverse complement strand
GATAGTTATAGGCTTACAAAACTTTTATTTCATTTTTCCTTCTCATATATTATAAATAAATTTATTTTATTCATATTGTTGGTAATGTCTTGACAATGTCCTCGTAAGGTGAAATTTATATGTAAATTGGAATTATTGCAGTTTGATAATGCTTTTGCGAAAATCGCGATACACATTGATTTTAACGATCTCTCTTCGTCATTTCAAAACGAACATAGCTCGCTCGTAAATTAGTTTCGTTTGATCCAATTCTAAGTGTTCTGTAAATAGTAACGCTAGCATTACAAATACGTTGTGTTGTAATAACAAATCATCCTAACAGACTCTTGCAATGGGAACAACGAGTTACTTCCCAAACTGTTATGCACCCAAATTAGCACAAGAACTGACTGACGTACCTTATTCCGTACAAATAATCCATTAGAATCTATCATCGTTTCCCATCATCTGTAATATGTAATAAATATAACATTTCTGGATAGTTCGTGCTATGAAATTATCTGTTCTAGTTTTTAAACTCCATAATTCATTACATAATGGGAAGTGATCTCAATCTGTACAAATATTTAAGTATTTGAGAACTAAACAAATTATTAAAAATATTTTATTAATATGAATATAAAAAACATTGTTTCATTTTACAATCAGGATTTACTATTTGTGTATACTACTTAGTATACAAATATCAAAACCTTGAATATAAAAATTTTCTAGGCCTATAACTATCTATGTATTCTGAAATTTTGGGCTCTGTAAATTGAACGGATGAAAAGTTAAAAGGGGGCGGGGGACACACAGACATTCTAAATGTTCTACTCCGAATTCTAAGTAAATCCAAATATGGAACATAATATGTACTGCGAAGCCTCCGAGTTGGTGTTTTTTTTACTTCAAAGTTAGAAAAACCGTAAAAAATATCGACCCTGCATACAAATCTCGCGTATCTTGGCTTGATACATTGTCGATATGTTAAGAGAATAAAATTCTCTTGAACAAATCGACAGTTGCAAAACAAAATTTCTCAAAATATTCAATATTTTGGATTTGATGGTGTATAATTTGGTATGTATTCTTCCTATTCTTTACTATACTACGTATAATTCAGTCACTCTTTTAACTAAATTAAGAACGTTCTAAAATTTAGAATTAAGGTCATTTGAACTTAATTTTGTATTCTTTAACTGACTTTGTTCCTAAAACTAAAATCTACAAAATTAGTACACCGTAGATAATAATTTCAACTCAAATTGCCTCAAACAGAAACTACGCATGCTGCGCACTACTCGGCCATGTTTATTTATGTCATTTCACCTTACCTACATAACATTTCATTTGATCTGCACTAATATTCTTTGCTTTTTATTTTCAACATAATGCAACACGTGTAAATTATCCATTTTTATATTTTTCTCCGTACACAACTGATGTTTTCAACTTAATATAAATATACCGAACAGCTGTCAAAATAGCTAGTACGCTTCCAATCAGGTGTAAAAATTTGGAACGTTTTGACAGTGGATTAGACTAAAATGTGGTTATAGAATAGGGCAAACTTTCAAAGGGGAGGGGCAGATAAAAAAAAATTATATAGGCGGGCCTTATATTATATAGATTATTTTTTTTTTAAAATAAAAAAATGAATATGTCCTTGTTAAACAAGTACATATACATCTTCCTACGTTCCCTAAAATAAGCAAATAAATGCTTGTGCTGTAGGTGAACGAAATCGGTCGAGGCAGGATTCGAACTCGCGATCACTGGATTATTAGCCCAGCGCGCTAACCACTCTGCCATCGACCCATCTAAATCTCATTATACTTATATTATTAGTAAAAGTCAATAGGTTTCTAACGCTGTTTTGCGAAGCTTCATATTAGTAGAAAACACACGCCACCTTAGACAACGTGTCATTTAGATCAAGAAAATAAACAAGAAAAGATAACTCAATGTATGGAAGTGACAGTTGTCAGTCACGTGACAACTGTCACTTTCATACATTGAGATATATTTTATTGTTTGTTTTTTGAGCTAAATTACACGTTTTCTAGGGGGGCTGTTCACAGATGTAGGAAGATGCAAACATGGCTATTATCTTCTGAGCGTGAGATTTCAGATTTGGGAAACTTGATTTTGACAGGGCCTTTAGAAACCGTTATTCTATTCTAGCTACATAGAAAATACATATTGTCCTATTCTAGGTGTAATTTTAGGGGTTATTCGAGGCCATTTCGCGGGCCGGATTGACTACCCCGATGGGCCGCACCTGGCCCGCGGGCCGTACTTTGCCCATGACTGAAATAGGGAAATGAACTAATGCGTGACTTACTTGGAGTAAGAACGTTCCTATTTCAGCGTTATAGAATATCAACTTGGACCAAGTGGAAAAGGAACGTTCCTATTTCAGCGTTATAGAATATCAACTTGGACCAAGTGGAAAAGGAACGTTCCTATTTCAGCGTTATAGAATTTCAACTTGGACCAAGTGGAAAAGGAACGTTCCTATTTCAGCGTTATAGAATATCAACTTGGACCAAGTGGAAAAGGAACGTTCCTATTTCAGCGTTATAGAATATCAACTTGGACCAAGTGGAAAAGGAACGTTCGTATTTCTGCGTTATATAATATCAACTTGGACCAAGTGGAATAGGAATGCTCCTATTTTAGCCGGAAAGTTCTTAAAATGACGTACTATCGTCATTGACAGTTGGATCTCATGTGTTGTTACATAAAACTAATTTTAAATAAATATTGTTTTGAAAAGAAAGAAATACTATTGTGCCTAATTCAGTTGAGGCTCCTTTAGAACCGATTAACCGTAAACGCGGGTTTGCCTTAAGGCAATCTCAAGTCATTGCGCACAATATAAGAAGTGCGCGGAAAATTTTGAGCGACTCAACGCAACCCTTTTCGTTTTTCCATCTTCTTATTTTTCTTTCCTCTCTAATTTAGTTTATTTCTTTAAATTATTCATTTATTTATTCTAAAATTGAACAGATTGTAATACAAATTAAGCAAACATTAAACCATATTACTGTTGAACAAAGCATTAATTAACTGAAATATTTGGGAGGAAGAGAAATTTCAGATATGTAACCACCGCCGCGCACCACAGAAAAATATTAATTTGAAAACCAATAATTCGTTTGAAAACTCTTTGTTTTCGATTATTTAACCGAAATTCTAGTTGAAATTCAATGTTTCATTTATCAGTATAGAATTAATTATATTTCGATGTAGCACTCAATGTTAATGTATTATTACTATTTATACAAAAAAATTACCATAAGGCTATCTCCAAAGCAACGTTAAACTTTACTGTTTTTACATGAAGAAAAAAATCGTTAATTAATATGAAAATATAAAAAGTTACCTAAGAAACTGCTGTCCGAGATGCATATATTCTCTTCAGTCCCTCCGACTCAAATTTTTGGCGATGTCATATAATATTATGTGAAATACATATTGCATAAACTCAGGAGTAAAAAAATCTCGATTAATATGGATGGTTTGTTACTCCTCCCTACCCTAAGGGGATATAGTGGGAATTTTTTTTTATTGCAGTTTATCATCTAGTATCATGCTGTGATGTATACTGAAAGTTTCATCACAATGTACCCATCTATGTGTGTACTATGTACAGCGTGTTTATTTTACTTTATCGATTGTAGACTAAAGTACTCATTCGATTCTTTTCAAATTTTGCAATGTTTTATATCTTATACTCGCTTAAACTTCATTAGATTTTGAAGGATATCTGATAGGGGCTTCTCATTTTTTATCTGTCAAATATTTTAATGTAACCCGAAACTCAGGAAACTCGAAATTTTATATTTTTATTTTCAAATTGCTAAAAAGGCACATAACTTTTATAATATGGCATTGAAAAATTATCAATTTTTCATAATAAAATATTTTAATCAAAACTAATTTAACAAACTCATTTCATAAATGTGGTGAATATTTTGTGGAGTGACTTGGTAGCGAGGAGTATAGCGTTGGCCACAAGCCACTCGTCTTGGGGTTTTTTTTCTCAATTTTTGTTATTTAATTATGTATATAAAATTGCTCTCTCTCGTCCAATGCAACGTTGTATCAAAACTTCAAGTCAATCGACCGACCACTATTTCGAATTTTGCGAATACAAACATGCGCAGGCTAAATTTTTATGTACCTATAATAAATAAATAAAATAATTGAAACAATGCAACCCTATGTTTGGATTTGGTTTATTTGTTTGTTTTCCCAATATGTTTCTTAGCTCACATAAATTGAAATCCAGCCCTGAATATAATAATATTTAACAATGGTTAAAGAATACCTACATATTATATTGTTTACTCTTAAGCTAATTCTGTACTGATTTATGTAAAGTAAACATTTGCAAGTGCTGCTTATAGACCAGTTTATTTCCTTTCCTTGCCAATATAAAATATAACGAATTTGTTATATATCAGCTCTATTTATTTTAAGCATATTTATGTTCCAAGATTAAGCTATAATATTATATTTTAAACCGATCGAAAACGGAGGAGCTTATTTATTTGTTAAGCATGAAAAACAGGCTAGAAGTCCACTGGTTTCATGCATTTATGAACACATAATATATTATATTGTATGGAATGATTGGTCAATTAAATTGTCATCCACACCCCATACATGAACGCACGTACATAGATTTCACCCAGTCATACATTCAGCATTCTTACACGAAGATTACATATTATTTAAGAAATTATTTTCTGCAGGAACAACAATAAAAATGAAAAAAAACAAACATTAGTAAATCAAGAAACATTGAAATCGGTAACTAGCACATGTTATTAAAATTGGCACGTTCTTAAAGCACTCTTGAACAATGCCCGTGATTGTGACAATATATCGACATTTTCATATTGATAATGTAGTTTGTTGTATTGTCTGAGTGACCGTGGTAGAGGAGCATGGAAGCCCAGGTTTGTATTGTAATGTGGGATGTTAAAAATGTTTCGTAATCTGGAGCATGTTCTTATGGGTGTATTTATCTTAACAAGTTCGAGCAAATTGAGGGCACTGAAGTCACAGTGAATAATTTTGTGAATAGTGATTAAATCTGTTATATTCCTCCTATATGATAGTGATTGCATATCGAAATAATTTAATGTATCATTGTACGTTTCGAGTTGATCTGAGACTCCAGTACGATAGGCAAGGATTCGTGTGAATCTTCTCTGTATGCTTTCAACTCTTCCTGAGTGTATCTGATAGTTGGGGCACCAAACCACTGAGGAGTATTCGAGAGTACTTCTGACGAACGTTTTGTACAAATATTAAAATAACAATATAACTTTGTTTATTTCAACTTATTTTAAATAAGTGGAAATAAACAAAGCTATATTGTTATTTTAATAATTTATTAAAATGAATTTCCACAATGTGAATTACCACAGTGTAAACACCTCTACCTTAGAATATTTGTTTTGTACAAAGATATCGATAATAGAGGGGACTGAAATTCTTTCGATGACCTCAGTATAAATCCTAGAACCTTTGAAGACTTTTTAGATATATTATCTATATGAATATTAAATTTTAATTTGGAGTCCAAGGTTACACCGAGATCATTGATTGATTGGACCAACTTTAATTCAGTATTATTTATAGCATACTAGCTGACCCGACAAACGTTGAATAATTTGGTAATTAAATAAAAAATAACTAATTTATTTTAAGTATTTGGGGATGGGGTCTATGAATGAAAGAGGAATGGAGCGCTGTGGACGATGACAGCCTATAAAAATAACAAAACACCAACCATTCATTTTCTTAATTCAATGTAGGTACTTACTTCATTAACTTAACTGACATATTTAAAGTTTGATCTCTTAATAGTTAAATGTCAAATAAAAAAACCGATACATATTTTTTATCTTAAATTATGCCAATTAAAAAAAACAATATTAATCTCGAAGAGCAGTGTACGATGTTTTTTGTCAGTCCGTCTTTATCCAACATAAACAAACTGGATGGTTTGTCCATGCCACGTATAATTATTGTCCGTGTGAAAAAATGGTGTGCCCAAATCTAAGCCATAAACAGACATCGTTTGGCCTTGTGACTTATTGATTGTCATTGCGAATACCAAGCTAATTGGAAATTGAACACGTTTTAATTCAGCTACCACTTCTATGGTAATCATTGGGATTCGTGACAGCATTACATTTTCGCCTCGGAACTTGCCATTCAAAATGCTGGTTTCGACAATGTTTTTCATCATTTTTTTAATGAGAAATCGCGTTCCATTGCACAACCATGGTAGGTTCAAATTCCGAAGTAAAATAACTGCCTGCATAATGCGGTCGTAAATGATTCTTTGTTCATCAGTCCATAGTGAGACATTACGATTCAGATTACCGCATGGGCCATGAATCATGTTTGTTGTAACAATATCGAACAGTAGTTGATCAGTAGACGGATCTGGAATTTCCGCAGAAATAATACTATCAATTTCCTCACTGATAGAATCGATGTACAAACAATAATAATGGCCGAACACTGTGTAGAGAGTAAGAGAAAGCTTATTGTGTGAGACAGATAGGAGACCGCCATCTTTCTCGTATCTACTCCTTGCTGTTGCTGGTTGAGAGGTGACACCTGTATAACAATCGCACTTTCTGTTTCCACTGGGTTTAATACATAAAATGCCCCTGCATATCTGAAAGAAAGATTTCAACCGTTGACCTCTCATGGACTCCCACTTCGGTCTAGAGAAGAAAGAACCCTTGCCATCTCACGATACAGATTATTATTCATCTTCCTTCACTATTCTTGCTGCTCGGCTGTGTAAAAATTAAGCATTTGATATTAGAACTGCCACATCACTCCAATTTTCAAATCTCGTCTTAAATGCTCACTCTTTCTCTCAATTCCATAACGAACATATATCCCAATTTCACTTTCCACCCCTTTTTTCTCTCCTCATCCTCTCCTTTCCGAATTTTTGTTATTTCTCACATTTTGTTTTGCTGTCTTATATTGGTTGTGTTATTGTGTTATTATGTATATGCCGAAACTATGTTATGTACTTTTGATATCAGATGGTTGACTGGAAGAAATTGCCTCCAGGCAATAAGTCCGCCATTTGTACTATGTAATTTTATGTATGTACAAAAAAGTATAATATAACTAAATAAATAAAAAATTATCCTACGACAATGATTAATCAACTGCCATCTTGCAACCCTATTGCGCATCTGTGGATAAAAGTAAAAATAGTAATATCGCTATTAAAAAATAGGGGTTAGTGTTAAAAGGGTGTAAATTTAGGGTTATAAGTATTTTTGATGCCAATTCAGAAAAAAAAATAAAAAAAAAATTGTCAAAAAACTAAAAAAAAAATCTGGAGAGGACCACCCTTATCACCTAGGGGTATAAAAAATAGTCTACAACCTATTCTCAGACCTACCAAAATATACAAAAAAAAAAACATAAAAATCGGTCAAGCCGTTTTGGAGGAGTTCGATAACAAACACTGTGACACGAGATTTTTATATATTAGATTAGATTAGATTTGAACATTATTATGTGAATATTGTTAGTGAATTGAATGAATACACATTTGTTGTCGTTAAAAAATCCCCTTAAGAGCTTACTAATTTGAGGTGATGTTTTACTCTCCAAACTATGGAATAGTGGAGAGTCATGATTTCACAATTTTTAAGCATATTTTTTACATCAATTTCTCAACGGGTATGACGTCGTGATGTGTTTGTATGTGTGGCGTACGGCGTAAGGATTATCCTTTTTGTGTCCTCTCTATAGCCCAAACTATTAGTCCGATCGACTTCATATTAACATCATATGTGTATAGTGCATAGACCTAGAGCTTATTAGTTTTCCATAGATATCCCTTAATTTCTTCTCTATGATTTCATCTGTCCAAATTTTCAAAATGCTCTCACGGTCTGGAAAATCGAAGTACTTGTATATTGTTTGAAATTTTGATACAACAAATATACATAAAAATGCATACAAGGATTGTCAAAATTCAAAGAAAATAATCTATGGTGTGCCATATCAATGTGAAATAAATTTCATATTCGTAGAAAAAATGTATATAACAGAAGTAAAATAGCTTCTGTAAGGGAAAATTGAGTGATCAACTTCATATTGATATTGTATGTGTCTCTATAGACAAGTGTATTTTTTCTCTCCACTTCTATCTTCCTCAAGGGATAGGCAGTGAGAACCGAACACCGTATTCTTGTATCTTGACACATTCATCGCCTCATCAACATTGATACACTGTCTCATACATGCTCATCTTGCTAGTAATGCAATTTATCTTAAAATTTCTCAATAGGTATCATATAGAAAATACATACTATGAATTTTGTGTATGGTTTTTTTGTGAAAACTTTTGTCCTCAGGGAATCTTATATTTGTTTAAGAATCTAATAGAAATGTAGGTACTTCATAAAAATGCATTTAGAGGTGTCAACCTTTCAAGAAGAATAAATGAACACTTACTATGGTGTGGAGAGTTTAGTGTTGGCTACAACCCACTCGTTTTATGTATGTTCAGCCATAACTTTTTACCACGTTGTTTAAATTCGATGATTCCTTTTTTATTAAAAAGGGATTACTTCTGGGGTGGTCAAATCTGAACTAATCCAAAAAATTTGAATATTGGAATCATGAGAAATCCTGAAACTCGTTGCGTAGGTATTATTGTATAGGTGTATTGTATGAAAGATAATAATCTAAGATATACATATATGTATATATTATACATGTAGGTATTTACTTTTGTTTAAACTATAATTCCATCACTGATCTCGCTCGTCACTACAAATAATCTTCGTTTGAAGTTAAAATTTCAATATTATCCGGTCTTGTTTCGATCGGAATGTTTTGTTGGAATATCAACGTGTGGAGGACAAAGGGAGTGAAATAAAAATGATATATTATTAAATGTCGAAGGAAATGAAAAACAATTTGGAATGAAATCAGACAGTTGGAAATATCTATAAAAGCCTAAACCGATGTATCTGTGTACACATATGCCTCGGAGATAATATGTCTACAAAGGAATGTACTCTCCATATTATACTGATGTAGGTACATATCTGTCTTATATCCTACTTCTTGATGTAAAATACAAAGTGACAGAAATGAAATGTACTGTTTCAATAATACAAAGAGTGTTTTTCGCTAAATAAAAAGAATGAGAAATCGAACCATTATATTTTGTGTCAAACCAAAGAAAAAAATATTTTAAAATCATAATTCCCTTTAAAATTCAAGAACAAAGAGTTTTATTCTAATTTCTGGAATTTGAATATTTTGTTTTTCTTAATTCACATTTCCTCACTATGTGCAATGTGTACGCTTTTAGATAAGTACACAGAAATTTAACTAGCTCACCTTAGCACAGGCTATGCCTAGTGAGGGGGCTAGTAACAAAGATACAAACAAAAAGATATGGCTTCAACTATGTAAGCACCAGTGAAGTGGTAAATTGATATTTATTGAGATGAGATAACTTATATTTACATTGTATGTTAACTATGTATGAATAAGCTTATATTATCTTAAGATATTTTGTATCTCATATATACTGTATATTTTTGGATAGAAATAAATAAAAAAAAAAAAAAAAAAATTTGATATTTTAATTTTAATAAAATGAATCACCAATGATATCAACAATCTAGATATTGGAAACAAATTATTAAAATTCATTTACCCAGCAACGCTTATTCCCATGCAAAGGCTGAGTAGCGATTGGGTACTTCTCTTCAATAGACATTTTCAACATTTAATTTAATTTAATTCATACATTGAAACACGTGGGGTATTAATTGTAATATGAGTTTCTAGGGGTCGATGATTCCCCCCCCCCCCCCTCCACTCCCTACCATTCTCCTTTCCCACCCTTTTTTCAAAATTGTTAAAATGTAATAATCTTGTAATTCAAACATGTTAAAATACTATTATTGGCTCTTTAAAATTTTTTTTTTTTGTTTTTATTACTATTTTATTCTATTTAATAAATAAAAAAACATCAATATTAACGCATATATAATTTTATAAAATTTTATCATACAAGCTTATATTGTGAGTGAGGCGATCAAGGGATTGCAAGGACAAAAGTGTATGGCGCTAGGTTATATCTGCCTACCCCCAAAAATAAGACATTATCCACGTGATGGTTCATTAAGATATGAAAAAAACGAGTGGGATGTGGCCAACGCTAAATTCCTCACTAACAAGTCACTATATAAAGTATTCAAATTTTGTATGGAAAATATTCAGTATTTTCGTGAAAAGAGTTTGTTCAATTACTTTTTTTATTTAAATATTTTATTATGAAACTTTGATAATTCTTCAATGCCATTTTATGAAAGTGATGTGCCTTTTTACCAATTTGAAAATAAAAATTTCAAATTTTAACTTTCCTTAGCTTGAGGTCCCTTTGAAATATTTCAAAGTCAAAAAAATAGAGAAGCACTATTCAGATATCCTTAAAAATCTAATGGGGTCTAAGTGAGTACCAGATATACAAATTTGCAAGATTTGAAAAGAATCGAATGAGTACTTTAGTCTATAATCGATAAAGTAAAATAAACACGCCGTACATAGCACACTGCACATAGCACATAGCACACACACACAGATACATTGTGATGAAACTTCCAAAATACAATCTCAGCATGATACTATGTAGTTGATAATCTGCAATAAAAAATATCCTTAAAAATTGCGAAATTATAACTCCCCACTATATCTTCTTGTGATAGTGAGGAGTAATAATGAACACAATTTTCCCATAACGAGGTCAAATCTGCTGTTTCTAAAGTGAACTGTTATTGGTATAAAAACTTTTGCGTTCTTTTACAATTCGTTTGGTGAAAATCCTCATTTCAGTTGTAAATATGAAGAGTAATGGATACAAACCGTTGTGGCTAGACTTACCGTCGACGATAATTTGAAGTGGAATTTAAAAAAAAAACAAATGTCAAGACAAAACCAGGACATATCAACCTTTATTAATAAATAAAATATCTTCAGGATTCTCTCCTTTGCATTGTAATTGTTTATATTTAATTATCCTGACCATGAATACAACAGTATTATCAAAACACTTTTCGATCTTCTTTGCCTTCTAAGCGTTCAACCGTCTTCCATTTTTTGTTTGCCCACTTTTTTTGTCATTATTATAATCAACTAACATTAAGGTCCAACTTATATTGTATTGTATTCTCGGTCAACTAACAATAATTACTATGTCAAATATTATATAAACACACTCCCAATAGCACAAATTGCCACATTCTGGAGACTTGTGATGTTTATCGTCTCACACATACAGACTAAAACTCTCTTCAATAGCAGTTGTTATATACCTGGTAAGAAAACGTAAATAGTCTGTTTGTTTCGTAGAATATTAATCTCTATAATTTATTATACAGACAGAAAGATATCTTAGTTTTCATGTTATTGTTTAATTAACACAACCGCTTTAATTTCATTATGTTGGACATTATGTAGAATGACTTACTTGTTGAATAAAGGTAAAACACGTACTCATCCGGATAATTATTTCAAACAAATTTTGGAACAATGTAGGTAGTTTTACGTGCATAATAAACATGTTACACGTTTCAGTACACGTTATACAAAATGTCTTTTGTGGTGCTCATTTTTGAGTAACAAACAGGATTTAATTTAATAGAAAAGGGTTAATTATTTATATCTAAAATTGAGTTTACAAAATAATTGGGTCTCTGCCTGTTGTACTTAGTGAAACAATACAAAAAATAATTTAGACCATAAAGGTATAAAAAAGAGAGAAAGAGAGGTTCTCCCTTAGAGGTTCTCGCAAAAAATATTTTCTACACTCTTATCTTTAAATTTATTTGTATATCTGTACTGAAATTTTGCAACCGATTTTTAACTAACTTTTCTACCAGCTCTGAAACTTTCAGTATTTGTGTATTCCATGTGACAATGCATGTAAAAACTTTTAGCTTTGTAGCTTGATTCGTTTGATATTTAGATAAACATTTTTTTTTATTTCACAGCTACGCGTTTCAGAATGAGCGTTAAAAATTCTAATAAAATTAGAATTTTTATTCGGTTAGATGGAACAATAATAATTTACTGTTTTTACATATTTTCAATGTAAAATCGTGATAATATACATTTCTTAACACGATTTACATAAGTATGAAATAAATCAAAATAAAAGTGACAGATTAAATAATTTTGAAATTCAATCATTATCATATAGGAGGAATATGGCAGATATCACTATTCACAAAACTTTTTACTGTGCTCCAAATTTGCTCGAATATACCCATAAGAAAATACTCCAGATTATGAAACATATTTAACATCTCTTATTACAATACCAACCTCGGTTTCTATATTCCTCAACCAAGGACAATCAGACTTTACAACAAACTATGTACATTATTAATATGAAAATGTTGACATTTTTACACAATTACGAACAGTGTTCAAGAGTGTTTTAAGAACGTGCCAATTTTAATAACATGTATAAGATGCCATTCCAATTTTTTTATGTTTTTTTCTCATTGTTGTTCCTGCAGAACTTTTCTTTTCATGTACAGGTACATATTTTATTCTTTTCTATTATTTAACTTTCTGTGCAAGAATGCAGAACAAATATATGAAATCTGTGTATGTGCGTTCGTATGTGGGGGTGTGGATGTTCAAATAATAATTTGATCATCCATACTATATGTATTGTATATGGAAGTTCTTCAAATCATAGGTAATTTGGCAACGTCATATATATGCTTGAAACCAGTATGCTTTAAACATGTTTGTCATGCTTAAATAAATAAACTATTTAGAAACTGAGGTTTATTTTCAACCACAAAAATTGAGGGATACCATTCGTGAGATGATTATGTAAGCATAACCACTATCATTAGTCATAAGACCAAGAAATTAGATAAAAATAAAACGGAATCCATTTGTATTTATTCTGTTATTTAATATTTTCTATAAGATTTTCTTCTTTTCGTGCCGCCATTTTACAAACCTAAAAACCACTGGATTTTTTCGCATCGTAATTTTTGTGAATTTATTGTTTGCTGACATTTTTTTTTTATTGTTTATATTTTAAATTAAAATATTATAAGAGAGAGGAGGGCATCGCTCACGATTAATGCGGCGGGTGAACCCAAAAAATAATAATACGAAAAAATGAGAAATATTATTGTGAATACGAAATGACGGGTATGACAAAAAAAGAAGGCAGATCGTAAAGGAAGTCGCGTACAAAATTACTTCCTCTAAGAAAGATTCTCTCAGATACTTAAGTAAGAGAACAACGAACGTTATTTACCTCTTTATGTACATACTTACACCGTCTTAACGAGTTACTGGTCCAATTCACAAACGAGGAAGCGAAAATGAATTTTATTCCTACGAACAGATTGACTTTTATCGCTTGCTGAATTCATTGGAGCATTCTACAAACATTCTTACTTCATTCGATGCAAACTTGGATTCCAGACGGATGTATTATTATATTTTTTACCACACCAAAGTAATATATTGCCTTTTGATGTATAATTTTTTTAACTAAGTATAAAACTTCTTTAAAACAGACATTCCATCCATAAGAACCAACTCACATAACAAATTAAAAGCTATAACAAACAACGAGTTGATTAGTAACAGAAGAAAAGAAACTGAAAATTATTTAATATTACTACATAATTGACTTACAATAAAACAAAATTATATTAGCATTAACCCTTTTTACATCAAGCAATAGTTCACACTACACTAATACATACACTTGCACTTCTATCTCACTTCAACCTACCACTAAACCTTGCTAACTCGATATTATTAATTTACTTACACTATGACGAATAAAAATAATATAACTGATTTATATAACACTACTCTGGGACAGGCATAGCCTAGTAGAGTAGCCTAATCCACAAATTAAAATAAATATATATATATATATATATATATATATATATATATATATATATATATATATATATATATATATATATATATATATATATATATATATATATATATATATATATATATATATATATATATATATATATATATATATATATATATATATATATATATATATATATATAGAGTAGCCTAATCCACAAATTAAAATAAATATATATATATATATATATATATATATATATATATATATATATATATATATATATATATATATATATATATATATATATATATATATATATATATATATATATATATATATATATATATATATATATATATATATATATATATATATATATATATATATATATATATATATATATATATATATATATATATATATATATATATATATATATATATATATATATATATGTTATAATATTTTTATCTCGGTTTTCCCGTGTCAGTAGGTCTTGACTAAGACCATTTGTCTTCCGACGTTTCGCCTGAATATCACCAGGCATTTTCAAGGACTTAACGAAAAGCACGCGCGCGACACACGTCTACTCACACTGAAAGCTCACCGTCAAGTGACTCGTAGCGTACAAGATGGCCGCTTATGTCAAATATTGTTAGCGCGACGTGATTGGCTCCTTGTGACACGCCCACAATATTTGACATAAGCGGCCATCTTGTACGCTACGAGTCACTTGACGGTGAGCTTTCAGTGTGAGTAGACGTGTGTCGCGCGCGTGCTTTTCGTTAAGTCCTTGAAAATGCCTGGTGATATTCAGGCGAAACGTCGGAAGACAAATGGTCTTAGTCAAGACCTACTGACACGGGAAAACCGAGATAAAAATATTATAACATATTTCACCCGTGAAAACATCAAATATAACATATATATATATATATATATATATATATATATATATATATATATATATATATATATATATATATATATATATATATATATATATATATATATATATATATATATATATATATATATATATATATATATATATATATATATATATATATATATATATATATATATATATATATATATATATATATATATATATATATATATATATATATATATATATATATATATATATATATATATATATATATATATATATATATATATATATATATATATATATATATATATATATATATATATATATATATATATATATATATATATATATATATATATATATATATATATATATATATATATATATATATATATATATATATATATATACTCCGCCAATGCCGGTCCCAAGCCCGGATGAAAAAGGAGGAGGGTTGTATGCAAGGTTAGCCACCTACATGCTATAAAAAAACGCACCTGGCTCACAGAAAAGAGAACAAAGCCTCGGACGCAAGACTTCTCTCGGATTTGACCCAAGCGCGAAAAAGGAAAAATCGACTATGGAAAAAAGCTATAACAAGAATTGCCTGCTGGAACATCATGTCCTGGCACAAAAGAGATCATGAAATCATACTGGAACTCAACAGACATAAAATAGACATATGCGGTGTTGCTGAGACAAAAAAGAAGACAAATTGGAAATGCAGCGGCAGACGCACTAGGACACAGAAGCGTAAACTTAAACAAGACAACTAATACAAAACCATGGTTTACAAATGATATTAAAATACTGGCTGATACAAAGCGGAAAATTTACCTACAATATAAAAGTAATCCAACCAATGAAGAACGAACTAAATATATAGAAACTAGAAACAGGGTTAACAGTGAAATCAGAAAAATAAAAAGAGATTACTGGACAAAGTTTACGAAGGATATGGAGTTTGATCTTTATGGATTACAGAAGAAGGTCTGGAAAATGCTGAGGAAAGAAAGAAAGCCAATTGATGAATTCATACAAACAAAAAAGATACCAACGGAGCAATGGCAAAAGTATTTTGAACAATTATATAAAGATGATAAACAAGAAACTGTCCCATATGTTGAAGGCCCGTATCAAAATGAAATCAGTATACATGAAATACGTATTGCGATTGCCAAATTAAAAAATAGGAAAACGCCGGGTATAGACGACATAAGCAATGAACTAATTAAATATGCTGGTGACAGCCTAACACAACAACTGCATCAATTTTTCAATAGAATCATACACTCGACAAAAATCCCAGAGGAGTGGAGGACTAGCATTACAGTACCAATATTTAAAAAAGGCCAAAAGACAAAACCAGAGAACTATAGAGGTATATCCCTATTGTGCTCAACACTAAAACTGTTCACACAAATCATTAAGACAAGACTAGAAACACATATTACCCTAAGAGAAGAACAACAAGGTTTTAGAAGGAACCGATCCACTACAGATGCCATATTTATCGTAAGACAGATAAAAGAGAAGGCAATTGAATACCAAACTCCTGCCTTTGTCTGCTTTGTGGATTTAATGAAGGCCTTCGATAGAGTACAACTCAAGGATATTATTAATATGTTGGTAGCTAAGGATGTACCTCCAGAATTAATAAACATCATAAGAGATATAAATTTGGGAAGCAGTACAAAGATAAGAAACGACAATGAATTAAGCAATTCAATCCCTATAATGACAGGTGTCCGACAAGGAGATAGTCTAAGCCCATTCCTGTTTAATCTAATAATGGATGAACTAATCAAGGAAATTAAATCGCCCCAGCTTGGGTACAGAATGGGGAAGGAAATTGTTAATGTAATTTGCTATGCCGACGACGCTATTATAGTAGCCGAAACTAACAATGACCTACAGACAATGCTGAACAGGTTACATAGCACCTGCAAACAATACAACATGGCAATTTCAATTAATAAGACTAAATGTATGACATTCTCAAAAACACACATAGCATGCAATCTGACTATAGACAACAACCCAATTGAACAGGTTAATACCTTTAGATACCTAGGAATTGACATAACAGAAGATGCTGACCTCTGTGAAGAAATTCAGAGCCAAGTCAATAAGGCAGCTGCAGTCTCGGGCGCCCTAAAATCCACTATTTGGAAAAATGAGGATATGGCCATTAAAAGCAAAGTGAGAATCTACAAAGCATGCGTAAGACCAGTGATGACATATGGAATAGAGGCACGAGCAGACACAGTCAGAAGCAAACAAATGTTGAGGACTTCAGAAATGAGGACATTGAGAACTATTGCAGGCAAAACCCTGAGAGACCGAGTGAGGAACTCCAGAATAAGGGAACTATGTGAGGTTGACGATATCATCAGATGGAGCAGGCTATCATCAGATGGAGCAGGCAGCGGAGGAGGGACTGGTATGGTCATGTCCAAAGGATGGACAGCACCAGACTTCCTCATATCGTGCTTCACAATCAGCCTCACGGAACCCGCCCTCGCGGTAGACCGCCAAAAAGATGGAGGGATAGCTGGGGGTCCACTTCGCAGGAAGAGCAGGCCTCTTAAAAAACAGACCTGAAGGTCTATTCAAAAGAAGAAGAAGAAGAAGAAGAAGATATATATATATATATATATATATATATATATATATATATATATATATATATATATATATATATATATATATATATATATATATATATATATATATATATATATATATATATATATATATATATATATATATATATATATATATATATATATATATATATATATATATATATATATATATATATATATATATATATATATATATATATATATATATATATATATATATATATATATATATATATATATATATATATATATATATATATATATATATATATATATATATATATATATATATATATATATATATATATATATATATATATATATACACTGATGACTTATACTTTTATACGTTTAACTTAATTTTAGTATTATACATTTTATTTACTACTATATCAACATATATTGTGCCTACATCACATATAATTACACATTTAGAAAAGGATTTTAAATAAAAAAATATAAATGTTTATTGATCTATGGATTTTAACTATGAAATTATTATAAATATGAGTATGAGTTTTAAGTAATATAATCCTGAGCGCTTTCGAATATCTAACCATCATCATCGGAGGCGATAAAGACGATTTTTTTAACTAGTTGCATGTAACACATGAGATCCAACTGTCGATAGCGATAGTATGTATAGTTGAAGAATAAGTACCAAACTATAATCCCATAAATACAAATTATTTAATATTTTAAGATATTTGATTTTCTATACAACACATATACCTACATTATGTATGTATGTCAAGATAGGATAGTATGGAGGTCAGTCCTTTGATCCTACCCAGAATATGAAAACAGAATGATGGTATGTATGTATGTTTGGAGATTAGTATCAAACAATTAAGTCTTCTTAGATATTGTGTGTAGGCGATTGCCATACAAATTGTATGAAGCAATGTCGTCACTAAATTCAATTTTTATAAAAATTATTAAAAAAAAATTGAGATGTGCTAATACAATGTTAATATTTTTTATATACAATTAAATTGTCTAGTTGGGGTGTTTCGGCTTTTTTTGATATTTTTAAAAAAATTGGAAATATAGGCAGTTAAACTCATAAATTTATCATAAAAAAATATTTTTCTTAATAAAAAATGTTTGAAAAACCCTGGATTTTTTTTAAAAAAACTAATTTGAGATTTTGTGTTTGTCTATGTTTATACCGCTTTTATTGTTTCTGAGATATATGGAAAAATAAACCAAAATTTCAAAAGTTGATAACCCCTGACTGAAACAAAAATTCACACTTCTGAATATAAAAATTTTGTAGGCCTAACTGTTTATATATTCTAAAAATTTGGGTTCTGTAAATTGAGCGGATCAAAAGTTATAAGGGACGGACACACACACACACACACACACACACACACACACACACACACACACACACACCCTCACACACACACACACACACACACACACACACACACACACACACACACACACACACACACACACACACACACACACACACAAAACTCACATAAAATGTTTAAAATGTTTAAATGAATTCTGAGTAAATCCATGTATGGGAACATATATGCTGCGAGGCCTCTAGTTGGTGTTATTAGCATGCAAAAAGTCCACTACACTATACAAAATTTTCCTTCGTACACGCATCTTGGCTTAATAATGTCGATTCATTAAGAGAATTGAATTCTCATGAACGAATTGACAGTTGGATTATTAATTTCATTTGTTAATGTTTTAAAAAAATATTTTATTTAAGAAAAAATACTGAAATAAATTTACTGTTCTCAGTTTAGTATTTTAGGGTTAGTGGAGTGGAAACATCCATACGATACTTCTGACATTTAAAATAAAATTAACGTATCCTTGAAACAAGTACATTTACATCCTCATACATTCTCTAAACTAATCATAGATGCTTGTGCTGTCGAAATCGGTCGTGGCAGGATCCGAAATCGCGACCATTGGATTACATACTAATCACACCATCCATCTATCACCCATATTTATGACAGTAGATTGAATTATATAAAATTTTTATAATTTACTCGAGAAATATTGTTTAATTTTAAGTTCTTTATTTGTGAAATAAATATAAGTAATAAACCTGACGGAACCTGCTAGTTACACAATATCGTAGAAATACACACATTAGAGGGATATTAACAACGCTAATGAGAAATGCGGTATTTTGTTGGGTACCTATATGGCGAAATATGAAAGTACATATTATGTACAATGTACATAGACGGTGTGCCCACATAAAAGTTTGACGTTTCGGAGTTGGTTGTTGCGAATTTCAGAAGCAGAGAGCATTGTCTACGGCGGGAAATGTTGAAATGCCGGATGCGAGCGGTCCCCCACAATGGCGGATAGCGACGCCTCCGACCAGCAGAGTACAACGGCGACTCCAAATCACCTGGAGGAGCGTCGATAACGGTCACATTTAAATATATTTCACCGGTCAAACTTCACTTCTGACTGTATCCAGGCAAACAACCAGTAGCGTAACTTTTTTATGTCGCTATTTTAAATATTTTATCGGCACAATACAAAAGAATGATTTCCACTACATAGAGATATTGTGATTCCCATTTTAACCAGAATTGTTTTTATTAACTTAATTTATATACATACAAATAAAGTGTGTACTCACATCTTTCGAATTTATCAATACGTGAATATTTCCCTTTTTTTCGTTCTTTCTTTTCGTCAGCCATTCTTCGTCCAGTAATGGACATAATACATCGGGATTTTCATAGCTCCTTTACTATTGTGGCAGAATACCTACATCAAATATCGCTTGATAACTTTCACAACCTAGTATCTCAAAAAGCTGCATTCTCATATCCATAAATAAACAATGTTTTTAAAGGCTTACAGAAATAAAAAAAATGCAATTAATGAATTACTTAGATGCATCATTGAATGAACTTTCAATCCACATTAACAGAAAAATAAAAAATAAATTGTTTAGAGAAAGTCACGAAGGTTTTAGTGTCTCCTGTAAAATGATACTTTTTGAGATACGAGATTGTGAAAGTTATCCAGCGATATATGGTATTTCTGTCACAAGAAAAAAAATCAGTCAAAACAATTAGAAAGGGTAATGACTCAAAGGTGACACTTTCACTTTTGTATGCAACAATAAATAAGTCTTCATACTGACATACCCCTAAAGGCTGTTTACCAGGCGACAGTACAACGACCCCTAATTACCAAAACAATAGGGTATATAAACAAAACAACAGATGACATAGTATCTCTTTACCTGTCAAACTTCTTAGTAAAAACATCGACCTGCTAAAGTACTACTCGCGTGTGAAATTATTATTATTATTAATTTATAAAAACTCTGTGTTCGTGATAATATACAAATTTGTAAGTTGTCATTTCAGTTTGTTATTTCTTATCTCTTCTCAATCTTTACCCTGTCTAAATTACTTTTAGAGCAACCGTAGATATTTCGCCCTCTGTGAAATACGTTCTCTACTTGATTGTGACTTGTTGGAACTTTTAATATTACTAAATAGAGTTCACACTCTATTTAGTGAACAGTATTCTGTTCTGGTGACCTCTATTCCAACACATCACAACAAGGAGTCCAATCAGGATAAAATTCCCTTCTGGAGTCTTAAAACATAGAACCTAACTGAGGTATCTATTGTTATATAGAAAACCCCCCTGGTTACTATTAATTTAATTGACCTACACTGGTCTCCTGCCAAATTAGTAATAAGCGCACACCCGCCATAGTGGTGACTCGCTATAGTGGCCACAACGCCTTACTATAATCAATATAAATAATACAAAGTCGAGTTAGTTACACAATTTATAACTCAAGATCCACTCCAACAATTGGAATGATCTCTTATTTGTTGCATTCGTCTCTGCACCGAATAGAAAAATAACTATTATAATATCGGAAAACTTAACGGTAAAAAAATATCTGAAAAATTCACGTAAAAAATATACAGAAATTGAATCTATATCTATCTTTGTAAATAAAGCAAAGTCGGGTTAGTTACACCATTTATAAATCAAGAACTGCTGGACCAATTGAAATAATCTCTTTTTTGTTGGATTCGTCTGCACCTCGAATAGAAGAAATATTAATGGACTAAAAATTGAAATTGATTTTTTTTTGTATTAATTTTATTACGTTAAAAAAATCCTAAATTTAGTTAAGCTAAATATTAACACGACATTCATTGACTGTTAGGCGGTGAGAAGTTTTCCGGGTCAGCCGGGTCAGCAGATTATAATCCAACTGTCGATTTTTTCAAGAGAATTTATTTCTCTTAACATATTTGGACCCCCAAAATTCTGAATTGGAGACCCTATCATAATAGAAGGGGTGTAGGGAGACCACAGAAGAGATGGACTGATGACATTGTCGAACTGGTGGGACATGGGTGGAAACAGAGCGCCCAGGATAGAGAGAAGTGGAAAATTCAGGAAGAGGCCTTTATCCAGCAGTGGAGTGAAAGGGGCTGAAGAAGAAGAAGAAGAACATATCGACAGTATTTCAAGCCATGATCCGCGATAGTTATAAGCAGGGTCTATGTTTACAAGTCAAAATACACCAATTTAGAGGCTTTGCAGCATATATATATTCTATATATATATGGATTTATTCAGAATTCGAAGTAGAAAATTTAGTGTGTCTGTGTGTGTGCCCGTCCCCCCTTATAACTTTTCATCGGCTCAATTCACAGAGCCCAAAATTTCAGAATATTATAGATAGTTATAGGCCTATAAAACTTTCATACTCAGATTTTAGAGTTTTCGTTTCAGCCAGGCTTTATCAACTTTTAAATTTTTACTTTATTTTTCCATGTGTCTCAAAAACCATAAAAGCTAGAACGCTGAAAATTGGTATTAGTTCAAAATCTCAAATTCGTTTGAGACAAATACAAAATCTCAAATTCGTTTGATATTTTCAGTTAGATTATGTGCGTATTTGATTAAAGAATTGTTATTGTTAGAGTAAAATATTGTTATGCGTTTACGTTATAATACCTTTATTATTATTATTTCAATAACCTTCATTTCAATTTTATGTTCAAGTACATTTACTTCGAGCTAATAGTTTTTGAAACACAATCCAAAATTGTTGTATTCTGAAACAATTTTTTTTCAATGATATGAAAATTTAACCAATAGCCATAAATAGCTTACATGTTACATACTTAAATATTTACAATTACATTCGGCATATCTTATATTTCTTTTATCATTGGTAATTGTCATTTTTTTCTATTAAATATCTATCTATTCTTTATAATTAATCTTTGATTTTTGAAAAAGATGGCTCGTTTTAAAAAACAAAAGAAGCAGCATAGATACATTTATATTATGGTTATTCAGATACTTTAATAACGTACGAGAAAACATTAAACTATGAATGTCGCTCTTAGGCATTTTGTGCGGAAAATGTAAAATAAAGAAATAGTGGGAATAAAGAATAGAGAATGCATTCGTTATTGCGTCAGAGGTCTTCCTTTCAAAAAAGAGTCATGAAATGAAAGCTCCTCCCTTCCCCTCGTCCGCCGCCAGCCACCCTCCCACCCCTCGCCCGCTCCACACACACACAAAGCCTCTGGTCTACTCTGCGATACTTTTCGTTTTAAAATAGTACAAGGTATTCGTCTTCCAGCGGAGCAGATGGAACGTTCCTCACAAGCGCACGGTCCCCTCTTATATCTACAAACAAATCTTCGACGCACGCGTTCCGATAGCTGTTCCAGTTCGCTATTTAAAAATAAATCCATTGCAAACCGTTAAATCAAAGTTCGCTTATAACTTTGTTTTATTTACTAGCGCGGTTTATATTATTATCTTTGGTGGCTTAATAATGTGAGTAATATTTAAATATGAAAATCTTCAAAGAGTTGTACGAGATCGACGAAACTAAATGTGTTGACCGCATAGTATGTACTGACAAAACACTTACCGAAAAAAGTTGTTGTTTAAAAAATATACTTTAAATCAGTGCGCGTTTTATTATTTCGGTATGCTTATTTGTGTTAAAACTAGTGATGTATTTAGACCATAAATTTTATTTCTGCTGTGTTTAAATTAATAAACAATTATGGAAAGAACGGAACTCTCGACGGACTATCCTCAGGAGTATTCCTCGTACCTCGCCATAGACGTCCCGTACTTTGACGAAATCACCAGCGACGTTCCTCCCATACAAAGAGCCTACAAACCGTCCATATCCACGTCGAGCGAAGATGTCGCCAAGCCTCGATGGAAGCAGCCGGCGACAGTGTCGAGGAAGATATCGAGGAGCAGGTCGATGGACAGATACAAGCCGGAGAGGCGGGCGTCCACGAGGGCTTCGACGAGAAAGCCTCGAACTAGGAGAGCTATGTCGCTCAGACCCGGTGACCCCAACGTGATCCCTCCCCTGGACTTTATGGCCATGAAGTACGGAAGGCAAAGCATCTGCCAAGGCGGGTCTCCGGGACGAAGGTCCGTCAGTTCGAGGTTTCCCGCCGAGTTGGCGCGGAAGGAGAGAAGAAGACGCTGCATGGTCCGCGTCATCATGTCGACCTTTTTAGTCCTGACAGTTGCCAGTATACTAGTGGTACTTGTGACATTGACTCACAGCTACATAAAGACGGTGCAAAATGTTACTTCCAAACAGTATACGTTTCTCGTTCCTCCTCAACCTCATCACCCTTTGAGTAAGTTTCCTGGTAATTGACATCTTTTTACTAACACTTTTCTTCTTAACATATATAATATACTAGTAACACCCGGCAGACGTTGTCGTGGCTGTTAAATTATTTACCTCAAAAATTATAAAAATTGTTGATCTGTATGTTGATTTCTTTAATTTTTTTTTTAACATTTTTATCTAGAATCGCTAGTTATTATTCGGTCTTTACATTCCCTTCCGTCCCCTCATTTTCTTCCGTCCCTTCATTTCCTTTCGTCCCTATTCAGTCACTTATCCATTTTTATATATAGATAGGATATAGGATTTTTCCTTGTTTATTTATTCAAACAAATAAACCAACATCCACTATATATAGAATATATATTTATTCATACAAATTTACGAAAATCCATTTTTATATATAGATTTTTTCTCGTGTGCGCGCTGAACAAATCCACAAAGTTTCATTCCAATACCAAATATATTTTTAAAAAAAATGTGTGAGATGTCGAATAAATAAATAAACAAATTATAATGCAATAACCTTCTCCGGTATGTGCTAAACAAATTCCCAAAGTGTCATCGCAATCGGATGGATAGTTTAGGAGTCCATCTGCCACATACAAATAAACAAATATACGTACATCCATTTTTATATATATATATAGATGTATTTCGTTCAATACTTTTTTATTTATTTCCTTTTTTTCTATTTGTACTCCAAGTTCATTAATTTGTCGCTGAATCTTCTATCAACAATTAGCAACCATTTATATAATCTTTCGTCAGACTTTTTCCGTTCACATACTTTTATGATATTTTTTATTTGTTGTTTATTAAGATATCTTTTTTCTGTTTTTATGTTAACAACAGCACGTATCAAAAAAATGTTTTCGTGAACATTTTTCATTCATTTTAATATTTAACCTAAGATTCATGTTTCAATAAAAATACTAACGTCATAAATAAAGACATAGCGTATGAAATATTAGAAAAAACCTACATTCCAAACGCATAAAAATTTATTTCTCCCCTGCTGGAGATCGAACTTAAACTCTGTCATAGAAATCTAACGAATCACTAATGTTTCGACTATAAAAAACCTTAAAAACAAAAAATCATAGCTCCGATAGGTAATATAGGATTAACTCGAATAAAACGAAGGTGACAGCTGTGAATTGGTTTGTACATATTAAAAGAATGAACCTGTAAAAATATAAACATGACCATGAGAGAGAGTGAGACGAGATACGAGGATCGCCCGAGGAAAGAAATAGGTACTATTCGTGCCATTGTGAACGATGTTCTAAATATAAAAAGACTGAATAAAACAAGAGGTTGTATGAAGGTGAATGAATGTAAATGAACAAATACCCCGCTAGCAATAATATATGTTCCTTAGTATGACGTAGAAGTCATCAAAGTATAGGTTTTTACTATATAATACATAGTCCACTAACTTTTTCAATGGATATCATGTAGAGAGTGCATACTTTGAGTTTCGTTGTGATGTTTTTGTGTGTATCCTGTATGCCGTACACAAATATGAAAGTTGTGTCATCTGTACAGATCAAACTAAAGGGCCGATGAACTTAATATTGATATCATAATGTGTGTGTAATATAATACATAAAACTTAGAGCTGATTAGTTTTCCATTGACAACGATTCATTTTTTCTCAATGTTTCTCTATGATTTCATCTGTTAAAACTGAAAAAATGCTCTCACGACCTGGAAATTTAAGATATATTAATTTTGTTTGAACTATTTATACAATACCAATAATCATCAAAAAGCTGCATTCAAAATTGGTCAATGTTTGAAAACCAACCGTTTTAAAAAGAATTTTTTTATGTTTGGCAATGTTCAGTTATTTGTTTTCATTATGTAGTGGAGAGTTTCGCGTTGGCCACAACCCACTCGTTTTAATAATATTTTTTTTTTATTCATTTTTCATACAACCGGTTATAAATTATAATTTATCCGTGAAAGATATAATAATGTATAATTTATTAATATTGTTTCGGGAGTCGACTTTGCAGAACTTACTCGGGACGGATAATAACGCATTATTTACTCGGGACGGATAATAACGCATTTTTTACTTGGGACGGATAATAACGCATTTTTTACTCGGGACGGATAGTAACGCATTTTTTACTCGGGACGGATAATAACGCATTTTTTACTCGGGACGGATAATAACGCATTTTTCAAAAGTTTATTTTATTTATTTATTTGAACACGTTCTTACACCCTGTGCAAGTGGAGAGCTTACTGCCAAATGACAACTAAGAAGTTGCCAACGAAAGTTGTCCAGAAAATTTGACCAAAAAGGAAATTAAACGATCAGATGATTCAGCAAAATATCACACGCCTGAAAAATAATACAAAATAAAAATCGATATTTTAAATGGAATCCTGGATATTATTCAGTATTTTCTCAATCTAGGTTACTACCAAAAACATGGCATGATGGTAACATTGTTTTTATAAAATAATTACAAAGTATGTAATCAAAATTGTACTGGAAAAATCCGTCCATGTTTTTCGTAGTCTCACTTTCGATAGATTACTCGTTACGATATTAATCTTAGTTTTATAGGTTCTTCGGCATTCAATGATTTATCGTATCTTCCTAAATATAATACGACCATGTCACGCTCTTTCATTTCATAGATATGACACTTTTTTTATATTCCTATGTCCCGCCCTTTCTCATTTCATATATATGACACTTTTGTCTTACGCACATATCTCATATTTTCCGTTCCCTGCTCCAGGTCTTTTATTTTCCAATTCTTTGTATATCTTTTCAACTCCACGAACTGAGCTCGTTAACATTTTTCTCTGTTATTATCTTCTATATTTTCATTTTATCTGTTTTCCCGCCATAACAGGGACTACAAATTGTGCGACTGTCGAATGGGAACGTGATTTTTTCCAGTTTCCAAAAAATACAGTAAATACAATTTCATATGCAAACTTAAGGATTCTTAATGTTTTCGTTCATTCCTTTTCAACACAACATTCCACCAATCATTTATCTTTATTTACTTAAGTATAATGTGTTTTTTGTGGATATCTTTATGCATTTATGTTGTTTATTATTTTATACTCTTTATGAACGTGTTTTTGTGTCCATTTCTATTTATTGATACCTACTTTTGGTGTGATGTAATTACTGTAATTAATTTTATTCTTTTTAAAACCTACGTCGTGTTCATTTCAGCGTCAGCGTCACAAAACCTATGATATTCATTCATTCATTCATACCATCACGGCATATCCCACAATGTGGGGTAACCAGCGAAAGGTGTGCGGGTGTGCATTGCCTTATAAAGGAGAGCACAACACATATATGTATACCCACACACCAGTCTCGTCTCACCTAAAAAGGCACTACATTCAGAATGGGTGGTGAACCTCATTGCTGAACTATGTCAGATGTTATTGTTGCCTGTTGTATTTTAGATTACCAGGCTCTTACGAGACACTCGAAAACTGTAATAGAAAAGAGTGGAAGCACTATTCTAAGCCGGTGCCTCACAGCTCAAACCTATGATATGAAAGTATAAAAGTAACAATAAAATAACCTTCATAGTAAATGAGATAAGAATACAAAAATATATTTTACAAATATATAAGTCCAACGATATCACCACCAAAGATTTCCGTATTACAATATTTGAAAAATATGAAAGATAATACTTCCCACAAGTTGGAATGGACACTAAAATAAAATGAAAAATGACGAAAGATATTTGAAGCAAAATAAAATTTAAGACCGAACGACGCACGATTTACTAAAAAAAACGTAAACGTTAAAGAGGTGGAGTGAAAAGGAGAAGTCACCCCAGAGAAAGATGATGTCATGATATTTAAAAAAATAAATCATGATATTTAAAAAAAATAAAAATGCCTAATGAATGAAAAGCGAACAAGTATGAATGCAAAGGAAACCGTATGAAGGGATATGAATTTACAATATGTATGTATGATATGTAATGTCATTCATGATTCAAACCAAAAACGTTTTTTTTTGTATTTCTATAATTTATTTCTGTAATCCGAATCGATAATTAATATAATTGATTATCCCGTTTATTTCTATTTGTGTTTCAAACGATTCGTCATAAGTATTTTATGGATATAAATACTAGAGTAATAAATCATATTTATAACAATCTATAATGAAACTAGAACAAGCACAGATGTAAGTAAATTCGCATAACACAAAGTTTGAACATTCTTTAAAATGGGGTCGGTGCTTTTACTACTCTGAAATATGATTATTTTAATGACAGTGTTTATTGTATGAAAATAAGATAAGGATCACACATACCTTTGGTTAAATCTGATAATTCTGTCTACATTTTCAATGCTCATTATTTGATGTCTTTGTTGAGTTATCAGAATTTCCTTTTAATTTCACTGTCTCCGAAAAATCTTTCATCAACACATATATTTCGATACTGTTTCGTTTTATGCATGACATCATATGATTCAGCAAATCTCAATGTGTTCAGTCATTATATGAGAAAGAAAAACTTCATGTAACTGCTAACACGACTTAAGTGATGGCATAATAAATAGTCTCATAATAATTCTCACGGATTGATCAAAACATAGAAATTTTCAAGTCAAACGCTTCCTTTACAAAATATCTTATGTGATTTGACTTGCATAAACATTAGTGAATAACGATAGGACAGGAACAAATTTTATTATATTTTTTTGTACCAAAAAAACCAATGCAACTGGACTGGAACAAGTTTTCGAAGAAGTTTCTGATTAATTTTCTGTAAATCACCCATCGTTTGGTAATTTCAAAGTTTACCTATGTCAATAGTAAGTGAATAATTATAAATACATAAAAAATATATCTATTACATGAAATGTTAACATCATATCATCAGCTTGCAACATATTGTTATTATATTTCGAATTATGTATGTTGTATTTTATAAAGCTTTTAAAAGTATCTACCAACCACAAAGTCTATCATCTATGTAATGTCTTACATATTAATGTATTTTTCACAAATATCTTCATTGTTCCTGCATGTACCGTCTACCCACAATCATAATATATCAATATCAGAAAAGATCGTCAAATAAACAAGCGTAATAATAAAAGTCATATTTTAAATAATTGTGATTTAATATTATCAGATAAACAATTAAAGTAAAAATCTCACTAAATAAATACTGAATTATTAATAATAAAATGGTCATAAAATTATAGTAAAAAATATAGTCAAAAGCTCATCATTGCATAAATATAGTTTAAGGCTCCTCAAAAAAAAAATATATATACAAATGCTCATCAAATTAAGAAATATAGTCAAAAGCTAATCCAATAAATAAATGTAGTCAAATGCTTATCAAATAAATATAGTCAAAGGCTCACCAAATAAATACATATAGTAAAAATCTCATCAAATAAATAAATACAGTCAAAAGCTCATCAAATACATAAATATAGTCAAAAGCTCATCGTCCTCAGGAATCGTCCCACAAAATGGTAGGGTCTGCTTTCTGTGACTTACGCTTCCACTGTCCTTGGTTCTGCGTGTCCTCTACAAAAGCTCGCGAAATAAATAATTATAATAAAAATCTCATCAAATAAATAAGTCATTGTTTTCGCCTTTAGGCGAAGTTTCATTTTGTTCCAGTGTATTGGATTACCATATCAGTTAGATAACGTTCAACGAGGTTGTGTACATTTTACACAGTATCAAATATCGTCTAAATTTATTACAAATTTTATTCAAATCCCTTTTATGAAGCGATTTGAATGTAATTTGAACTTTCAACACTTGTTTCAATCAATCTTTCAATATTGTCTTATATACGACTGTTCTACTATTGATTTTGTGTAACCATAGATTCTTGGAAAGATTATAACGTATATCTATTGACACAGTTTTCATCTCGCTATATTTCTACATCTCCGATATGTGAATAGGTAGGTAGGTAGTTCCATTATACGACACATTTCGTTCCATCTTAGCAAATGACAATCGAGTCGAGAGACTATGGTAATAAGTAGAAAAGTTTTCCAATTTTCTATGGACTACAAAACTCTGTGTGCATACAAATGGCGCTCTTAACGAATACCTATATCGAATTCTCTTTCGTTGTCTGTTCGATTTTCGCGATTTAAAATATATTAGGAAAACAACCTTGTTTTGTCATTTGAATTAGGAACCAATGACTTCTACAGTTCGTTCAATGACCCAAAGTTTTCTATTGTTGTAACTTCTTATAACGATCCATTTAAAAATGCATGAACGAGTAAAAGTTACTTATCATAATCAGTATCGTTAACCAATCATTAATTTCATAGTACCTACACTAGCGGACTCGACGAACGTAGGCTAGCCTACTAAGTTGGAAAAGTTTTTTCGATATTCGATAAACTATATATTGGTTCGTGACATTTGGCATCGAGTTTGGCAATTCAAGCTTTTCGTTGTCTTATTTATGAACTTACTAGTGAACACCCGGCAAACTTCGTATTGCCTGTATAATTAAAAATTGTCCTCCATAACCACCCGTCGCTTCAGACTCTTCAATACCTCCCATCCCTTCAGTACTTCCCGTCCCTTCAGTACCTTCCGTCCCTTCAGTACCTCCCGTCCCTTCAGTACCTCCCTCAGTTACTCCCGTTCCTTCAGTTACTCCCGTCCCTTCAGTTACTCCCGTCCCTTCAGTTACTCCCGTCCCTTCAGTTACTCCCGTCCCTTCAGTTACTCCCGTCCCTTCAGTTACTCCCGTCCCTTCAGTTACCCCCGTCCCTTCAGTTACTCCCGTCCCTTCAGTTACTCCCGTCCCTTCAGTTACTCCCGTCCCTTCAGTTACTCCCGTCCCTTCAGTTACTCCCGTCCCTTCAGTTACTCCCGTCCCTTCAGTTACTCCCGTCCCTTCAGTTACTCCCGTCCCTTCAGTTACTCCCGTCCCTTCAGTTACTCCCGTCCCTTCAGTACCTTCCGTCCCTTCAGTACCTCCCGTCCCTTCAGTACCTCCCGTCCCTTCAGTTACTCCCGTCCCTTCAGTTACTCCCGTCCCTTCAGTTACTCCCGTCCCTTCAGTTACTCCCGTCCCTTCAGTTACTCCCGTCCCTTCAGTTACTCCCGTCCCTTCAGTTACTCCCGTCCCTTCAGTTACTCCCGTCCCTTCAGTTACTCCCGTCCCTTCATTACCTCCCGTCCCTTCATTACCTCCCGTCCCTTCAGTAGGTCCCGGTCATACGCTCGACAATTCATCAAAGTTTCATTGAAATTGATTGAACGGTTCCAAGGATAGTCCACCTTCATCGGTAAAATGACCTGATACCCGATGAAGAAGAAGAAGAAGAATTTTTTTTTAATCCAGAAACCATCCCGGGCATACACTCGACAATTCATCAAAGTTTCATTGAAATTGAATGAACGGTTCCCAGGATAGTCCACCTTCATAGGTAAAATGACCTGATACCCGATGAAGAAGAAGAAGAAGAAATTTTTTTTAATCCAGAAACTATCCCGGTCATACGCTCGACAATTCACCAAAGTTTCATTGCAATCGGATGAACGGTTCTCAGGATAGTCCACCTTCATATGTAAAATGACCTGATACCCGATGAAGAAGAAGAAGAAGAAAATATTTTAAATTCAGAAATCATCCCGGGCATACGATCGACAATTCACCAAAGTTTAATTGCAATCGGATGAACGGTTCCCAGGATAGTCCACCTTCATAGGTAAAATGACCTAAAACTCGATGAAGAAGAAGAAGAAGTTAAAATTTTTTGATCCAGAAACCATCCCTGGTATACTCTCGACAGTTCACCAAAGTTTCATCGCAATCGGATGAACGGTTTAGGAGCGCATTCAACACATACATAGATACATACATAGATACATAGATACAAACATTCAAATTTATAATATAGATGATTTATTCATTTTAAAAATATTGGGGGTCGAGGGGTGAAATTTTGGAGTTATATGTAAATAGATTTATAATTATTCCGCTGTTTCATATTTTTGCATAACACCAGGCGTACATTTTTTTAATATTTTTTTTTATTTTGCTGTTTTTTTATTTCTGCTGTCCTTCCTTCTTTTCCTTCCTTCCCTTTGCTACGTAATATTAATCCCTAAACACTCGATCTCGATTATCTCTTCTTGTTCCTTCCCATTCCTTTTGCTATGGTGTTTATTTTATTTTTTTTATTTTTTTATTTACCTTGGTGTTATGTATATTTTCTTTGTTCTTTTTTAGCTTTCTTTTTTTGTTGATGTACATGTATAATTCTGTCACTCTGTAATCTGGTTGGTTGGAAGAAATTGTCTAATGGCAATTAACCCGCCAGGATGCATTATATTTGTTTATTGTGTACAAAAAGTTAAATAAATAAATTTTTGACTCGAATTGTACCCACTCAAATACACAAAAAAATTCATCGAAATCGATCTAGCCGTTTAGGAGGTGTTCCGTAACATAAACACGTATAGAAGAATTTTATATTATAATAGCGGTTCAGACAGACGTTGTCCTGCCTTAGCGTTAGCTTGCCAATTATTAGCAGGTCCAGCAAACATAAAAATAACCACACACCATCATGACATACCCCACAATGTGGGGTGACCAACGACAGGTGTGCGAGTGTGTTTTGCCTTTTGAAAACACGATACATGCGTGTAGATCTGCACGTCAATCTCGTCTCACCTAAAAAGGCTACATTCAGAATGGGTGGTGAACTATGTAAGATGTAATTTTGCCTGTTGCATTTTCTATTATCCGACTCTTACGGGACATCAGAAAATGACAATGGAAATAATCATCAAAATCAGTCAATCCGTTTAGGAGTTTCACGATGAATTGTTTATACGGTAAAAAGGTACGGTAAATTGTCACCACAAGTATGTACATATATAGTCAATCGGCTACGAGCAGTTGTCCGGTCACGATCACTCAAACACGCACAAAAATTTCATCAAAATCGGTCCAGCCGTTTAGGAAGAGTTTTATTTTATTTTACTATACTTCTCGGGCAACTAACAGTTACTATGTACGTCAAATATTCAGTGACAAATATAAACTAAGATAATTATAAACTGAATTAGTATCTTTTATCATTATTTATTTCAATAATGACTTTTGTATCTCACGCCCATTGTAAAACAATTATTGTTTCAATTGTATTTGATGAACAAACATACAAGACAACTAAAATTGTTTTTTTTCTTAAACTCGTTTAAAATTTACCTACATCTAACAAAAATAACGATAATGGTCAAAAAACTTAACTAATTTATTTTAAAAATGTGTCTATGAAGAATTTACATGTTTATCCCAATCGTACGTATTTTGCAATTTGGTTTAGTTATTGTGAAGTTATGTCGACTCGCATGAGAGAATCACATCATAAAACGATTTTTAATAAAAATACAATTTAGCACAGTAAATAAAATTTTAGTGATTCATTCTACATACATAATATGTACTGTCCATCAAGAACTGACTCCCTTGACAAACTAAATTCTTCTTCTTTGTCAGCCATCTCTCCACTGCTGGATGTAGGCCTCCTCCAATAATCTCCATCTCTCTCGGTCCTGTGCCTCTCCCAGCCAACCCCTTCCCGCAACCGGAATGATATCGTCCACCCATCTTTTTTGTGGTCGCCCTACCGGTCTTTTATTTTCTCACGGTCTCCATTTTAGTATTCTGGGTGTCCACCTCTCGGTACCCTGTCTTGCAACATGCCCTGCCCACTGCCATTTCAACTTTGCAACACGGTCTGCTATGTCAACGACTTTTGTTTGGCGTCTTATTACTTCATTTCTTATTTTATCCCGGAGGCTCACCTCCTAACATTTGCCGTTCCATAGCTCGTTACGTACATTTCAATTTGTATATTGTGTTGGCAGTTAGTGTCATTGTTTCCAATCAATATGTTAGCACTGGGAGGATACATGTTTCAAAGACCTTTCTTTTAAAATTAATTGAATGAAATACAATTAGTTGTTTTATTTAACGATTAATTTTTTATTTCATTTATAGAATAATAAATAGATGAGTTTTGGAACATAGGAATGAGTGTATGTTTGGGATTATACATAGATTTTGTCTTGAGGACACGCTGACAAGTCTAGAAATTAGACTTGGCGTGACTCAGAAACGTTATTTTATTGTAATATTTTATGTTTTTTTAGTATTTTTCAATAAAAAAAATATTTTTATTCTAAACACAAATGTATGCAAAAGTACTTATAAATAAAAAAAAATAACTTCTACGGTCTTATGTACTTATTGGATTTCGTTTAAAACTTAATAAACGCGCAACTAGATAATCACTACTAAAATAGTTATGATCGGTATTTAAAAATATTACTTATAAACATAATACTTAGATGTGATTTTTTACGAACACCCTAATTTTTTTTCATATGGCCGCATTAGCTTCACAGATGTCAAAAAATAGATAAATTCATGTAATCATTGAATAACTGACAACAAAAAAATAAAACAAACACCGCGTTGTGCCGTGTTGAGTCAATTTAAACACGATTGCGATGAAGAATAACAAGGAAAAACGTTATTACGATTAAATATTTCTGTCAATCTCACATATGCGTCGGATCATATGTGAAAGATCCGCCATTTTGAAATATTTGGTATGACGCGTTAGTCAAGCGTTAAACAACCTCTCGACCCGTCCTAACTTGACGTCTATGAAATAAAGGTGTAATAAAGGTAGAGTTGTAGCCAAACATCTTGAACTTTTAGCCGAGAAGGGGGGCGATTTGCGCGTAAACCAACGAATCAAAAAGACACAAATTTCCGCTCTGAGCAACCGGAAGCTCGTTCAAGATGTTTAGCGAAAATTATAGTCACGGTTTTATAAGTAAACTTTTCGTTAATCACACTCTATTACCAGGTACTATAGATAGTTTACGTTTATAAGTAAGACGATAAATATTTATTTTTAAACATCGGTAGAATAACATGCCTCTCTAGATAAATCTCACTTTGCCTAGTTTGAAAAACACTGCAATATATTAAGTCTATTTTTAGTGCACATAACATCAGATAAAAATGTTTGGTTTACTATTTCAACTCACGTCAGTTTAATGCATTTCAATTAACCTAGTTTAACTTCGAATGAAATGAACAAATCTAATTAATATAAAAAATATTTCCACTTTTCTGGCGTTGAAATTAATTTTCTTGCATACATGAAAATATAGTAATTTTAACCCTTTCTTAACCGATGATTCCAATTGGAATCATTGATGTATTTTACGTATATCACAATGAAAATTGATATCAACTGTGTTATTTCTCTTCTAAATTATTAATCACAATATTTTTGATCGCTTACAATACTGAGAATGGCAGAAACTTCTTTATTGACCGCATTTTGACAGTTGAAAACTTGGTTATTGGTGGTAGTTGCGAAATGTGATTTCTTGCTAAACACGGTTATTCAAAAACTTAATAAATGTGAGTTTTTTTTTTGTTTTCTAACATGCTATATATTTTTTTTAATTAGGTAATCATATTTCCTTCAATCTGTAATACTAATTAAAAATAAAACATTTTTTATTTTATGAAAAGTATATAGTTTTATATATGAATGATGACAATTGGAATCGTTAAAAATTCCAAACAAAAAAAATATAAAAATTATCAAAATTTCTTTATAATCACATATTTTGCCCATTTTTTATGAAACATATTTATTTTCATAATTCGGTTAAGAAAGGGTTAACAACTTTATAATATTTTAATGTTACCGTGCGTTAAGATCTTTTGTATGGATATAAAACATTTATCAATAAAAAAAGTCCAAACTGTTTTATACCTACAAGTTGTAGTTTCAAGACAGTAATGTGAACTTTTGCGCCATAGTGCATTTTTATAATATAAAACACAACTTAAAAATGTTTAAATAATGAAATACCATTTTTTTTATTTTTAAATAAAATAATGAATATGTTCTTGTTAAAAGGATTCATTCATTTTCTAAATAAAGCAAAAATGGCTGTACCATAGGTGAACGAAATCGGTCGAGGCGAGATTGAACCCGTGTCCACTGGATTACTAATATTTATTGGCAGAAAAATAACATCGAATAACTTCCCGTTGTAATTATCTTAACATTTCGGATGCGTTTAGTCAAACTATGTAAATTTTTACATTATTACCCTTAACTCAAAAAATATTTAAATTAGGTATCGTGATGGGCTGACTTTTCAAATGGTAATAATAATATTTTAAAGCACTAGGGAGAGCGATATCACGTACATTTTTGAATCTCAATATTTACATTTGAGTAAACATCAAAATTAAGCTACAGTATACAATTTATTATAATTAATACAAATATATCGAATTTCGCTTTTTTCGCAACAGGAATACTTATTAACACGGTAATGGAAATTAGGAAGTATGTATGAGAAAATATTTAATTTATTAGGAAAGTTATATAGATAAAAAAATATCAGAATTTAAACAGGATCGTATTTAAGATATGTAGACTTGTAGACTCTATAGGCTGAATCTGTGGTGTATTTCAGAAAAATATTTTAATTCACTGTACATAATTGATCTTTATATGTATATGTAATAATAATAATAAACACTTCATTGCATCCTGCGCAAGTGGCGAGTTTATTGCCATATGACAATTTCTAACAAATTTCTATCAACTAACCAGTGTTTCCAGCACAGAGAAGCAATGTCAGCGTGAGCAATCAATTTAAATAGTATCTCCTCCGCTGGGGATCGAACCCAGGACGCCAGCACAGAAACTTAACAGCTTACCAACTATGCCACGGCAGTTGGCACAAATATATTTATATATTTTTGGGAATGTGTAATGCTTGGGATACAAGACAACACTGTACATATAATATTATTGTACCTACATATTATTATCATTTTTTACCAAAAAAACATAAACTGTTTTTTAATAACAATCCACCAATTTTTTTAAGAAGATATATTAAATTTTATTTAAACAATGATTTTATTTAAGTTTTTTTAATCGATTTATGGTGGACATAGCCTTTGCGTAAATGCGACCCTGAAATGGAAATAAGAGGAATGACGAGTGTGCCATACATTTAACAAATATGTATACTATGCTTTTGCAAATATACAGGATGTTTGATGCCGTATGGTGAAGAATGCTTATGTTGTATGAAATATTTTAATAAAAGCAGATAAATTTTGTTTTAAAGAGCGTTAGAGCATTTTGAATATTTTGGCACGTGATATCATATGAAGAAATTTTGTGATATCTATGAAAAGCTAATCAGTTCTAAGTTCAAGCTTTTAATATTCTTAAATCAATATGAAATCAAAGAATTGAACATTGCCAAACATAAATAATAAAAACTGTTCTTTCTAGTAGGTATATAATTTTTCTTCCGATAGTATATTTACTCTCCACACTATGGAATAGGGGAGAGTCGTGATTTCACAAATTTTAAGCGTATTTTTTTACATCAATTTCTCAACGGGTATCATGTAGAGAGTGCACACTGTGAGTCATGATGTGTTTGTATGTATGGCGTAGCTGATTAGTCTTCCATAGACAACTTTTGATTTCTTCTCTATGAATTCATCATTTACGTTGTTTTTTTTTGTGTGTGCCCTCTGCAGTCCAAACTATAAGTTCGAATGACTTCATATTGATATCATATAAACACATCATGACGAAACTCACAGTGTGCACTTTCTACATGATACCCGTTGAGAAATTGATGTAAAAAAAATACGCTTAAAAATTGTGAAATCATGACTCTCCCCTATTCCATAGTGTGGAGAGTAAAAAGGTAGCACATGACTCCCCCTTCTTCTTCTTCCTATTTATAGATCCAAAGATCTGTTTCTACCGCTATTCTGTCTCCTGCGATGTGGACTGCCAGCTCTCTCGCCATCTCTTTGGAGGTCTTCTCGGTGGTCTTCTTCCAGATGGGTTCTCCTGTAGAGCGATACGTGGGAGTCTATTTTCATCCATTCTGTTAACATGTGAGCTCCAATATCGCCTCCGCTGTCTTCCCCATCTGACGATGTCTTCCGTACTACACTTTTTTCTTATTTCAGTATTTCAAATTCGGTCTCTTAGTGTGTTTCCGGTTATACATACATCTCAATGTCCTCATCTGTGATGTTCTCAGACTCCCCCAATCTTCATAAAATTGTATCGATCCATGCGCCAAACAACCTGTGTATGCTTTCTTCACTTACGTTATCGTGATAACTGGAGCGAAATATATAAGTGATTGATTCATGCGTATTATTTATCCAACGATATATAACGGGTGGTTAAATTTCAAGGGCCGATGTTCAATGTGAACCACACCTAAACGTCAAGTTTTTTTCTGCATTTCATTTGACATTTCTCAATTTCAGACTAACTCAATTTGAACCATGGATAGATACACAATCGAGCAACGCGTTAAAGTGGATGAACAGTGGATGATCAATTTTCGAAGAAAATCATCTTCAGTGATGAGGCACATTTTCACCTCGGTGGATTCGTCAATAAGCAGAATTGCCGCATTTGGGCGAATGATAATCCAAGAGTGACTGTCGAAAAACCAATGCATCCACAAAGAGTGACTGTTTGGTGCGGTTTATGGGTTGGCGGCATCATCGGGCCGTATTTTTTTTCCAAAATGAGACCGGTCAGACAGTTACTGTGAATGGTGTTCGCTATCGTGAGATGATAACGAACTTTTTATGGCCCGAATTGGAAGATATGGATGTGGACGATATGTGGTTTCAACAGGACGGTGCCACTTGCCACACAGCTAACGAAACAATGGCTCTTTTGCGCGAAAAATTTGATGGCCGAATAATCTCACGTCGCGGCGATGTCAATTGGCCGCCAAGATCATGTGATTTGACACCGTTGAACTTCTTTCTTTGGGGTTATTTGAAAGAAAAGGTGTACGTCGATAAGCCAGCAACAACTCAAGAGCTAAAGGATGAGATGATTCGGCACATTAACGATATAGAACCTCAATTATGCCTCAGCTTCATCGCAAATTTGGACCATCGGATGGAGGTGTGCCGCCGCGGCCGCGGCGGTCATTTGGCCGATATTTTGTTCCATACATAATTGAGCCATACAAATATTACCATAATAAAAAGAAATGTCAATAATTTCCTAAATAATTTGTGTTTTATTCAAAATTAACATCGGCCCTTGAAATTTAACCACCCTATAGTTTATTTACTCAAATCTACGTTTATGGATCTTCGTTCAAAACGAGATAAATTTGTAATTTATGAATCACGATGGATTATCTTCTAAAGCGGAAGAATTCGGAATCGAATTTTCGGTGAAATGTGATTATTAACAAATTTCTTCCCTAGATCATCGATAGCAGACAGATCGGCTTAAAATATACATTAAATATTAATTCGTGGCGCCACAGAGTAATAATTAAACGTTTGATCTTTTGTTAGATATTATTTAACTCAAATACTACAGAGGCTTCCCATATTGTTAGACGCACTGAAAACGAGTGGATTGACGCTATACTTTCACTACCAAATCACTCGACAAAGTATTAAAATTTTGTATGGAAATATTTCAGCATCTTCATGAAATGAGTTTGTTAAATTATGTTTGATTTAAATATTTTGTGTTGAAAACTTGATAATTCTTCAATGCCGTTTTATAAAAGTATTGTCTCTTTTTAGCAATTTGAAAATAAAAATATCAAATTTTAGGTTTTCTGAGCTTGGAATCATTTTGAAATATGTATTTATTTTGTTTTATTTTACATTACTTCTCAGGCAAGTAACAGGTACTATGTCAAATATTAATTTAACACGCATCCAATAACAAGTTGCCATATTCTAGAGACTTGAGATATTAATCGTCTCACAGATCTAGACTGAAAACATAATTAAAAACTGTGTCTCCACCGGGAATCGAACCCTTTGGATCAGCAGTCAGATACCTAACCAACTGTGCCATGAAGGCCGACAGTTAAAAAAATGAGAACACTGCCCCCCTAGACAACGTGTCATTTAGCTCAAGAAAAGACAACTCAATGTATGGAAGTGACAGTTATCACGTGACTGGCAACTGTCACTTCCATACATTGAGTTATCTTTTCTTGAGCTAAATGACACATTCTAGGAGGGCTGATCAGATATCCTTCAAAATCTAATGGGGTCTAAGCGAGTATAAGACATACAAATTTGCAAAATTTGAAAAAAATCGACTGAGTACTTTAGTCTATAATCGATCAATTTGAATAAGCCCCCCTTACATGATACATTGCATAACAATAAAATGAGTGTTAAATTTATTTATAATAAAAGCAAAGTTTACGTAAATTTACACAGTAGCGAAATATTTTAAATGTTAATACGGGTTGCAGACCAAAAGCTAAGCTAAGTTAGTTTAGGTTAGCTCACATAGCTGAGTTCATTTTTCATACTAGCTCACATAGTTTGCGGTCTGCACATTTGTATGAAAAACGACCTCAGCTATGCGAGCTAAGCTAAACTCACTTTGCTTAGCTTTTGGTCTGCGACCGGCTTTTCTCCGTAACACTAAATTCGATAGATTGTCAACTATGCAAGCTTACCAACACAAAAACACGAAAGGAGATAATACACTGTAAAGACAATGAGTACCTATGTACCTAGCGAGGTATGCAAAATGAAGCTTATTTTTAAAATGCTTATTTTTGCCTACTTCACGTATTTTCTATTTATAAATAATAATAATATCCAAGAATAATATCATAATTTACTCATGAAACTCTATTCAAACAAAAAAACCTTTTTTTTATAAAAATCACATTGAAAATGTCCAAATGTCAAAAAACCCCAAAAATAATATAAAATATGGAAAATCGGTGCTGATCTTAATAAATATAGATACGTTCATCACGTCGGCCTACGTAGCTTAGTTGATAAGATATTAGACCCCTGTGTGAAAAGTCCCAGGTTCGACTCGCGGTTTTTAATTGTATTTACAGTCTGGATCTGTGAGACGATAAATATCTCAAGACTCTCGAATATGCCAACTTGTTATTGGGTTCGTGTTAAATGAATATTTGACATATTACCTCTTAGTTGCCCGAAAAGCAATGCAACATAAAATTAAATAAAAATCAGTATAGAACAATGTACCTACTAATTTGGCTGCATTCACTCCCATAAATGTTTCTCAGTGATTTGTATTAATTCTTCAATGAGTCTAATAATACAGCAACCCTCTGTAGTATCGATATAATCAATTGACAGGCTGAGAATGAATTTAATTTAAATCTTCATCTATTCATGTCGGCTGATATCACAAAAAAACTTCTCGGAATATCGCGGCCTTCGAAATATTTTTATATTAAAATATTTGCAAATTATTCATTGATGAACTTACAAAGTGTATTTTAAATATGACATAACAGACACGATCTAAATACCTACAAGGTTAATGCAATACATAATAATATCTTCTTGTACATAATATAAAAAAAATATAATGCAAACTGGCGGGCTGATTGCCAATAGACAATTTCTTCAAACCAATCAGATTACAAAGTAAGACAAAATTGTATATGTACTTAAACAAAAGAATGAAAGCGAGAAAAAAAAAACAAAATATATATTATACAAGTAAAAATAAAATCAAAAGAAACATCATAGCAAAAAAGGATAAGGAAAGAACAAAGAGGGGAAATCGGGATCAGATGTTAAACGGATAAATATTTCTTCTTTAGTTTTTTCTTGAAAATACAAATTGAGTTGGACGACGCAATATCCGGAGTATTATTGTATTTGTAAAATCAAACTCTTATTAGGTCCTCCCAACGTTGAATATATACCCTATTCCCAGCCGCTCTGATCAGCTCCTCCGCTGTCTTTATTCCCGTCCACTCTCGTAGATTATGGACCCATGTAAACCGCTTTCTGCCGACACCCCTTTTTCTTCGATAATCAGATGCAGTCGGTAGTTCATAATTGTCTTCTTCTCTAAGTATCTACATGGCCCAAATCTTACTAGATTTAATTAATGAATTTTTATCCTAATTTTCATATAACGATCGTTTTGTCTTATTTGGGTATAAGATACTATTATAATAAAAAATAATTAAAACTGGAAAACACAATAAATAAAATTATAGAGTTAAATTATTGTAAAATACAAAAAATCGGATGGGCAATTATTGATTTTGTTTTATAGTGTCAATATAATTATGGAGTTTTAAGTCTACATAAACCTGTCTTAATCGCTAAAATTAAAAGTATAAAATGACATTTTTATACATTTAAAAGAAAAAAAACGCTTAACTTAGTGACTGGAAACATGATATATTAAAACCGCCTAATGCACTATGGAGTTACGCGTTAGTAAGGGTAACTATGGAGTGCGTTAAAAAAGGTTTATACGCGATTTGAATTATCGGAAACCCCAAATTTGTTGATTTTTTGCATATTAAGAACAGATTTTATGCACTCTTTAACATTATAAAAAAATAATTTCTCTACGATAATTTTAATAACTTTTATATGGGAATTTATGCTGAATTTCAAAATTGTGTAACGAACATTCACTAGAAAAATGTTGAAAGGACTTATACTATTTTTTCTAGAAACACACTGTTTAACATATTTGAGGGATTTGATTTGAAATTGAGGTGTTTAGGTTTATATGACCCCTTAATGGCAATTCACACTAAATACCTTATTAACCATAGTTCATTTTTTTACTGTGCTCCTTATTTAGTTCGTTAATCAAAAATAAAATGAAACCACTAATGGGTCAACTTTTTTACAAGTGTTTTTATTTAGTATTTATTTTTCATCAAATATGTGAAACAGCACACAATAGTGACATACCAACAAGTTAAATCAAAAGCAAAGTAAGCAGTGCCAACTCAATAAAAATATTTTAATACAAGTTGAAATGCCAGATGACACGATGACCAATGGTCGTGAAATTTTGTGTTGAATATTTTTATGTTTCAAATCAGAAACAAAAATTGGTGAATTACGTAGGTATGTATATTCATTTAATCATTACATTTATTACATCTTTTCAATTGTTCGACTCACAAGAAATATAAAGATAAGTTATCGAAAAATATTACAAAAATTATATAAAATGAATACAACTTCTTTTTATTTTAAAATATAGAAATATACCTTAACAGTCTTTTAGAACGCTTTATGTACATACCTCTAGTGCGACCTCGAGTATAATACTGTGATATGGTCACCATTTTGTGCAATTTATTCCAGTGCGATCGAACTAGTGCAGCGCAAGTTCTTGTGTTTTCTTAATTATAAAATAGCTCATTCCATAGACGATATAGATAATGGTTATCGCGACTTTATGTGCCACTTTCGATATCCGTAGGTATTATATACTCTTTGACTTTCGATTGCATTCCCTGGCCGATCGACGAAGATTATTGGATGTATCATTTTTGTATTAATTAGTCAACGGAGAGACTGCATTAAGGTTGTGAGTGAAATTAATTTTCACGTTCCGAAAACACGGACAAGACAAGCTGTGCTGTTTCATGAGGAAGCGGGTTCTACAAATTTTTACCAAAATTGTATAGGTTTGGAAATGAATTGTGTCTCGATGCACATATTTTCGGGGATAGGCTTATTTAAAAAAAATGGGTCTCTTCTTTATCGATAGCTGATCTATTCCCACGTTTGTTTTTTTCCTTCTTATCTCTTATTTTATTGAGGCATAATCGATTGATGTATTATTTTCTTTGTGTGAACTATTAAAAAAATAATATGAGTCTCTTATTTATCGATAGCTGCCAAATTTGCATTTGATCTATTCCCACATTTGTTTTTTTTTTTTCCATCTTATCTCTTATTTTATTAAGGCATAATCAATTGATGCATTCTTTTCTTTGTGTGAACTGTTTTACACTGTGATTTTTTTTTTTTGTCTATTTTCATTTTTTTATATTTTTAATCTGTTTGTAATTCTTTTTAGTATTGTAACACATAAATGGCCTTTGCCATGTATTGTGTAAATAAAAATAATAATAATATATTATGTAGGTATAATAACATTATGATTCCGTAATAGTATACATTTTTTTAACGAATCAATTACCCCTTGTAGGAAAAATATTCCCGTTCTCATAGAGTTCTTAAACTAACCAATGCAAGCTGAATAAAGTCAGTTAAGTAGGAGTTGAGATACTAATCTTAATCACTATCTGCCATCGAACTATATCTAGCGTTCTATTTCTTTAAATAACACTATAACTTTGATTTCTTGTGGAAGACATTAGGTACAATATTGTATGTTTTTGTAATTTTATGAATTATTGAATCTAATTAGCAAAGCTGCGACAATGGATATTGGAATACATTTGTCAAAATAACGATATTGTTATCACAAACACAACGATAAAACAGTCAAAATAACGATGTTTTTACCACAAACAAATAACTGTATGTAAAATATCAGATTCAATTACACTTTCTCAAGAGCAATATTTGTATCCATTGAAATCCTTTGAACATTTCCTTCCTACCTCTCCTCAAACCACTTCCTGGTCCCCTTCCTAAAATACCTTTCTTCCTTTGATGTTTCAAAATAACTTCTTTTTTATAACGTGAATGGGCTAATAAGCTTAAAACAATATTCATGAAAATGAGAACCTGTTACTGCTTTTAAATTGACGCTGTGTTCATACATATTCTTATGATATAAAAAACTTTTGATTTTCCATTTTTTTTTAAATTATATAAACAATGTCTGTGCCTATTAACTCAATTCAGAAGTATAATGCTTTTGTTCTTTGTGTTTCATAGTGGGCCATAAACTCCATACAAAATCAAATTTGTTTTTTATGTGTACCCTAATGATATGAACTAACGCATATTTGATATTGATATTCTGAATCGTCTTTATCTTTATTACGCTGTGAAGTTTGTGTATTTTCGTGTATTTGAATATTGAATGTTGAAAGATACCATATCATATTTTGTGTTTACAAATACTTCTTTCAACTTTGATTGATATTTTGTACAATTCTTTTATTTTCAGTGAGGCAGGAAAACGAACGTATGATGCATGAATCATTCAACATTGCCATATTGAACAACACTCAGCCGATGGCCGCTCAAAGGAAAAGTTTGGATGTTCACTGATGCTTCAATACGATTCGTGACGTCATTGGATACATTTAAATCAACACGATGAAATTGTAATGGCGAATTTTTATTAAGGAAATACATTATGTTGATGTATTCGATATAAAATCCGTTGTAATATAACCATTATTGTGATATCAGCCAAGAATCTTGATCTGGCAACATTAATTTTGTGTTGTCACGTGTTTTTTTTACTTAGATTCAGAAAATGCATTAACAACTGCTTTCATATGTATAATAATGATCAACCATATAATTCAATTGATATATAGGAAAGTACATATTTACAGTATTCATTGTACGGGGTTTTAATAACTCATTTTGATGCACTATCGGCTGCTTTCACCAAAACACATCAAATCAAATGTGAGTTCTTAGTGAATTTTTTTTATAAAGCAAGGGTTCAAAACGTTTTTTAAGCTTATGGTACCCAGTTTTATGCTATTTTAGTACTACACAAAACGTAGTCAAATCAAGTTTAATGGCTAATATTTTTAACGGGCAATTATAGTTGTACACATTTTTATATACAAAATATTTATGTGATATTAAATCTACATTACCCACTCTACGATAAGCGGTGTATTGATGATTTTTTTTAATATCAATAGTTTATTTATTGGCGAACAAAAATTATGTATTTGATTTGTTATTTTCATTATTTCCAGTACACTTTTGAAATAGTTATTTTGTTTGATCACCCGCTTACTTTTTCGAGTTTTTTATAAAGCATTTTTTGAAATTTTCGCATCATGTTAGTATTTTATTTGTATAGGTACTTTTGCTTCGATTTGCAGTTTAAAGTTAATGTTTCAAACATTGAATAAAAAATACATAAGTTCAACAGCCAATATTTGAAATTAGGGACCTCGTTTTGGAACAAAAATCAATGTTCCACCTCAAATCATTGTCTTTATCAAACTTTACGTTGGGAAAAATTATACCTATGTCTAGTCTCAAATATTGTCATATTGCTACACAATTATGTGCAAACGAAATTGTATAATTATGTAAAGAAATATACAATAAATAATTTATTTCAGTGCGGTGATATAAAAAAATGACATGTATAATTTTTTTTTTAATTAATGTATTATTTTTTTGAAATTTTTATAACAATGATAAACCGAATTCAAATTGATTTTTTTTAATTATATTACGACCGATTTGGACAATTATTCATTTGTGGAATTTTAAAACTTAATATTAAAATTTGGTTTTGATATTGATACAAAGGATATTGGAATCTTGTGTGTATTTTCAACAAAAAAATATTTAATTCATGTTCAATTAAATCTTAAAGTATAATAATACTTTAACATTTCATATGTATTGATATATTATATGTATTTTATTATAAAGACAACTTCTACCTTATCCCGTCCCATTGTATTGAGCCTTATGACTCACGCTATTAACCTGTTAATACTTCCTTAATATTATATGAATAATATTTAGTATCTTTAGAAATAATCACCTTAAAACTATACCTAAGTGCACAATAATTCACCTATCACTTACACTTATACATAAAATATTAATTATATTTATTTTTTCGTTATGCTGAAAAAATGTGTATCATAAAACACTTTACAATCTCGTAATACAGTGTTTTTATATTAATACAGGGCCGGATCTACTGTGATCAGTTCGATATTTGATTAGTTGAACTATTTAAATTTCGAACCTATCTTCTCGTATTTGCAAATATGAGAAGACAATATTTCAAAACCTATCGTATAGAAAGTTTTTTTTAATAACAAACTAAAGAAATCCTGATTTAGTTATAATATTAGTGTAAAATATAAATATCGATAGATTTCAGTTTTTTTAGTATTTATTTAATGTATGTAGGACATGTAGGTACATTACATGTCATGTTTATCTATTTTTTTGATTTTTCTCTGGTATATTTTGAACACATAGTAGATTTGGCCGTGGATATTTTCTGTTGAAACACCAAACTTTATTTCATAACAATAGATTCTTATCAATAATTTTCAATTCATTAGTAAGAAAAGTCTGGTTGGTTGGAAGAAATTGCCTAATGGCAATAAGCCTGGCAGTGTACAATATATTTGTTTATATTGTGTACAGAAAGATGAATAAATACATAAATAAAAGATTCAAAATAAACCAATACATCATATCTATCTAAATAACAGCGCCCTTGGAATGATCTTGAATCATTAAACGGCGCTATACAAATTATTATTATATTAATATAATTATCGCATACATTTGGATGGGTGGATGGCAGAGCGGTTAGCGCGCTGGGTTAGTAATCCAGTGGTCGCGAGTTCGAATCCTGCCTCGACCGATCTCGTTCACCTATAGGACAAGCATTTATGCTTAGTTTAGGGAACGTAGGAAGATGTATATATATGTACTTGTTTAACAAGGACATATTCATTTTTTTTATCAAAAAAAAAAAAATTTTTGATTGAAATATTATTCCTAAAAGTAACCAAGGCCTTTTTATCTTTTACCGCCATATTCTCTCCGTGTGTGAACGTGCATACAACTTCTACATTCTATAATCCATATTATTTCTGATTGAAAGTCTAAATTGACTATTCCTAAAAGTAACCAAGGCCTTTTTATCTTTTACCGCCATATTCTCTCCGTGTGTGAACGTGCATACAACTTCTACATTCTATAATCCATATTATTTCTGATTGAAAGTCTAAATTGACTATTCCTAAAAGTAACCAAGGCCTTTTTATCTTTTACCGCCATATTCTCTCCGTGTGTGAACGTGCATACAACTTCTACATTCTATAATCCATATTATTTCTGATTGAAAGTCTAAATTGACTATTCCTAAAAGTAACCAAGGCCTTTTTAACTTTTACCGCCATATTCTCACCGTGTGTGAACGTGCATACAACTTCTACATTCTATAATCCATATTATTTCTGATTGAAAGTCTAAATTGACTATTCCAAAAAATTGGGATAATTTTTTTTTTCGAGCAGTCTTTTTTTCTTGTTGTGCCTTATCTATTTAACATTCAGTACCAACATTGACTATCATGACTATCAGTAACATTGACTATCATGATTGTTGTCTTCATTTTGAAAAATCAAGATTTTCATTATTTTACTCAAAACAAAACAATCATAAAATAATCTTAACTTTCAATTTATTGTATACATGTATCAAGTAGTATCTATTTATACTGACAAAATGATTCAAATAATTTTATTTCTCTATATAGTTATCGGCAAACAACTTGACAATTTACGGCGGTGTGGGACGGTTTGCACAACTACCAATCAAACAAAAAATCAAAATGTTGCTATGCACACCCGGCCGTGAACTTTTAAAATGTTTGCCGATAATTTATCTTACTCTTCTACTTATGTATTATTCCATCAAAACATTTGTGCTAGTGTACTGCTCTAAATAACAGAGATTACAACGTCAAATTTATTATTTAATAATCTAAGTATAAAAAAAATCGTACCATGTTTTAGTATAGTTTTGTTGTATACAAATAAATATATAGATTTTACATTTTATGAATACCAATGTTTTATAACGATTGTTTAATTTTTATACAAAAGCTTATAAAATTTGTTTTGAGTTAGGATACATCATAGTCGGAACATTTGAAAGTTTAAGAAGCCAAAACAGAAAACTTTAAAATATTTGCAATATTTACAATATTAACAAAATACCCCGCTCCTGCTCTAGTAAAAATGTTATTACAGATCACCTTGGATTTTTATCCACAATCACGCATTTATCACGCAACATTATATACATATTTATGATTAAAGATCTTAATACTAGTTGATCGTATCCAGACGCCATATGCCATGTTCCAGAAATATTACTTTACCCAGAAAACATTCCCAACACTCTTTCAAAGCCACTGAAAACCTTCGAAAGGGATATATCCATGGATATTTTTCTAACTGAATTATACCCCAATATTGACATTACGTTCGGTATATTTTGTTTATGACCATAACCACATACAACATCGTGTGAAGGAAGTTTTGATCAAGAAAAAATAATCAAAACTTACCTAAGTAGGTATATCAGATAGAGACAAGAAAAAAAATATCTAAAACGACTAATCAATAGAACTTCGATTAATATTCCGCCTTTTTTGACAGCGTAGTTTTAAAACTTTTGCCCCAAGTCAATAAACAAATCGGTTCCGACTTTGATATAAAAATAATATTTTTTTATTTATCGGTGTTAGAAAGTATGTAACTGACGATGGTTTACAAATGAATGAGGTAAAAAAATGATAGAGCTCATATAAAATTAGACTGGTTCAATTAAAATGTTACTTAGCAAATAAAGAATTATTTTAAGAATGTTAAATGTTTAGCAATAGGTAATGTTTGTTTAGTAAATGTGTATGAAATGATATTATAATACCCAACCAACACTCGAATTTAAAACCGAATTGTGTCTAAATGTTAATTATTAAACTACCCACAATCGTGTGCCCCTCCCTACCCAATATTAGTCGTTTTATGCATAGAAATATACGAAATTACGACATCCCTACGTCATCATTATGATGCAGAATCCATTGTTCTGTAAATTCTTTGTTTTATGAGGTGATTGTAAACTATAGATGAATAACCAATCTTCAAAGATTGTCGTGTCATCTTTTAAATAATTTTGCATCTCGTTCAGTCTGAATCACACCTTATAAAATATAGAATATTTTAAAGAAAGTACTTTGCATTTCAGAGGATAATTGTAAAAAAGTTATATCATAAGATGACTCTTTTACTATTGTTGTGTTATTTTTGTATGTAACAGTGAAAATAATATCATTGTTGTTTCCTTTATCAAATGATAAAACAACTTTTTGATTTGATCGTAATATGTGTACCTACCCTAATAGTACCTACATGGATAAATAATAATGTCAAATATGTTCCTTCGTACAAGAAATATTAATGTTTTATTTCCATTTATTTATTTAAGTTTATTTTCAATAATTATCTGGTATTCTGTGATTTAAAATTTAAGAATACAAATTGTTCGTTTTCAATTCATATATATTATACTATATAAAATTATATAATATATAGATATTTCAGTTATGTAATTATTTCGAGCATTTTTATTTTACATTCACCTATCTCATTAGTTTTTCTAATTGAATTTTGACTTTTTCTTTTTTTTTACCCTATGTATTATATTGAAATTTTCTTGTAAATACCAATTTGATTAATAACTTAATTTATCGCCAAAAATCATCTTGAAAACGTTATGGAATTGATAATATATTTTAGGATTAAAATTCAAATTTATCTTTTTACAATCATGAAAAGACAGTTTTATATGGGATATAATTTTCTGTCTTTTTTTTCTGTCCATTGATGCAATAATTTTTATTTTTATTTTCCTTTATCAAACAAATTTCTGGTGTTTCGTACTATACTTAAAATAAAATAAATAAATAAATTGATAAATTATTATGACGTGTCTGGAAGCAATTTTCTACACCTTTGCTACCTTTTATCTCCCAAAATTACCTGTTATGAACCACGACTCAAGGTCCATAGTAGCCAATCGTTGTTACCTTTTGTGATGTACTTAATCAGAAACATTTTCAGCCTTTATACTAGGACGTACATAAGTCTGGCGATCACCGTGGCTACGAGCGGTCACGGGGTCATGGCCGTCAAAATGAAAAGCTGTTCGTTATCGCCAGGCGCTAATTTTTTCTATGGGATTTGACGTTTGTTGCAGTAAATTTTTCTACAAAACGGGCACAGCAAACATCAAATCCCATGCAAAAACGAGTGGATTGTAAAATACAAAATACAAAAACGTAGCAAGTGTACATTTTTTCTTGAAAGGTTGACAATCTCTAAATGCATTTTTATGAAGTACATTTCTATTAGATTCTTAAACAAATATAAGATTCTCAGAGGACAGAAGTTTTCACAATGCACCATACACACAAAAACATGCACTTTTTACGTGATACCTGTTCAGAAATTTATGTAAAAAAAGTGCATAACTAACAAAATGACTATACATGAGACAGTGTATCAATGTTGATGAGGCGATGGATATGTGTCAAGATAGAAGAATGCGGTGTTCGGTTCTCATTGCCTACCCCTTGAGGAAGATAGAAGTGGAGAGTAAAAAAATACACTTGTCTATAGAGACCAATACAATATCAATATGAAGTTGATCACTCAATTTTCCTATACAGAAACTATTTTACTTCTGTTATATACATTTTTCATTCAAATATCAAATTTATTTCACATTGATATAGCAGACCATTAATTTTCTTCTTTAAATTTTGTCAATCCTTGAATGCATTTTTGAAGAGTGTATTTTTATTAGGTGTATCAAAAGTTCAAAAAATATAAAAATACCTCGATGTGCGAGACCGTGAGAGCATTTTCAAAATTTGGACAAGTGAAATCATAGAGAAGAAATTAACAGATATCTGTAGAAAACTAATCAGCTCTAGGTCTATGCACTTTGCATAATATATGATATAAATATGAAGTCGATCGGACTGTAGAGAGGACACAAAAAGGATAATCCGTACGGCATACGGCGATCACCTATTACGGCGTACGCCATACATACAAACACGTCATGACGAAACTCATGGTGTGCATTCTCTACATGATACCTGTAGAGAAATTGATGTAACAAAATATGCTTAAAAATTGTGAAATCACGACTCTCCACTATTCCATAGTGTGGAGAGTCAAAATATTGCTCCACGTTAACGAACAGCGTTTTCAATTTGACTCAAGGGCATGGACTATAATTTATTGTTATACCATTGCAACAAATGATCACTTCTTTAAACAAATAAATAGTGTGAGATCATTAACAATCGATTATTTATTTGCTTGCCTAACTTGCATTTCGATTATTTTTTAAGAAGATTAATTATTGTTGAATATTTTGAATGTCATATCTATATAATATACCTACCTACCAAATGTTGATTGTAATACATAATTATATTACCTATTACGAGATTAGTTTATAAAATAATTCATTGTTATTGTTGTCATTTAAATTCTAAATACCGTTTAAAAGATTTACATAGGTACCTACTATGGAAAAAAGATACATGTAACAAATCAAATAATTCATTATTGTTGTAAATAAATGGATTTTAAATATTGAAATATATGACTGTTTCATTTGTACATTATAATCTTCCTTTTACATGTTAACTGTAACGCAAATGGAAACTATTCCTATAATTTGATTAATCTTTACAGTAGATAGATAAACCTACTTTGATTTCATAAAATTGTTCAAAACTTTTGGTTTTTCATTAAAATCTTATGCCGTTGATGAGACCTCTCGCCTACCACGAGGAAACATCAAGCCAAGGTGTGGGGAAGAAAAAGAGAGACAAATGATGGCGACACTTAAAAATTGTTTTATTACGACGCTTTTTTATTTATAATATTCACAAATGGTCCATGGCAAAAAAAAAATTAAATAAAAAAAAACAGACAACAAATAAAACAGAAACACGTGGCATCTACCGAAACGAACTGTCAAACACACGCGAACACACGAAAAGACGCCGACCAGAATATACCGCCCCAGGGTACAGCGACATCCTTCCAGGCATGTCACAGTCTTCCACGTGGTGACTGTAGTTCGGTGGGGCCCAGCCTCTACGTCAGGCTAGCAGGTCTTCCTCGTGTCCGGCGTGGTTTCTTCTTCTCCTCCTGATCTCCTCCTCCAGACCGTCACCCAAGGCTGGCTCTGTGCCCCACGGCACGCTATGACGGCGCATCTCGACAGAGGTGGCATACCAGCTGGGGCCTCACCGGAGGCGAACCGACGCCCCAGACGACACGGATTGCCCCTCGTGGTCCAATCTGCGAGCCGCCGTGTTCCCTACGCGGTGGCCCCACACTGCGCTCTGCCTCCAACCTCCTGTCCTGTTGATGCCCTCATCTTGGTTCTGGGGCACCATCAGCGTCCATGCGCGTGACGGGTCCTGTCACACAGACCTCCTCGTGCTCTTGAAAATATGGCCGCCATCGGGACGCGCGTGTCGACTGATGACGGCGTCGTTCCGTTCGTTTACCACAGCCGTTCAATAAAAAAAGATGTTTACACTACGAATGTCAGATGCCAAGAGAGCGCGTGCTAGCTGCTAGCTGCAAGTTTCGTTGCTCGCCCGCAACGAGCGCTAGCTGTTTTCCGAAATGTTGCCGTGGAACAAAATAAAAATCATTGTTTTTCGGCATTATTTTTTTCGGGCATAAAACCGTCAAACAACACAATTTTGTGAAATAAAAGAACTTCAACTATATTTTTACTGATACTATTGTTGAAACAACCCAGCCTAAGAGTATAATGAAAAATGAGGGTCGACCACGAAAATGGTAGGTATAACCCCATAAATCAAACTGTGGGAAACAATTAAAATAATGTACGTGCATGAGACAACTCATGAATGAAAAAAACGAGAAGTGTAGGTATGTCATGAGAGGTACGTGTGCACAGAACACTACATATGCCATGAGAGGTACCTACGTGTGCACAGAGTGTACATATGTGTGGCTTTAGATAATAAAATTTTGGCATGATGGTGTAAACTTAGTAAACCTATTTGCATATAAACTAATATACTTAATTAATAAATCGTACAAGAAATATTAATGTTTTTTTTCCATTTTTATTTATATTAGTTTATTCTCAATAGTTATCTGGTATTCTGTGATTTAAATTTTAAGAATACAAATTTTTCGTTTTCAATTCATCTATAATATGATATATAAAATTATATAATATATAGATATTTCAATTATGTACAGTTCTTATATTATTATTTCGAGCATTTTTATTTTACATTCACCTATCTCATTAGTTTTTCTAATTGAATTTTGACTTTTTAATTCTGACTTTTTCTTTTTTTACCCTATTTATTATACTGAAATTTTCTTGTAAATAACTATTTGATAAATAACTAATTTTTCACAAAAAAAATCATCTTGAAAACGTAATGGAATTGATAATATATTTTAGGATTAAAATTCAAATTTATTTCTTTCTTCAAAGAGATAATTCTAAAATTCAAATTGCATAAAAATAAATTTTAATAATTTACACAAACGTATATTACATTATTGCCTACCTATTATAATGCTTGAAAAATAATACAAAATATAAATACCGCCCGCTAGTAATATAAATTTACTGTCTATGAATATAAAATATCAAATATATGTCTTTGCATTAATTTGTGTAGAATTCAGCGGAAAAATCAAAATCATTTAAGGATCCAGTATTTCGTAATGTTTCATTTATGTAGAGTAAATATATAGTTTATTTATAGTTCATGTGCACGCATTGTGAAATTAAAAACTTGGCCGGTTTCTAATAACTTTTAATTCCGTTGTTGGTTGAAAAAATATTTTTCAAATTTGAAACCTAAAGAATTTTCTTGTAAATAATTTCCAATGAGATATAGGTATACTGGAGTGCTATTGTCCATACAACAAAACACATAATTTTGTGCCGATCTGGTGTGCGAATATAGCCGCTGCAAGTGGGAGTCGCGTCTCTTTCTAAGCGTCAATTCATATAGAGTTTGGCTGTCAGTTGGTGTGTTTTCCTGAGTTCGACGTGTTGTTTTAAGTCTGTTTTTGATATTATTTGTTTTTCTTTCTATAAATTAAAAGAAATAAAGACATTGGTTAAATACTGCAGCACTTTTGGATGTCAAAACATGTGGTATCCCAACAGCGGAATTAGTTTTCACTGGTAAGAAACTTTACATTTATACTTCAATGGCGTCCTCAAAGATTGCTCCTTCAATATTAAAAATACCTCAACTATTTGTATTAAAACATGATCTACATTTTAATATTATTTGTTAAATTACCTACAATAATTTAAAATTTATTTTAATTTAGTAACACTGCTACCTAACATTAAAATGATTAAACCAATATTCCTTTTGATTTCATCTTATCGTGTGAAATAGCTCTCAGTGTATGGTTTTAATTAGTAAATCTGTCATTATTGCTTCCAGATTCCCTCTACAGTTATAATTAATTACATCATATGCTCTTTAACTGTAATTATTTCTTGTATTTATAATTTTGTGCTATTATTTTACATTTCTATTTTTTCTGATAATTATTACATGAATTTATAACTTTTTTTATTTATTTATTTTATTTTGTTTTATTAAGAAATACAACAGCTGTTTACAAACATTTATAGGTATACAGTAAATAATTTTCTTATTTATATCGCCAATTACAGTATTTCCTAGTTATTAGTTACATTTTATATTGTTTATTCGGTAAAAATTCTCAATAAATACGAAAAAAGAATATTTCAAGTGATAATGGAGATGGAGATGATATCTATTTCCTTATTTTTAGCAACAAATAGAGACAAATAAAAGTACATAACATACAAATATTTTATGTACATTTTTTTATCTAGGGTAAAACATTTACGCACTGTTCATTTGTCATCTTTTTTTGTAAATATCTTAAAATACGTTATTAAAAATATTTGTTAACTCGCAGATTATTTCAAATTGTGATTTCATTCGCTTATGTTTACAGTTCAATGAATTTATTGTTATAATATATTATTTCAGTGCCATAACATTTTACTTGTTAGGTTTTATATATACTTTTCCATAATTTTTCTATAGTATATATTTAGATTTTTCACAAGAATATAGGCATCTTAATTAGACTATATATCCATTTATTGATTTTAACAGTTCTTTTTTATAGGATGCAATGTTTGATGAAAACAGGTCTATCCTTGTATTGGTCATACAGTTATTATTGAAACTAATACACGCTCTATTGACAAATGTGTTTAATATATAGTTTGTTCTACAGGACTCGATATAAAATAGTGTTTTATTTCTGTTGCTTCTAGATGGACAGTGGAAACGGATTGCACTCAGGAGTGCACTACTATCGACTATATTATTTAAAATTTTGTACAAGTAGACCAGATCAATAACTATCCTTCGGTCTTCCAGTGATTTTATTTTATAATGTGTAAGTGCTTGATCATAATACCGGAAATACCGACGGTTTCTGAAATTGTATTGTTTTATGCATTTTTTTTGTAATCTCTCTATAGCATTAATGTGGACAGTATAACTCGGGTTCCAGACCGCAGAGGCAAATTCCAAAAGACTTCGGATAAGCGAGTTGAACAGTATTACCAGCGAGTTGGGATTCCGGAAATCCTTTGTGTTTCTAAATATAAAGCCTAGGGTCTTGTAAGCACGGGAAGTAATATTGTCATAGTGTTTAATGAAATTTAATTTTTCGTCTAATATAATTCCCAAGTCCCTCATTTCGGACTTACGTTCTAGAGTCGAGCTATTTAATTTATAATCAAAGTTTATCCTGTTTTTGTTTCTGGTATAAGTTATAAAGTTACACTTGTCGATATTCAGGAACAGTTGATTTACCTGACAGTACTCTTTTAGTGCGTCGATGTCGTTTTGAAGATCAATACAATCAGTGATACACTCGATTTTTCGATATAGTTTAGCATCGTCTGCAAATAGTAATAAGTTCGAGGTTTTTACACAGTTTCCCATGTCGTTTATATATATTAGGAACAGGAGTGGTCCCAGATGGGACCCCTGGGGTACTCCAGAATGAATAGGTAAGTATGATGATGTGTATCCGCATACAGTTACCGCCTGAGACCTATTTTTTATGTAGGATTCAAACCATCTTAGGAGGTTACCCCTGATTCCCAGTTTATATAGTTTCTCCAACAAAATGTTATGATTAAGTTTATCAAATGCTTTGGAGAAATCACTATAGAAGGCGTCAACCTGTTTTCCTTCATGCATCGATTGTGTTATATAATGGGTAAACTCAAGTAGGTTTGTCTCAACAGATCTTTTGGTTCTGAATCCGTGTTGACTATTACTGATATATGGGTTTATTTTTGGGTTAATATGATTTATTATTATCTTTTCGAGTAATTTGCTAACTATTGGGAGTTTTGATATTGGTCGGTAATTTTTAACGTCACAACGATCTCCGTTTTTATGTATTGGAGATATCCATGCTTGTTTCCACACTGATGGGAAACAACCTTCGCGCAGAGATTTATTAAATATTATCGATAAAGGTTCCGATATCTCAGGCAAACAATTCTTCAAGAAAACCCCCGGTAATTTGTCGGATCCTGAGCCCTTGTTTATATTTAAGTTATTTATATACCTACTCACTAACGAAACGTCCACCTGTAAGTCATGTATTAATAATAGATTATTATCATTTAAAGGTTGCGTCTCGCCGCTTTCGTAATTATTTCTGTTTGAGTTTTGAATAAGTACAGACGTAAAATATTCGTTAAAAGCATTACAAATGGAGGCGGGTTTTGTAAAGACGTTGTCATTATACTTAATTTTGTTTGGGATATCACCCGATTTCTTTTTAGACTTTATATAAGAGAACAAACATTTGGGGTTAGATTGAATATTTTTTTCTATATTGATTAAATACTTATCATGGCATTGTTTTAATATTAGCTTTTGACGACCTCTTAATAATTTGAAAGATAAGTAATCCATTGGGTTTTTATATTTCTTCCACTTCCTATGAAAAGTCGACTTCTCTTTTATGACCCTTATAAGTGCCGGAGAATACCAACAGGGGTAGGAATTACCTGATTTAACTTTTTTTGTTGGTATGTATTCGCGAATCAGATCCGAAATTATTTGATAAAATTTGTCAACACATTCATTTGTAGTGAGGTCAGATAATTCTAATGCCCAGTCGTGCGATGCAAGACCAGACTTAATGTGTGGGTAGTCAGCTCTTCCATAAAGGGTAATTTCCCTATAATTGCCTTTCAATAAACGGTCTCTAGTTAAGTTAACAGGAAATGTCACCAGAAGTGGGGGGTGGAATGGGTCCGGCTTGCTAAAAGATACCTCGGATTTGTGGACTCTACAGTTTATATTTTTGGATAGGACGTAGTCAAGTAAATTACCTTGGCTATTGTGTATAAAGTTACATTGGTTCAAATCAGATAGAGAGAGAAACTCAAAAAATGATAAGCTTGCCAGACTGCCCACAGCGCCTCTAACTTCTGGCAGGCCATTCTCGTCTATGCTCCAGTGTATTTGCGAGAGGTTATAGTCTCCAAGCAACAGAAAGTCATCATTGGCTCGTAGGGACAAGATGTGTTCTACTTCATTTATGTGGGAAGATAAACTAGCAAGGTGACCGCCACCGGGAGCCACATATGCACAACATATATGAATACTTCTATTATGACCAATCACCAGAGATACCCATATATCCTCGGACAGTGATCTCCAGTTTGCCTGAGGCTGGGGGTCCAAATCTGATTTTATGGCAATCAGGACCCCTCCTCCCATTTCAGAGCCAGACATGTGTCTATCTCTCCGAAAGACAGTGTATCTGTCGTCGATAATTTCAGAGGACCAGATACCATTACACAGCCAAGTCTCCACCAAGCAAATGACGTCGTAATCGCCTGCCAGACAATTCAATAGCACTTCGTTGGTTTTCGTGCGGACACCTCTGATATTTTGGTAAAAAATTGACAGTTCACTTATAAGATTTGGAGCGCCGGCAAAGAAAATAATTTGACAATTTTAAAGAGTGCACATAGATAATCAATACAAATACAATCCAAAATAACTTGATACGACCGCATGCTATTCGTAAACAAGACTCGTACAGAATACGGTGAACTAGTTCTGAATATAATGCTCCCAGTCGACAATAAATAAATAAAATAGAGTTGAAATATTTCATATACTATTTTATCACCGAGCGCAACAAGACACACGATTGACTGGGAATAGTGGGCCGATCTAAAATATATCGTTCCCAATTTATAATATAATAATATTAAGTAAAACAGATCACATAAATAATGTCGAGTCCTTGTGTAAACGGTATCACAAATCGCAACAAAACATTTGTCAGTAGAGCGGTATGAAATTGCGTACACGGTCAGAACAAAATATGATTTCATTGGTTCAGTTACGGCGCTATGTGTCGCGGTATGACAATCAGACATGCGCACTACAGGTAAGATAAGAATCGGACGTTGCGGGGTCGACAACATTTTATAATCATTGATTAAGTGGTTTACAAAAATGTCATGTTTTTTGGAAATGCATGGAGGGGCAATACAGCATGTACAAGACAAAACACACAACAAAGAATCGTGAGCGCAGCGGCCCAGCAGGACATGATCCCGAACACATGGAGAAAAGAAAGACGGCAAACACATAGAAGGAATTTGAGGAATTTGAACTTGTGTTTATTTGTCAAAATTATTAATATGCTCTGTTTTACGTTTATAATTTTTACTTATAATTATTTATTGTATTTATTACGTGTCCTACTGTTATTTCTTGTAGTTAATAATGTGATATTTTTTACGTTTCAATTTTACTGTCCATTATTATTTTAGATTTATAACTTGTGCTATTATTTGTTTATAACTACATTCATACATACATACCATCACGCCATGTCCCTTGCGGGGTAGGCAGAGAGAACCGAACGCCACATTTTTCTATCCTGGCACGCATCCCTCGCCTCGTCCACATTCATGCATCGTCTCATACATGTTCGTCTATTGCTCACACTTCTAACATTTCCGTCTTTCAAAATTTCGTTCACATGGTCGTGCCATCCCTTTCTTGGGCGTCCCCGACCTCTCATTCCATTCCTTTCCGCTCTGTATATTTTCTCTGTATATTTTATATTTTTATATTTTGTTTATAACTTATCATTAATAATATGCTTTTTAAACTTTTCTATTTTTACTGTGAATAATTTTGTGTTTTTTTTAACTACCTATGCTTTTATTTTTCATAATCAATTTTATGCTCAAATTTGCATATTATATATTTTTTTTAATATCTAATTGTATTTATTCTCTTTAATTCTTATTTCTGTCTACATATATTTTTATTGTTATTTTTTTTCTGTCTACATATATTTTTATGTGTTTTTGGTATTTGACATATTTGAATTGTTATTCATATTTATTAAATAAATTAACAAAAATCGGCTGGTTTACGTGAACGTTGCGCAAGCACATAAAGTGATCACGTAAACCAACTGATGACAGGTTGTATGCTCTAGGTGCCTTGAGTTCCTGGTTCTTCTATAATATCCCAACTTCGTCTCTATTGAGATGTTAAAAAGTTTGTCAGTAAAAATATCATTTGACTCCTAATTAACCTAATTAATGAATAGTAAATAAAAAAATATTCTCAGTGTGGGAAGGAATAATCAAGTTGATTCCTTATTAAAGACAGAAATGATCTCAATGGTTGCAAACACTCTTATGAAAAAGTACAGGATTTGTAAATAGTCGTAATATTTGTTTTAAAAAGATATGGTTTCACAAAAATGTTCTAATATTCTGAGTTATGAGATGTTTCTAATAAGTAATTTGTACTCATATATGATAATCTATATATTACTTTTACTATATATGTACACCAGATTATATATAGTTTTCATTTGGTTGAATTACATCATTAATTATCGGATAATCTCATTCTATTCTTCAAAATTACTCATATATTGTATGAAGTGAGAGTTCTAGAAAGAGATAGGAATGCCACTTGTAATATATCTGTCACTTTCTACTACTTCGGCACAACATTTGAACAACATTTAGCCAAGGCCCTCTGGATTGTTCGTCGTTCGTTTTCCTCTAGCCTTTTCCGTGCTAAGCGTATGCGAAACAATGTAACACCTCAGTGCGGCGCAATTTTCGGACAAAATTAAAATCGTCATATCTCAATAACTACTCACCTGAGATACTTGAAATCTTCGACGAGAATATTCGTTTTTAGCTGTTTTAAATGTTGAGTACATTTTTTTGTTTATTTTGTTCGCTGCATACTATTTAACTGATTTTTTCAACATTCCAGCTCACAAAACCATGACTTATTAGCAAAAAAATATCACATAGGTAAAAAAAGATATAGGAATGTATATAGTGAATAAAAATCAGCTTAAAATTTATGAATTTTTAAGTATTTCTTCGAAAACAAACACAGTTTTCAACAATTGCTTAGTACCTTATACGTTTGTATGAAGTTTATCTGTAAGCACTGTGACCTATGCGCCGCTGCACCGCGACTTTATCAACTTATATAGTAGAAAGGTACTGCCTCCCTGACCAGCCAGCTGGTTAAAAATTATTTGACCAGCACCAATTTAGTTATTTTATTTTAATATTTTAGTTACTTTTTTAAATATATAATGCAACTGGCTCACGCCAGTCGCAATTATAACTACAAACAATCCTAACCAACCTATTTTTACCAAATTTTTGTAGGTTAGGTTTAAAACATCGGTGTACATTCTAGGCTATCGTGGCTGGTCAGGGAGGCAGTCCCTAGTAGAAAATAGTCATAAAATCATTGGTTGTTATATATAATACTGAAATAACTCAACAGGCTCTGAGTACTTACTTTTTCGGAACATTTATAAAAGCAAAATTCATTCATTATAGCAAAAAATGTTAAATGTATTTTGTCTATCACCTAGTAAAATTTTCAAAGTCGGTAACACAAAAAATCGAAGTTACTCTAAAAAACTCATGAACTTTAAAAAAGTTATTTTGAAATATGAATCAACGTTTAAGACACAAATAAAAACATATGAATTTACAACAAAATACTTTGCTTTTATAAACTAAATAAAAACCGGACATAATTATTTTTCTAAACCGGCGCACAATCTCTACGAACTCGGATATGGGTTATAAGCAACATTAATATCCATACAAAGCGGTATCTCAGTGCGGGTCTCGATTACGTATCGAGATGAAATAGATAAAAAGTAAACACTCTACTGCCATCTACCGAATTTTTTTTAAATTTTTTTAAAAACGTATTTACTTAGATAAATGATTCGGTTACACGATGTAATTATTATTTTTTGGATGTGTCGATAAATAAGATTTCTACAGCGAGTTAAAGTGGAGCATTGTCCATCACGATTACCTATCGAGATCCGCACTGGTGTAGCGTATGATTCATCACGATAACGTCTCGAGATTAGCACTGAAACGGCTAGACAGGCCGCAAGGTAGGGGAAAAAAAATGGCCGACTTATCAGTCGTATGGAGTTTGACAGCTATCCATATTGGCGGATTGTTCTTTTTCTCATGTTCATAGAACATGTTTTATATACTTGAATGTGACAGATCAGATTTGAATAAAAACATTTTTTCATTTATAATGTTCATTATGACATAAAAAAATAAATTTTAGTGTGATCATATTTCGAAATATACCTATATATATATTTCTTAAATAATATGCACTATATCATAATAAATTTGTGTTTAATCACTTCTAAACATTAGATTACAATTTTAACGACAATATTGTATCAATAAAATATTTCATAACCATGAAAATGTTTCTGACATTACATTTCAATGTATTTACGTTATATATCAAAAATTATGGTAAATAACCAAACAAAATAATATGAAAACGCTTAACTAATGTTTAATATTAATAAATAAATGATAAAAACAATTATATTTTTACTTACGGAGATTTAAAAAACAGCACGACAAACCAACACTAACCGAAAACGAATCAAAATGTACTGATTTCTATGCAAAAACAGACGCCAAGACGCGTAAACCCCCGACTGATACGTCGGCCATATTGGAAAATATTCTCTCATACATTACGGCATGATATAACTGCAAAAACTGCAAATCCAGAGGGCGCTGATTTAGCACTCCAGTATACCTATATCTCATTGATAATTTCCAACAAATTAGTATTTTATTTTTATGTAAAATTTAAAGCCTTACTTTTTGTTCCTATTTTGTCAAATTTGTATTACATGGCAACATTTGAATATATGTCATTAAGACATTTTGTAATGTTTTGTATATTGTGAAATATATTTGTTGTGAATCATTCTTGAAATATTTTATTATTTTTTACGTGACGTCTCTTTCAATAAAGTTTGTGAGAATAATTATTCACTATGAATAGGATATTTGGAAAAAGTAAACCAAAGGAGCCTCTCCCAAGCATTAATGACTGTATTACTGGAGTTAGTAAATTTTTCATGAATTGAAATATTTATTACAGCAATGAAAATACTTCATTTTCCGTAAACTTATGGTGATCACACACAAACCTTGTGTACCTACACTTGGACTAATTTCGAGAAGTAAAATGAGTATAATGGAGAATATATAATCTTGCTTCAAGGCCATATTTATCATGTCAAAAACCATTACAAAAAAACAACTTAATTGAACGATGTTCATAATAACATTTCTTTAATTAAGATTCGCTTTTTAGTACAAGTACAGTTATACTTCATCTATTACTTGAAACAATTAATAGTAAATTCTGATTTAATTACTATAAAACTGTACATGCATAACTAGATTCACATTTAAATCTTATGAACCTCATTAATACTAGTGTTCATTGATTAATCTAAATTAATTTTCTGCTACAGATTCAATACCAAATTACAGTGTAAGGTTAAGTTATTTGGTAATAAATTAAACGCAAAAAGTATTGTTTCATATGTATTTATTACCTACGTACATCGATAAAAATATCATGTCATCCCAGCTTTCCCCGCACCTCTGGGTAGCAACACATCTAGAATATTCTAGAAGCTCGCTGCCAGCTCAACATACTCGCATTATGAAACTTTTAACCAATCGGAAGACAAATGACACCAGCAGTCCCAAACACATCCACGCACTGGACTTGACATTTCTGTTCTGCCACCAGCCATACACAGTCCCACAAACCCACCGTGCTCATCGCGGTCTCTCACCTTCATCATTCTTCAGACAATTAGCAAACTAACCAACATCCCTCACTTCGCCTATCTTTATAGAAGATAAAATCAATGAACTGAATGGTAACGACAATCTACCAAATAAACTACCAGACGGCCCGAATCGTTTCATGTTCCACATTGTAGAACGAACTGTCGGAAGTTTTCAACTATCCATCGAATTTGTCGACAGTATAATGACAGTTTTAGTGATGTAGACATATTTTTCCTTTCTTATAATCAATTCCGAGAGAGGGTTAGGTGCGAGTGCGGACGGATATCATAATGACGAAAGGTGTTGTGACATACCATCAGTTGCTCTACCTCTCACATTCCTCCACTTTTCTATTTCTATTACTACAATTCCTCCCCCATCTCCGTCATAATCCTTGTTTATTTTGTCATATGTATATTTTTTTTAACTCGTATATTTTTTTTTAGTTTTTAGTATATAATATTAATCTTTTTTCAGAATCAACTGTAAATACATACTTGTGGACAGTTTTTTTGGCCTTGATTAATTACTCATTGTTTTATGTTCATATTAGTTAATAATGCTGTTATTGTCCCAAATTAACTAAATACTAATGTCAATTCTTAATCCACTTTAGGTCGATAGCCGTGCTGACAACGTAGATAAAAAAATTCAGAAACTCGACGTTGAACTAAAGAAATATAAGGACCAAATGGCAAAAATGAGAGAGGGACCAGCCAAAAATTCCGTCAAACAAAAGGCCTTAAGAGTTTTAAAACAAAAGAAAATGTAAGTTTTATTTTAATTTTCATCTTTACACTTCCTCAAATAAATAACCAGGCGCACCATCTGTATAAAAAAATTTCAATGATGTTCTATTTCCGATAGCTCTACAGCTCATATTATGAAGCCTTGGCCTCGGTCAATCCTCGCCTACCAACTCCTATTGTCTCCTGTTCCAGTCCTCCAATCTGCCATGGAGTGATTGGACCGCATCCTTTTTGACTTCAACCTCTCATTGCAGCCTGGGTCTACCAAATTTTCTTTTTTCCCCGGATGTCCCTCAAGGATCCTCTTGGGTGCCCGTGATGTTGGGAATTCTCTGTATATGTCCAGCTTTTCAAAGATGTTTGTAAAATGAAATAATACCAAAATATTAACAAATAGATGGAGCACACCCTGCAGATACCTAAGTCAAATAATGTGTATGGAAATTGTCTCGACCAGGAAACTGTCATCTTGTACCACATATTATTAACGCGTTGCCGATTAGAATAAGGAATATTTTAAATGACGAAACGAAAATAGTAACTATAAAAAATGCTCTGAAATATCTGTATTTGAAGTCAAGCGTTTGTTAGACTCTTAATTATTATTGTTGATTGATTCGGTTGAGTGATGGCGATTTAGTTATGAGGGTATATACACATATATTTGTAAAGTTTATTTACCATTTTTTTTCTTTTAGATTCTGTTCTTTTATTTTTTGTGTTTTTTTTATTGAAAAATAATAAAACATAAAATATTACAAAAAATATAATGTTTCTGAGTCACGCATAAGTATATAAAGTCATATATTATAGTCTGTTGACATAAGTTAAGTTATTATGTAAAAGAGAGAATCTGCCCTGCCAAAATCTGCTTTGCAGTTTGGCGGGAAAATGTAATTGTAATTATTTTTTTATTGAAAAATAATAAAACATAAAATATTACAAAAAATATAATGTTTCTGAGTCACGCATAAGTATATAAAGTCATATATTATAGTCTGTTGACATAAGTTAAGTTATTATGTAAAAGAGAGAATCTGCCCTGCCAAAATCTGCTTTGCAGTTTGGCGGGAAAATGTAATTGTAATTATTTTTTTATTGAAAAATAATAAAACATAAAATATTACAAAAAATATAATGTTTCTGAGTCACGCATAAGTATATAAAGTCATATATAGTCTGTTGACATAAGTTAAGTTATTATGTAAAAGAGAGAATCTGCCCTGCCAAAATCTGCTTTGCAGTTTGGCGGGAAAATGTAATTGTAATTATTTTTTTATTGAAAAATAATAAAACATAAAATATTACAAAAAATATAATGTTTCTGAGTCACGCATAAGTATATAAAGTCATATATAGTCTGTTGACATAAGTTAAGTTATTATGTAAAAGAGAGAATCTGCCCTGCCAAAATCTGCTTTGCAGTTTGGCAGGAAAATGTAATTGTAATTATTTTTTTATTAAAAAATAAATGTATATAAAAAAAACAATAATGGTATGTAATATAATTCATGTTACTCTAATCTAATAAATAACAATTTGCTTTTGTACAAAATCCTATTTGAACAAAAAATAATGTTTATGAAAAATGCAAAAGTTTTGAACATGTTATTATGTCGTTACAGGTATGAACAACAAGTAGACAATTTGAGAGCTCAATCTTTTAACATGGAACAAGCCAACTACGCAACACAAACATTGAAAGATACTCATGCAACAGTTGCCGCCATGAAAGATGGGCTGTCACAGATGAAAAAGGAATTCAAGAAAATTAACATTGATAGCATTGAGGTTTGTAAATGTTTATGCATGTTAAAACTTTTCTTATTAAAACAGTTTGAAAAATACTATATAAATGAATTATGACAGAGCGGTTAGCGCATTGAGTTAGTAATCCAGTGGTCGCGAGTTTATCCTGCCGTGACCGATTTATTCATTATAAGAAGAAAAAATTCTAGTTAATTTTTTAAATACAATTATTTTCTTGAAGCTATCTCTTAAATATATATACAAAACACTCCATGAGTTTATTATTACACCAGATTCACTCAATTCATTTGACGTCTCATTGGGCATTTCAAAGCGATCATTCTTTCAAATTCTTACATATCTATAAAGAATTATGTTTCAATGAGATTAAAAATAAAACATACTACCATAATAGAGATGAGAATTATAGATTTAAATGAAAACATAACTTAAAACTCCGTATCATTATACAATTTTTTTTAATAGTCAGACAGGTAAATGATCTTGTTTATACATAATTAGCATTGAAACTTTTTTATTTTTAATATGTGTAATCTGATATCCATGGAGTTTCACCAAACATTATCCACTTACAATAATTATGTTTAGTATACATTGTGCACTATAATGATTTTGGTCATGAAAGTATGATATTTGATTAATTTTAGGATGTTAATGATGAGATGGCGGATATGCTTGAACAAGCTGATGATGTCCAAGAAGCTCTAGGAAGACAATATGGAATGCCAGAAATTGACGATGATGAATTAGCAGCTGAACTGGATGCTTTAGGTGAATTAATTTTATTTATTTTCAAGACATTTCTGAATCTATAAAAATATGTTAACTAAAACAACTACATCAAATAATTTTTGAACAGTATTCCTTCTGCATCAATCAATTCCCTCCTTCATTTCCTCATTAGTCTGTTTATTGTTTTTTTTTCTTCATAGATACTTTTTAGTATTGTACCAAATTGATTTGAAGTTTTATGTTGCTTTACTTGATTTGAAAAGATTTCCTTATGCCAATAAATCCTGCTATTGTGCACTTTGCTGTACAAAAATTGAATAAAGGCCGCTGCATACGGGACGGGACGTGTTTTTTTTTTAAACATCGTTTCATATAAAATGTATACGAACGTGCATACGCGACGGGTGCACGACGGGGCGGGGACGTGGCGTGGACGGAGCGGGAAAAAACATTGTCGCCGACGATGTTTTGCACGTCCCCGCCCCGTCCCGCCACGCTCCGTCCCGCCATGCTCCGCTGCGTATGCATGCCAATTACAGACGCTCCGGAAAGCTGAGGTAGTGACGTACGTGTTGTGTTATCAAGGGAGCGAAAAAATGGACGACGAAAAATTAATTGAATGTGTACGATTATATCCAGTATAATTTAGGTACCACACATTGTCAAATCGTAATAATTTTACATGGGATTATTTTTAAAATTTAATTGATATTCTTTTGTATTTACCACATATTGTCAAATCGTAATAATTTTACAGGGGATTATTTTTAAAATTTAATTGATATTCTTTTGTATTTACCACATATTGTCAAATCGTAATAATTTTACAGGGGATTATTTTTAAAATTTAATTGATATTCTTTTGTATTTACCACATATTGTCAAATAGTAATAATTTTACATGGGATTATTTTTAAAATTTAATTGATATTCTTTTGTATTTACCACATATTGTCAAATCGTAATAATTTTACAGGGGATTATTTTTAAAATTTAATTGATATTCTTTTGTATTTACCACATATTGTCAAATCGTAATAATTTTACAGGGGATTATTTTCAAAATCTAATTGATATTCTTTTGTATTTACTACATATTGTCAATTCGCAATAATTTTCAGTAGATTATTTTTAAAATTAAATTTATATTCTTTTGTATTCACTACATAATTGTCAATTCGTATTAATTATAATATTATAATAGAATGATCGATTGATCGATTATAATATTATAATAGAATGTTTATTAATTATTTACCTTAAACATCTAATCTTTCACGAGGTGTGTTTGAATAAATGATGGCTTAATTTATTTTCCAGCACGGCAAAACACTCTTTTGTCATACGAAAATACATATAAAATTGAGTCTCTTCATCTAAAAGCTCTTTATAAAGTGTGTTGTATTCTCCTTCTTGTTCTCTTTCCTTCCATGAAGTATGTACAGACCATCTCCTTTCGACGGTCGTAGTTTGTTCTTCATCTAAAGCAATAGCAATTACTGCCAATTCTTCGAATGAAAAATCCATCTTTCTTGTTCACAACACTAGCACATCACGTCCACGTCGCTGTCACTCTGCGTATGCATACATGGTTTCATAACACCACGCCCCGCCCCCGTCCCGTCCACGTCGTCGCCCCGTCCCGTATGCAGAGGCCTTTAACCAATCCTGTAAAAGATATAGTAACAAACACGAAAATTTGAATTTATTCAAAGTACATATTTGAATTAATTTCCAGGTGATGAAATAGCCTTGGATGATGATTCGAGTTACCTTGATGATGTTGTAAAGGCACCCGCGGCACCAGACAAGGAACCAGGAGCTGATACCATCAAGAACAAAGATGGTGTACTTGTTGATGAATTTGGCTTACCTCAGTTGCCTAGTGCTAGTAAAACACAATAAATTACTTTGTCATTTTCACACTTTTCTAAAGAATATTTTTACTATTGCAAAATGTTTTTTATTGTTAGTTGTAGTTAATTATAATTTAACATCTATAATGTCATGAAATTATTTGCATAAAATTTATGAAATCCAAAGAATTGGTTGAGCAATTACTTAAAATCTATAAAGAATATGTCATTCACTAAAAAAGGAAACAATTTTAGCTTAATGTAAAAAATGCTTAAAGGTGAAATATACACTTTATTTCAATGACAAATTATTTTTAAAATTATTAAATTTCTTCAACTTTATTCACATATTAACATTTTGCATGAAAGTAATTTTGTTAATTAATTCATATTCAAATCATAAAAAGTTGATTTATTTTCAACTGAAAACAAAAATGGATATAAAGACAGACATTTCATATTATTTGGATACCTATTACTTTTTGGGTAAATATTTTAACACACACCCTATAACAAGTTGTTAGTTGCTTTTTAAAAACTAACAATAATTATGATCACACAAATTGAAACTGAAAATACAATGAAAATTATGTTCTCATCGGAAATGGAATATATAAGTTAAAAAAAATGTATATTTTCTCATTTGATCAAGATTATTGTTAATATATGAAAAATCAGTTGATTAGATTTGTTTTTTTATTTCCATTCATATATTTAGGCTACATTTCATTTAAATAACTTAGATCTTTACTTTTTTACTCATCAATGCAAAGTTTTCCTTACAACTTCATAGTAAGTTATTTTATCCAGTTGAAAATAAATTAACTTTCTAAATTCATTTATTTGTGTGTATTGTTTAAATTTTTTTATGTAACCATACTATATTTTTTATGTACAAACTTAAATATATTATAAATAAAATGCTTATAAAACGCTTATACTATAATGTGTCTGATTATCATTTTCCTTCCGTCTATTATTAAGTACATTTGTTTACTTTTACACTTCCTCAAAATAATTACCAGCACAATGAGTACACAAAACACACATGTACATAATTATGTAATGAAAATGCAAAATAAAATAGAATAAAAGACCATTTTTGAAGAGTTTAAGTAGCAGTGGTGTTTAAAAAGACAAACTTAGTTTACTAAAAATTACCTACAATTTACAAATAAAAGGGGGGTAGTTGAAATAATTACATAGATTTGTTTTTATATATATAGTTTTATTGGTTTCTTGAGATATGGTCACAAAGTTTTAAAAAAATAAAGAAGTAAGAAATAATGCATATTGTAAAGTGGCAAGAGGCATAGCTTTTAGATAATATCGCATGACTAGATAAATAACATTTTTAAGATCATTTGTTTCTCAGCAACATTGTTTTATTTATTTTTTTCTTTTTGTTTTTATGAACTATATAGTGGAATTTATGTATTGATCTTCTAATGATTGAAGATATTTTTGGTCTTAAATAATTATATTATAAAAGCTGTATTATGATTTCAAGTCACATTATGCAATATTGTTTCAGTCTTGAATTTATTGATAAATAAAATATCAGATCATTCCTAAAAAAATATAAACATCATGTAAAACAACATTTTGTTAAAAGACAACAATAAATTACATGCAATTTAATACAAGTAATTTTAAAGATATAAGAATATATGCTTATGCATTAATATACAATTTTGAATGTCAAAATAAGTACAATATTTAATAGTAAAATACTTAATAAGATTTTTTATAGTTTATTTCACATAATTTAAAATAAATAAAAGTAATGGTAGAAAAGGCAAAGTAAATTCAAGAATAACACAGTTGGTAAAACAAAAATTTACATTTTATGATCAAAGCTATTTAAAACAGGTTTTGTGTAAACAAGAATCTACTATTTCTCAGTGTCTGAGAGATAGCAACTTTTTCCATGAATAATTTATTAATGGCTGGATTTTGATATTTTCTTTCTTATCTAATATAGGTATGAAAAAGGTAAGTCTGGCACATGGGAGTGGTTGCTTTTAACAGTGTGTATCCTCTATATAGGTGAAAATTGCAGATTTTTACATTATTTCAATATATTTTTGTACTTGTGGGTTTTTTGTACCTACAAAATTCGTCCATTTGTTTGAACTTACTGATACTGAAATATGTAAAAAAAGAAGATTTTTTTTTCAGAAATCTTCCCGGGTGTGCGCTGAACAAATCACCAAGTTTCATTGTAATCAGGTGGATGGTATAAGAGCACAAATGATGCTAAAATCTCCAGTTTTCACCCGGAAATGCACTGGTTTAATTTTTGATTATGTTGCTATCTCTTAGGCTGTAATTCTCGAACAAAGTTTAAAGTAAATGCATAGTTAAAATACTTTGATTTCATAAAATTGTTCAATACTTTTGGTTATTTCATTGAAATCTAATGCCATCAAACAACTCAATTTTGAATAATTTTATGAAATCAAAGTATTTTAATTACTGATACTTTTGTTGAAACACCCCAGCCTAAGACTATTATGTTTCACGTAAATTTAGAAAGATTTATTATTCTAGTTAAGTAATTTAATTATTAATAACTCAATCACGCAGAATTTCATGAACCATGAAATTAAGAAATCAATTAAGTTACTCAAGTACACTAGCTTTCTGCATTTATATATTAATAAAAAATACAATACACAAAAATGCTACTGTATTAAAAAAGAATATAAACTTGTAAAAAATCAAAACCTAGCTACAAACATTTTGCAAGAAAGTTATCACTCATTTAGAATAGTACTTTATTTCACTCAATATGTGATTGGTTTCATAGCATCTAGCTTCTATAAACATCTTGATACATGGGTCAAGTTTCCTCACACACATTGCATTTTTAGAAATAATTTGAATTAAAGATGTTATGTATGTAAATACATATATTTTAAATTTGTCAATTTTTTTGACAAATTTAATATCTCAATAGAGACCCGGGAAATCAAGCACCTGTCTTAAGCCCTGTATGTGCCTGACTTCCGGATTCTCCTATAAATGTATATTTCCTCTTCATCTCTACTGAGAAATTATTTTTTAAATGATTGAATAACCTCTTCTAATTTTTTTATCTTGTCTTTGTAACAAGATAAAAAAATTAGAAGAGGACTTAACAATAAAAAGCCTTGGATTTTAAATCATTGCAAGTATATGATGCTTCGCTGCACATATGGGGTTTGCGACCAGGTACAATTGCAAGGAACTGGTAAGCTATTATACAAGATGCAGGCATGTGTATATCCGGCTTTAAGGAACCACGTTACGGAACCGCTAGCTGAACCTCAGACATCAACCAGAAGGGAGATGGTGACGATTGCTCAAGATGATACCAAATCTGTCGAAACAGGAGCTTTCTGGACCATTTTGTCTGTGAAGCTGCACCTAAACTTAACCGATACAAGACGAAGAAGAAACACTTGACCCAACATTGTAACAAAACATGACCAGACAGACATGCAAATATAAAACTAATGGATGTTTTCAAAACACACACGATTTACACAAGATAATGAAGGCGTGTGAACAACGTTCGTGGTACCGATCGACAATATAAAACAAAACATTAAAACAGAGAATTAATGAAATTCGTGTCGTTTTAAAAATGTCCATAAATTTATTGTTTTAGACATGTTTAATACAAAATCAATATTCATGTCTATCTATAAATATCGCGCATAATGTACATAACAACAAAGACCAAACCTGCATTCTTAGAAAAAATATACAAACTGTATCTGAAATTTGAACGTTCTCATAATTAGAACGACAAATCAAGTCGTGAAATATGAAATGAAAATTACAAGGCGAAAATTTAAGCAGAGGCAAATTGATATTCGTAGATACAGTTTGAATATGTTTGTTTGTCTTTATAAAATGCTTGTGCTATAGGTGAATGAAATCAGTCGAGGCACGAATCGAACACATGACTGGATCACTAATCCAGCGTGCTAGTTTTTCTGCAACTGACTCATCTGAACATACACAACACAAATAAGATTATATATTTGCAATTTAAATACACAATGAAGAAAGCATCAAACAATATTACCTATGCTTTGTACTTAAATAATACTTTAAATAATTATAAAGTAAATATACTAACAAAATAAACTGTTAATAGTGAAGCACTTTTCGGATGTATAAAATTGCAAAAACACTAAATCAAAATTACCATCATACATTATCAACTTCTATATTGATTTTAAATATAGTACTTTTATCAGCTAATGCCCTTCTGATAGACTGCTCAAATTTTGCTTGTATGAAAGAAAACTCCATCATATTTTGAGGTTTAGATTCTATCCAAAACCTATCAAACTCGTAAAACAAGTAACAATATAGTTGATGAAACACTTTTATTGTTGGTATACCCTTTGATAAATTATAAACATAAGTTTTGGCCGACCCGTCTTTCAAAAGTTTATACGCCATGGATGTTAAATTGATTCCCACTATGGCAAATGTATATCCATATTTGGGGTGATGGGAATGACTCAGAACATGATTGGAAGGTCCAGGAAATTCTTCAGCAAAATACAATAAGTTCTCCAAGCCCAACAGTCCCATTCCCCGGAAATCTGTCTTCGGATCATCACCCTAAAAATAAACCATCTTTTCAATGAAAGGTTTTTTAAAAATATATCATTTTTTTTAAAGAATGAATGTGTCCTTGTGAAAAATTAAATTTCCTAAATCTATAACTATAGATTTAGGCGAACAAAAGAGCTATAGACGAACAAAATTGGTCAAGGCAGCTAGTATGGGGTTCGATCTCGCCATCACTGGATTACTTAGCCAGTATGATGCCTGCTCTGCCATAAAACTATTACACTTTATTTGAATTCATCTAGGTGCTTATTAAATATATGGGACCGGTGTTTTGAAACAAATCGTTTATTCCATATTAACACTTTTCATTCAGGATACCAGAAAATTAGGAACACAGAAGCCATTATATTATCATCAGCAATGGCGCTACAGCCCGGTGCGAGCCTTGGCCTCCTCAAGAAACTGCCTCCATCCCGCCCTGTAGACAGCAAGTCTCCTCCAATTTGTCGCTCTTATCGCTCTCATTATACTATGCACAAACATAAATTAACCTATATCAACTTACTAATTCATCATTATGAATACAATCCAATTCCAGTTTTTAAAAATATTTACATAAGTATGTGTAGTAATAATATAATAATAAAGTTTTTTTTACTTTACATTTTTTTTCTACATAAGTTATAGGCAATTGATGTCAATCAATCACTCTATTAAATACATTTGTAGTGAGTATAAATAATAAAGGTGTATATATAAACCTGAAATCCTATATCTTGCCATTGCTTACTTAGACGACTATCCAATTCTTCTTGTGGCATGAGAGCATTCCAAAGTGCAAGCAATTTAGATTCATGATCAGCATTTTCACTATCATACTGTGTCACTCGTAAAGTTTCAACCTTAAAATACAACTGGCGGTAGCCCCATATTTGTTCGATACACTTCCCAATCGATTTAACAAACTTGGGATGAATCTGGGGATTGATTCTTTTTACTTGTAGTACAACACGAGTGGATTGGGATATAAGTTGTTTCTCATTGAAGTCTGTAATTTGACAATTACATGCCAATGTATCCAAATAATCAATCAAGTCTTTTATGCTCTTATTTCGTGATAGCTGAAGAGATCTCTCGACGCCACATATTCTTGGTGCTCCGGGCTTTTCACCGTAACAAATTCTTTGAAGTTCACACAACTTTGTGGTTTTCCTTAGAAACCATTTAACAATAGGTCTCATATACCAGTAAATCAACAACCATATATTTTGTAAGAACATTGTTATAATATACTTTTATAGAATTTAAACAACTCGCAATTAAAATGTCAATGCTTTGAGACCACAAACAAACACAAATTAAGACCGAAATACATTTATGTTGATTTATGTGCGTGAATTTTGGTTGTCAAGGAAAAAACATGACAACAATAAGTGTAGCCATGTTACCTTCTATCGAATTGTTGCCAAACTAAAAAATACTTTTGACGTTTAGTATTTATTTTTATACATAAATGAAGCTATGGCATATTAGGGAATCGGTTTCAAAATGGCTACGAAGGAGTAAATGTCATTTTGTTTAAGACAAACATTGAGATTATTATAATTTTTTCCTGTTTTACTACTAAAAATGTGTTATTTATATTTTTAATTAAAAATAATATGGAAACCAGTTTTAATGGTAGAAAAGATTTTTTAAAAGGTCGCGATATGAGACGTCAAAAGGAAGAATCTGACGGAGAGGAGGAAGTGGATTGTCCTGCATTAAATTTCGTTTACGATGACTGTGATACACACATTAATGAAATAGCGGAGTTATATAGCTACACAGAATATCCAGAATTTCAATTAAACGAAAAAGCTTTCGAAGAATTAATGAAAGAATTTGAACTTTCTCAGAGTTGGCAAATGCTGACAAAAGTTCAACAAAAATGTGCAATAATGAAGCTGTTGGACAGGTTAGAATGTACAGATAAATTGGAACGTATGAAAGCCGCTCGATGTATCCTGTACATTGCACAAGGCTGTTGGGCCGAGATGCAATCGGATGCGGAACAGCAACATTGGACAAGAGTTAATGTTATGTTGTTATATCAGATGGGAACGTTTTCTTCTATCGTTGATTTACTCAATTATGTGATTGAAGATAACGACGCTGTATTGGAAGCCATGCAAAAAACTTCAGTATCTCTCGCTGAATCTACAGACTTGAGGGTCATATTGTCTATATTATATATTATCACAGAAGTGATGAGAGCGGAAAAGGACGAAGTAAATTCTGAATATTCCAATTTAGTAGAAGCGTTCCGCGAAGAACTTGGAACACCTTATGGGGATGAACTATTGGTCGTGAAGTTATTAGACATGGTGACATTTTTCTGTTCCGGTGGATATCCACATTATCCAATGAAAAAAGTTCTTCTGCTGCTTTGGAAAATACTTTTGGTGTACTTAGGTGGTTCGAGTACATTGAAAGAATTAAAAACCAAATACAGAACCCGATTCAATCTTCCTCCAATGACAGAAGACACAGTTGAGATAACTAGAAATATGAGACCAAGTTCTCCTCCTCCCAGTGCCAACGATCTTATCGATGCACAAAATCAAAAGAGACGACCCTTCAGACGACAGTGCATCATCAAACAGACATCTCTAGATGAATCTGACAGAGAACAAATGTTTATGGAAAGAGATGAAATGGGAATGGTCAACGATAATGATAGCGACGAAGAAATGGAAGACAATAATGCTTTCGAAGCAGCGGGAAGTGAAGGTGGGGAAAGAAAGGAGAATGGCTCCATGTTGCCAACGTGGCCCGAAGCCGCTCTGGAGGAACGCACGGCCTCCCCTCAACCTTGTCCCCCTCCCAGGGGACTCCCATGGTTGCCTAAAGTTCGCCAAAAGGACATAGATACATTTTTGGATAACGCTAGAGTCAAATTTGTCGGGTATTCATTACCCGGAGACAGTGTCACTTTAGCTGGCCTCCCACAGCCGATACACGAAGGAATCAGTATTTTACAAAGACACATGTATGTCAGTTTAGCCGAAATGCAACTCAAGAGAGAAGCAGAAATAACACGGAATCCTTTAACCAAAGGAGAAGGGGAAGTAGAAGAAACTCCCGCAGAAGTATTGTACCGAGCCATTCTACCCAGTCTCACTCAGTACACAATAGCTTTATTAAAAATACTCTTGGCTGCTGCTCCCACATCCAATGGTAAAACAGACTCTATTAATATAATGGCCGATGTCCTTCCCGAAGGAAATCCTATGACTGTTTTGCAATCATTAAAACTAGGCATAGACGTCAATCGCCATAAAGAAATTATTACGAAAGCTATTTCCGCAATTCTTTTGTTACTTTTAAAACATTTTAAACTGAATCACGCTTATCAATTTGAATTCATGTCTCAATTGTTGGTCTTCGCTAACTGTATTCCTCTAGTTCTAAAATTCTTCAATCAAAATATCACGACATATGTTGCCGTGAAAAATATAATCCCCATCATTGAATTTCCAGCGTGTGTTATTGGAGAACAACCAGAATTGACCTTAGAATCTTTGGAAATTGGCGATACCTCTGTTCAATATTCTTGGCGGAACCTGTTTTCTTGCATCAATCTCTTGCGTACATTAAACAAATTGATTAAATGGAAGCATTCAAGAATCATGTTATTAGTTGTATTCAAAAGTGCGCCCATTTTGAAACGTACTCTTAAAGTGAGACATGCAATGATGCAAGTTTATGTCCTCAAACTTCTTAAAATGCAGACGAAATATTTAGGAAGGCAATGGAGAAAATCAAACATGAAAACAATAAGTGCCATATATGCCAAAGTACGCCATAGGTTAAATGATGATTGGGCATTTGGAAATGACGTGGAAGCGAGACCGTGGGACTTTCAAGGTGAGGAATGTGCCCTTCGAAATCAAATAGATCGCTTCAATAAGAGAAGATACGCTAAACCCTCACCTGATATCCCGTCCTCACCGTGTTTAGCCTCAGCTCTCTCCACGCCTATTAACCTTGGAAATGATTTCAAAAAACACTATGAACTTTGGCTCGAACAAGAAGTATATAATTCCACTATTGATTGGGATATTTTACTGGAACATTAATATTTTTTTGATAATATTGTCTATACTCTTAACAAATATCATTAGTTCCCATAAAGATATGAAACTAAATGTACCAATATCATAAATTTTTGTTTTGTTTTCAAAATTTTACTTATGTATTGTACTATTTGTTAAACTTGTTAAATTCTACTTACGAATGGTGTATTTTAATATATACATTAATTTTCTATTACCAATTCTAATCCACGAATTTTATTTAACTACAATCAGGAAATTTTTTCTTTTAATTATTTTAATTTTTAGGTACAAAAATATTTCATAGTTATTTTTATGAATTTCATTTTGAAAGGCTTGCACTAAATTAATCATTTTAATTTATTATATGGAAACTCAGTTTCTCAAATTATCTATGGTTATTTAATTTGCCTGTATGTATTAAATAACAAAAATGCATTTTTATTAAAAAATATTTTATAAATTTATAGTTTTCATAATTTTTAAATATTGTTTATTGTGTTTCAATTGACTTATTTTTTTACTGTTACACAACTGTTTCCACGACATTAATATTTTATAATTTATATATCAAATAACTTATAATTGTAATTTGTATAACTACTTTATTTGTAGAATAGGTTTAAGGTTTTCCTATAAATGTATTATATTTTCTTCCTATTGAGGACATTGTTTCCTTTAGTGCGTTGTTATATAAATATTATGTACATATTTGTGCTTTAATTTAATTATTATAGAAGTTATAAAAAGTGTTTTATGAGGATTCATAGTTAAAAATATCATCACCTTGTTTTCATAAGATCATTTGTGATTTTCAGTATATTCTGACATCAAAACCACAATATAACCTATTTAGAAAACATATATATAAAAAAAATTGCATGTGGTTGAAGTATAATGTACTATGTAGACTTAACAATTTTTACTATTAATAGTATTAGTATTCCGACTAATAGATGGAAGAGTTGAAAAGAGAAGAATCTAAAGGGATTTAAACTTAATTGTTTTAATATTTCCCTTGCACTACTTGTACGTCATCAATGATTATATGCCATCTGAATCTTTTAAATTATAATATTGAATATAATCTTTATGGTTTTAAAATTTAAAGATAAAATTATGCACTTATAAAAAGTATTTCATTCTGATCATAATTCTTTGTATTGATTAGAACAATATTTCTATTCAAACAAGTATGTGTTATACGTTATTGGCTGATGCAGATGTTTTCCATCACCAAAAATTCAGTGGATCTTTAATTAAATGATTCTTTGTATCACCTATTGTATGTTTCTTTTTGATATCAAGAATAAAAAATACTCAAAAACTAACACCGCTTCCTAATTTTGACTTCTTTTTGTGGTTTTCATAGTCAATATGGACAACACAAAAATAGTTATTGTAAATTAAATATTAGGCTAAATTGGTAGTTGAGTGATAAAGTTACTGGTTTTGCAAGTTAGGCGGTTAAATAACTACATAAAATCTTACTTAGTATAAACAACTAGTTTCAAAGAAATATTTTTTTGTTAAAAATAACACATAAATAAACATTAATAAAAACAAATTGCTTTCATATTAATGTAACTAATACCTTTTTCAACATGGATGAATATGCTTAAAATACTTGTATTTTTACTCAAGAAGAAAAATGCAATCAATAAAATTTATAAAACTGTATACCCATAACAATTTATTGAATTTCTCGATTATATGTTGTATATATTTTCTTTTATAAAAACTATGTAATAGTAGTGTAAAGTATGATTAGGTATTAAAGAAAAAGGAAAAAATAAAAGAAAGTATTAATATATGTACTACTTGTTTTTTATTTAATAATCCACTTACTTATTTATAACAATTGCTTAATTAAAACCACTTTCAAATCATATTTTTTACATAACATTGAATGATATGAAGAAAGTCATGAAACAAAAAAATTATAGGTCAATTAAATATGTAAATAATAAGTCACTTTGCAGTTATCTCTCTTTATAATAAAATCTGTAGAGCTGTGAATAAGTGTTTCTATTTCATTATATTGATTCAATCTAATATATTTATATTTCTTCCAGAATATCCACCCTAGAATTCCAAATTAAACTTAACTCATACTGCTCACGAACTTAAGTGATTAAAATGGAAATATGGTTTATAGTAAATTTTAATTATGGCGATATTCATGACATACTACTGTTTCTATTAAATGGTGACCCAGGAGCGAGATATTAAAAACCTCAAATTCATTCCAGAAAACAAAACTTATTCAATTTTGAAAATACACAACATTTTTATAACAAAACAAACAATTACCATATTTCTGATACCTACTTATTACGTTCAAGGGCAACATTGCTATCAGACTACTCGACCACAAAAATACAGACTCTCTTGCCCTTAAAATTCAACATTTTGGTCAAAGATATATGACAATAATTGCATTATTGAATTAAATATATTATCAGTGATGTAAAGATACATTCTCTGCTGATGTAATGATTTATATGAACAATATCATAAGATTTTCAGATTGTTACAAAAGATCTTAGTATATTTGTTGCACAAATTACAAATCAAGTCCACAATATCGCAGATACTAGGATTAATGAATAAAATAATTATATTCATTAAAGAATAATTTATGACAATTGTATGCAGTGGCAGCTTTTCAAAAGGGCTCTCGGGTTCAGCCCTCCCAAAAACTTTGTTCAAAAGTTTCCAATAATTATAGAATGCTGGGAACACATTATTTTTCTAATAAATGTTTGTTCTGTAGTATATCTAGCAAAAATATTTAAACCTATCTGCTTTGTAAAGCAAGATTTTGTGAAATATTTCATTCTTTGGGCACAGTCGACTCGTGCCCGGAGAACCCATACAATTCACGCGACCGACTGTCCCCACCACAGCGCACCATGCATGCTGAACGTATGCCAATTTCGAGCAAAACAGGGCAGTGCCCGCGGAGGATTACAGTATATTTTCATACATTCATATTTTGTTGTTGATTATGATTGTCGAATGCTAGGTTAGCAGTTGTAATTCCTGGAGGCTAACATTTGTTGATATCATAATATTAGGAACAAAGTGTCAACTATAAATCATCCGAAATTTATTATTATTATTTAAAAAACAAATGAAATTGATATTAGACAAAAAAACATGTAAAATCAGGAAGCAGATTTGGGGCTGTTGCCAGAAGTTATTTTTCAATTTTATATGATCAGATTTTACTAGCTGTGACAAATTATTTTATATGTAATTTATTGATGCCTTTTATTATAAACGTTGATAAAAGCACAACCAAATACAAATTGAATTATCAGGTACACATTTTAATTTCCGATAAACAAGAGAATTATGGAAAACACTGATAATGCTAATGGATGAAAATAATATTGTGTCACATATCTGCTTTCTGATTCCTGTTGAAAGTTAATTTCTCTTCTTGGTAAAATTATAATTTTAAGCCGCTCTAAGATTTAACGTCACCAGCCACCAATGATTGTATGTGAGGAAACTTTGTAACTAATCCCTCTTCAATTTCATCCTACAGCATGCACGTTTTAAAAATAACTTACATACAGTTTTAATGTAAGTATTGATAAACTGAGTATATTCGTTGCTATTGTAACACTAAGTTTAATGTTGTTTCATTAACAATATCCCAATACTTCATATATTGTCATATTTTTAACTTGATTTATTTAATTCTACTAAACATAGATCATACCTAATGAAAAGTAAAAAAAAAAATTGTCTGGAAATGTTTGAATATTGTTTTGTTGAAGTTCACTTACATTTTTTCCGATATAAAAATATGCAGTCTTAATTAAATAAAAACAAATACTAAATTGTCTTTTCTTTTGTTACATTTTGATAATTAATACTTTATAAAATCCTATTAATATAATTTTGACTTAATACCTACTTAGATACATACAGTTAAAGTAAAGTAACATTTTTCTTTTCTAAAAATAATCTAAAATTTGAATAGTAAATTAATATCCACAGGTGTATCCGTAAGGTATTATATACTCTTTGCACAGGTGTTCAATTCCAAAAGATCGTTCATTTGCATTATTTGGCAATCATAAAAAATATATGTTAAAATTACTAAACAAAATTTTTAATTCAAGTAATTCTATTAAAAGTTAACAGAAAAAATAAAACAATTAAAAAATATTAAGTATTGAAATAACTATACAGAATATAATATTATATTGTATTATACCTTCAAGGTATATCCTATGATCTAATTGAATGAAGAAGAGAAGATGTAGTGGAAGATTATTAATATGGAAGTCTATTCTCTCTACATACTTAAAATTACTTATCTGAAAGCATGCAATTTCAAAAAAGTATATTAATGGGAGAGTTATACAGTTTTAAGAAAATTTTAAAAGGTAAGAATTTGAAGACATGATTTAAAAAACTTACAGCAATCAAATATTTAATGTATATTTAGTATATTATAGCAACATGATATTTTAACTTTAATAAAATGTTTTCATGAATCAAATATACTTTAAACAACATGGCTGTACACTTTTGTTTTATGAGACAACCAACATATGTCTGACAGTTTCTTCATTAAACTCTGAAAAGGAAGCATTCTTAGCATTGTGACATTGATAATTAATAAACACAGTGTTGTACTTGTTTCCTTTGTAAGTCACACATCAATATTATTTATATTCTCAATTTGTTTATTATCAGTACAACATATTATATTAAATGAGATTCATAAAATATTAGAATATTAGAATAGACATTTGGTTAAAATAAACTGTACTTTTAATATTGTTTTTAAGGCACACTTCAGTCTATTTTACATCAAAGATGGTACATTCCATTGGATTTCATTCAATAAACTCGTATTTTATTCATAACAATCAATTCCATATGTGTCGAGTAATTGTTAAACAGAAAAATGCCTATATTTTAGATCAAATTCATAAAATTCCCTTACATTTATTTCCTATCTTTTTAATTTTTTTATTCTTCAGACACATATTCTTTAAGTATTTATTGGACTATTTTTAATCAACTTCTTACAGTTAGTACTTTTTTCAGTCACTTTTTTGTATAATGACAATATTTATTACATAAAATTAATATAAAACTTTGAACTATTTGAATTTTACTGGTAATGAGATATTCATGTGTGTGATATTATCAAAATCTAAAAACTCACTTCTTCCGCGAGTCTTACAAAAACCCCTAATATATTCAAAGCGCCCTTGAGGTGAGGTTATCACAAAAACGGCGCTATAAAAATAATCCAAGTTTATTATTATTATTATTATCAACTGGTTTCAGTATCAATGCCCCTGAGTCAAATTGATAACGCTGTTTGTTATCGCCAAGCGCTATTTTTTTTTTGTATGGGATTTGATATTTGTTGTCTGTTGTCATAGAAAAATTTTCTACAGCAAACGTCAAATCTCATACAAAAAAATAGCGATTGGCGATAACGAACAGCGTTTTCAATTTGACTCAAGGGCCATGTCTCATTATTTGTATTTCGGGTACATACATAAGTAATCACTACTTTGCTACAAACATCTACATATGTATGACTAAAACAACCAAACATAAATTTAAAGGGACCTACTTCATATTATTTGATATTAAAAATTTCATTTCATAACCGAATATTGAATCAAAATAAAATGAATTTGCTAGATTGATCACAAACATCTACAACTACATATTAAAAGGTTAATTTTACAATAATTATATACATGATAATAAAGTATTATACACATAAATATTAACTGTCAATATCACAAAAAATAAACAAATTATAATTTATATAATTTTTTCAATAATGATTTTGGACCAAAGATACTAATACACCGGGGGGAGTTTAAAAGACGGACAGTGGGAAGGTCGGAAGGTGTTGCGAGGTTGTTGATAATTATTTAAATATTTTTTTTGACAATGAAAATGGGGTATTGATTTTGTCGGGAACTATTTTCTTATTCAGTGCTCACACTGAGGTGGCACTAGAGTATCGGCACAGCCGATTTCGACGACTTGCTAGGCTCAGGGCGGTAGCCGCCCTTCGCCGCCCACTAGTTGGTTTGCCCGGCCAGCTATCGGGTGCAAGCCGTCGCTGTGATTCCTCCCCGGGAATTAAAACTTAAATTAAACCTTAAAAATTACCTAATTACTAACTATAATTAAAACAGGCTTCAGATTGGGATTGTCTATGAGAGAGAAGAAAAAAATCAATTCAGTTAACTAAAATTTACTAGCATCTAGGCACACAAAGACATTACAAGCTAAAGAAACAATGTTTTCTAAATACTAGGACTTATACTAAGATCTTAACGTATACTTAAAACTATGTGTGTGCACACAACAAAACACGAAGGGAGTCTTTGAAAAAAAAAGAACGTTGAGAACGTCGAAGTGTGAAGAAACGAAAATTAGAACAGGGCAGTATTGGCCTCCTGTGAGGCGATGGCTGGTGATCCTCGTGGGCGGCCTCTCCAGAGGCGGCGACAATGATCCTCGAATTGCCTCCTATCCCAGAGGCGGCGTGGATGTCTCCTGGGCAGGGCCTCTTTTCCAAAAGAGGTGCTTGCCGTTGTCTTCTTGGCAGGGCGGGAAAAATGGCCCTCCAATTGAGTGGAGTAGAATGGACTCAGTGGACATACAAAATAATGTGAAATAAAACCTGGTAGGTTGGCCTCTCTCCGTCCGCGGGACCTCGCCAGAGCGAGTCTGTAGTAGACCGTAACGACCGCGTATGCCCTGATATAAATTTTAATGTTTGAAATGGGCTCCTTCCTTGCTGGTCTGATTCACTGGTTTATAGTAAAGTACTTTGTAAAATTTTATCTGCTATGCGTCCACGACGGTTGGTTAGAATCGTTGGTACTTGGTCTAGCTGGCGAGACCCGCGAACAAGAGAGAAGACTGTTACTGTTGTGATGACGAAATCGGAATGCTCCAGATCATCCCGTGCGGTCGCTAATATTGACCGGCGGCATCTCGTCCCGCAAGCCCCTCCCCCCTAGTTCCTCGGCTGTCCCTGTGTTCCCGTACGGACGCACTGATTTTTCGCGCCAAAGTTCACGCACTATGTTTTCCTTTTTTTTAATTTTCGTTACACATACACTTTTTCTTTTTTTTTCTTTTTAATTTTCGTTACACATACACTTTTTCTTTTTTTTCATCTTATACACTTATACACTTCTTATGGACTATTTACATGATCAGAGCAACATAACATTCTAATTTCTCCATACAGAAATGTGTGCCTATAGGTAGGTATTTCCAACCCTGATTAACTATATTACCCAACACACAAAATTATTTAGACACTGATATGTTGTAGGAACATAAAATTATGGTACTTCCCAACAACTATTTTATTCTCCTTGACAATAGCATTATTTTATTTAAATTTTATTGACAAAAATCATTATTTTATTCCTTTCTTTTCGCCCTACCAATCCTAACTATGTTACATAAATTAATATAAGTTCCCGTAGGTACATTTTCTTTTTATAAAACAACTCATTCTTATTACCTCGATGACTGCCATAATTTTCTTCGAAGCTTGGAGAAAAAAGAATCGAATTTTCTCAAGGAGAAAATCATTTTCCTATCTTTATCGCTATTCGCCCTCTGTATGTCGAGACGCGAAGCTTTTCCCTGCGCCCCAAGCTTACTAACCTCAGCTAAACGATCTGCATCAGAGTCCCGAACCAAAGCGCGAAAGTATCCCCTACGGACGTAAATCAACTTATTGTACTTCAATTTTCTTCCCTTTTATTATTATTAATTTAATATTCTCCCCTCGCGCCAATTTCCTCCCCTTTCAGATTTTCCTCGGCTTATTTTTTTCGTGCCATCTATAGAGTTTCGCGCGCTGTCTCTGACCTATGACAGTCGGTCGAGCAGAGCGCTTCCCGAAGCTGATCGAATTTTTCGCTAGATGTCTCCCCTAGTATTGAAACGAAAGCTCTCGTCTCCTCTGAGCGGCTGGCGCATATTTAAAATACCTATTTAAAAACCACCTTATTATACTGATAATAACCAGAATGGAAACCTCCGCTGTCCGTAACCACCAACTTATTCTATTTTATTTTAATTAAGTCAGCTCAGACACAGGCATGAATGCCCAAATATTTCTGCGCATAATAGCTTATAGCCTATATGGGAAGTACATACGATCAGATAATCACCTATCACCTGATCTCGGATATGGGTTATATAAGAATTTCATAACCGTGTCGAGGGAGAATTCCGGCGTTCGGTTCTCCCTGCCTACCCAAGGTAACGCAATGACCGTCATGGTATCGCCTGGTATTATTTACTTATTGTTAATTTCTATTTATTTACTAAAATCCTTTTTTTTCAAGTATCACAATAACAATTAACATAATATAACTTTCTACCGTAGTAAATAAAATTATAAGTTATACTATAATTTAAAAAGGTTAAAGTATGTCGTAAGTGTATACATTTATACCTATATTTTAATTTGTGGATTAGGCTACTCTACTAGGCTATGTAAGCCTGTCCCAGAGTAACGTTAGGTATATAAATCAGTCCTATTATTTCAATTCGTCTTGGTGTTAGTTAATTTTGTAAGATTTTGTGGTAGGTTGCAGTAATTTAGATGTGCGTATGTATGAAGTATGTATTTATTTTTGTGTTGAAAAAAAAATAATGCCAGAATAATTACAGTACCTACTGCTTTATACCGTCGTAGGAAAATTTGTAGGTAATTTTGTAACAGAACGGTGTATGACAGAGTTCAGAATGAAGATACAAGGAAAGAAAGTAAGATACCGAAAGATGTAATTAACAGAATGAAAGTTAACACATTTAGATGGGTTGGCACGACCATGTAGACGATATTTTTAAAGATGAAAGTGCAAGAAACGTGAACCACAGACGAACATGTCTCCGACGATGTATGAATGTTGCTGAGGCGATGCATGTGTGTCAAGGTAGAAAAATGCGGCGTTCGGTTCTCTTTGCCTACCCCGTGAGGGCCATGGCGTGTTGGTCTGTAAGTATGTACGTAGGTATGTATGTATAGTTAAAAGTTAAAATTCGTCTGTGTATACATGCTAAGTCCTTTCTTTATTCGTATAATTCATAGTCCTAGAACGTCGCTATTAATTTGGTCTCTCTTGAATCGAGGTTTTTTGTGAATATCCTGGGATATTATTCTAGGTATGCAGCTTGGTACTTTCAGACCGGGTCGTAGGTACCCGCGCGAAAAAAAATCGATACATGTCGGTATTCTGAGGATGATTTAGATATTAAACCTAGGGTCGTGATCTTTTCGACTGTAGTTTTTTTTTTTTGTTTTTATATTTTCGTAGTGCGAAGAATATATAGGTTGATTTAAATTTCTATTTCACTCGTTACTGGGTCTTAACCTTCTAGTGTTAGGTCATTATTACCGGGAGGTTTTTTTATTTTATTCATGCTCTCATTTCTTTCCTGGGTTATTTAATCATTCGATTCTTTATTTATTTATTTGTTTATCTAGCCGTTTATCCTCTGAAATGGTTGTCTACCACTTCCTACGTTTACTTATTTTTTCGTATCTCTTTTCTCTGATTGCGTTAGTTATTTATTTACGTATTTATTACCCTATACCTATCGGTAATTTTTCTTTCAGCCATCACTCTGTTGGTTTACTTACGTGTTTATTTCTACATTCACGTAATTGGCTTACTCCCCAGCTCATTAATTTATTTAATTTTGTTTACTGTTAAATATGTAGGTATTGTTCCCGAAATTAAAATAATTAAATAAATAAATCAATTTTCCTGTTTTCTATCTCCTTTCGGTCCGCAACGATTCGACAGTGGGTAAGCCCTGGCTACCTCTACTTATATTTCCTTGTCTGGTCTCATTCAAATTTATGTGTCCTATCCTATGAACCTACTTATGAACTTGATACCTTGGGGTGGTCTAGTGATATAGTGACCGAACACAGTCTGGACCCACATGCGTCCCCACGAACTAGATTTGCCGGGCCACATCGCCGTCCGTCTAATTTCTGATTTATCGTATCCGTTAGAGCGGCTCGCGAAATCTGACACCTTTCTCCAACGGACATTCCAGTGGCGTAACTAGCTCTACCTACTTGGTCGTTTGATGTTGTTCAATACGAAACATCTCTGTGTTTTCTCAAACCAAAATTAAAAATACCGAAAATATTTTTATTATTCACGGTGAGCTTGTCTGTTGATTTCTTATTTATGCCGCCAAATTATAACTTTTGGGTAATTAAATTATTTACCGATTAATTATTTACTTATTGTTTTCTCAAACCAAAATTAAAAATACCGAAAATATTTTTATTATTCACGGTGAGCTTGTCTGTTGATTTCTTATTTATGCCGCCAAATTATAACTTATGGGTAATTAAATTATTTACCGATTAATTATTTACTTATTGTCATTTCGTTAATTATCATCCGACACTAATTAGCTATATCACATTCTATTGAATAGGATCCAGCGATTACTAGCAAATTTCTTCTGAAAGCATTTTCCTATGTCAGAAGCAATTTTTTTCTTAAGACTTGTTCCCGCTTCTATTTTTCTGATAACCCAAAATATTTCGGTACGCCCATGTCGCATTTCGATGTCTCGACCGTTGGCGTGTTCCCATGGACCAGCCAAGATATCCATATGTGTCAATTATAAGTTATTGCGTCCTGCCTGGCACTTCCTTGCGACCGACAAGGTTCTCCGGGGCTAAACCAACATACCACCTACGCAGGATTCTGCGAAATATGCACGTCTCTAGTGTCTGAGACCCGACGCGTGATTTTGTTCAAATACCTATCCATGTTGGATATATCAAACCACCCCATCCTTCTTGAACCAAAATCACCGCGGCGTCCATTTACCCGTTTTCTCTGCCTTTCCTCCGTCTCCGGGGTTCTTTTTCCCGGAACCTTGCGTCCGCGACTCGTGACTTCGGTACCCCTGATGCAGATTTACTATTTAACCCCATTTCGGCTCCACTACGGTCCTTTCCTCTCCTCTTAACTACCTCTACGCCTGCCTTCGCCTCGTACTCCGAGGTACGTCTCTGCGTGCGGCGCCAGCGGATACCCAATAGATCGATTAATTACCTGCTGGACATACATCTCGTTCCCCCCGAGGTATTTCCCTGATCATTTCCCCTAAGTCTTCTTTTTTTTATCTTACTAATCACCGCTTGTGCCTAGTTAGCCCCACCGATTGGAGGTATACTCCGTGGGTGACCGTCCGGCCCACCCCGGCAAACTAGCTTGTCCGCAAGCCTATCGTCCTATATAAATAAAAATATATAAATATATACCTATGTAATATTATAATATCGCGATTTATTCCGTTCCTTTCCTTTTCCTTCATATACGGCACTACAGGCCCTTCCATTCTCATTCCTTGGTACTATCTGAGGCGCCTTTAACATTCAGGCCCAAACCCCCTTAACATACCTATGCCTAAGTCTTGATAATTAATCCCTTCATGGGTTCGTTCCCCGACTAAAACCTCGCGATCTCCCTCCAGGAGAGAGATTGCACACGCAGATCGACCTCCTCCCGTTCCCGCATCTCACCTACTGAGTATTCGTCCTGACTCAACATATTTACGATACTTCTTGCCGATACCTAACGATTAACTTATAACCTGCTCCCGCGCACTTTACTACTGTATAATATATAAGGTCGTCATCCCTCCCACTTATTAATTCCTGATCTTCCTAACTCGTCTAACGACATAATATTTTTCCTCGCACACTCTGCCTAATCCTATATAACTTTAAATTCGTCCTTTTCTTGGCCACTCAATTGATATCCATCGCCGATACAACGTCTGGCCTTGGGCGTTCGTATCGTATTTCTAAGCTATTTTCCTAACATCATAGTTTTCTACTCTCGTCTTTTTCTGATCATTACCTGCTCTTACGTTCATGAAATATCTCCTCAAGACCTCAATTCGCGTTCCTTTCATAACCCTTTTTCTAATATGCTGATCGGATCGCTAGCTAAACGACCTAATTCTACCTTCTCAATTCCATGCAACGCTTTTCTCTTACTAATTCCTCAATCAATACTTATTATTCTTATATACCTATACGCGTTATACCTATTAACTCTTACATCGTTAGTGGCGGTTTAGCATAAACCCATTAACTTCACTTGTTCTTAGTCTATTTCGTTATCCTGCCGCACGTTATAAAATTAAATTCAAAAAGACATTAATAACCTTAGTTTTTATACTATTCCATTCAATTTCACATATCGCATTACTCATGAGTATTCCTATGTTATCTTGTAAAATCTTCTTTAGGTATACTACCATACCTAACTTATACGTTATTCGACTGATCAGTTATATTCTTCTCACTTATCGCCGGGGCAAACGCCTGATCAATAGCATTCCTCCCTCGGTTACCTATTTATACCTAATTCGATAATGCGCGTCCGCACTTAGATTATTGGTCGGCCAACATAATTACCTACTAATCTTCCTTATGATTTCCTCATTACACCTCGCTCTTAAATTTCTTATACTACTTATCTTCTTCTTCCCAAGACACTTAAAAAAAAACTAATTTTTTTATAGCCTATCGCTTACGGCGATAGTTCATCTACCCCGCGTCTATCCTTGCGTTTAATCTTTGATTACTATATCTTCTACGCCTATACTGCTTGCCGGTGCTCTAATACCTATTCGTCATTCATCTTATACTTTAAGCCGATCCTTTTCTCGTGGCATATCAATAATTATCTGCTAGTTATCTGATCAGTTATCTACCGTCCTCGGAAGTAAACGCTTGATCACTGAGCGTTTAGCCTTCTACCTTCCCTATATATACCTATTGCATTAATAATATCTATTGCGTACACGCACCTGACATACCTGTTATTTGTATTAATTATCGTCCTTATTACTTCTCTAGTAGACCGCCTATGAGCTATACGCTTAGTAAATCTTATAAATATTATTTTCCCGTTGTACCTAACTCTCAATTTCCTTACCGCTAAGTGCCTACCTCCTCGAAAGCATTTCATTACGTCATACGCGTTAATCCGCGTATACCTATCTATCCTTCCGAGAGGTCTCAACTCGCTCGTTTGCAATTAAACACTCCTTATACCTACCTATTTGCATATTCTTATACTGTATCGTTCGACTATCTACCAGTGGACATTTCTACCTACCCATACCCATTTCACTGCCCTGTCTTATCAACGCCGATTTATGACTCTTCGCATGTCATCTGCGTGTACCTTGGTCGGCTTACTTCGCCGATCTATCCAATACGTGTGCCCTCGGCCAATGACAGTGAGAACGGTATAAGGACCACTCCATTTTGCGGCGAAACCGGCGTGAAAGCCTCTTGCTGCGTCTGACTGTGGGTGTTCCCGAACCCATACTTTCTCACCTGGACCGAATGTCGATCCTTCCTCCCCTGGAGTCAGGTACCTTCCGCGGTACTCAGCTTGCTTTCTCACTATTTCCTCATCAGCGGAGCGCCTGTCTCTTGCTTCCGTTGCTGATGGTACGATATCTTCGTTGGAATGTACCAACCACTCTCCTGGTCGTGGTAGGTCGTATCCTAGTAAAGCCTGGCTGGGGGTCACGCCGGTAGCCTCATTCTGTCTTCCTCGCAAAGCACCGAGTATTGTCGGCAAGACGACGTCCCACCTCGTATGACTCCCCTCCTGCAAGTGAATCCTGAGAGCTTTCTTTATCTCTTGATTCCTTCGTTCAGCCGGATTGGCTCTGGGGTGATACGTGGCTGTGGTCCAGTGCACGCACTGCCACCTCTCTATAGCATCGTTCCATGTCCTGTGCGTAAATTGTCGACCGTTGTCAGTTAATACATACTTCGGGTACCCGTAACGGTTGAATACTTCCGATTCAAGTACTGTCGTGAGTGAGGTGGCCTTACTGGATCGCATGGGAAAGGCTTCCACCCACTTAGTAAATAGGTCCGTGACCACTAAAATAAAACGGTTTCCCGCCGCGGAGGCTGGATACGGACCCATATAATCTACCGCTAATACTTCGAATGGTTTGGTTGCCCGGTGTCCTGTCTGATGGACTCGATGTAAGCCTGGTCGGGCTTTCGCCTGCATACACACGCCGCATGTCTTCACATGTCGTGCGACATCCGCCTTCAGTCCTGTCCAGTAATATAGTCTCTGAATGGCGCGCGTAGTCTCTTTCGTACCTGGGTGACTAGCTACCGGGTCGTCGTGATATTTCGTTATTACTTCTGCTATCTTCGCGCGGGGTACTACTAGCTTCGACTCTCCGCCTTCCTGCTTCCTCCACAGAGTTGTACCTAATACTTCGTATGCGGCTTGCAGGTTTCTTTCAAAACGACTTCGTGCTCGGCTCGGCCGCGCCTGCACTCGCCGTATCCTTTGCATTTTTTGATTAATATCTGCATCTCTACGCTGGCTAACTCGGATGTCCTCTGCTAGAGCCCACGCTCCGGCCTCTTGTTCGTCTTCCTGGTGAGAACGCATCTCTTCCTCACGTTCCTCCTCTTCTTCGTGCTCTCTGCGACCTTCCTGATCTCTGCGCCCTTCCTGATCTCTGCGCCCTTCATCATCTCTGCGCCCTCCTTCATTTCTGCGCCCTTCGTGATCAATGCGCCCTTCGTGATCTCTGCGCCCTTCGTCATTTCTGTGCCCTTCGTCATTTCTGCGCCCTCCTTCATTTCTGCGCCCTTCGTCATTCCTGCGCCCTTCATCATTCCTGCGCCTTTCGTCATTTCTGAGACCTTCGTCATTTCTGCGTCCTTCGTCATTTCTGCGCCCTCCTTCATTTCTGCGCCCTTCGTAATTTCTGCGCCCTTCGTCATTCCTGCGCCCTTCGTCACCTCTGCGCCTTTCGTCATTTCTGCGACCTTCGTCATTTCTGCGTCCTTCGTCATTTCTGCGCCCTCCTTCATTTCTGCGCCCTTCTTCGTTTCTGCGCCCTTCGTCATTTCTGCGCCCTCCTTCATTTCTGCGCCCTTCCTCGTTTCTGCGCCTTTCGTCATCTCTGCGCCCTTCCAGCGTTTCCACTTCGCTAGCCATTGTACTCGCGATCGTTGCTGTCATGTCTTGGCCTCGGCCCCGGGCTACACATGGGTACATCATGTGGTCCTCCAGGTCGTCATTTACTGGGGAGGTTAACTCTTCCTGCGGGCTGCGTGACAGGGCGTCGGGCAGTTGGTTTAGCTTTCCCGGGCAATGTTCGATTACGAAGTCGAACTCTTGGAGTAATAACGCCCACCTCATCAATTTAGCGTAATATTCCTTGTGTGTGTTTAGCCAAATTAGGCTTCTATTGTCCGTTCTCAAGCGAAAACGTCGCCCCTCTAGAAACGCCCGGTAACGTTTTATGGCCCATACTGCCGCGTACGCTTCTTGTTCATTACTATGCCAATTACGTTCGGTATTGGTAAATTTTGCACTACCGTAGGATATTATTTGTCGTTCTCCAGCTTCGTTTTCTTGATATAGGACGGCGGCGACTCCCATCTTGCTAGCATCCGTTTGTACAATGAATTCTTTAGTGAAATCGGGTCTGCTTAACGTCATTGGTTGCGATAAGATGTGTTTTAACCTCTCCATGGCTATCTGTGCGGCTCTAGTCCATTTAAACGTCCGACTTGTACTCAGTAAGTCGGTTAACGGCGAGGCGATCTCGGCGAAATTTGGTACGTATTCACGCAACCAGTTGCATATACCTAAAAAGGCTCGCAACTGTTTACGCGTCTTTGGCGCCGTTGCCGATGATATTATTACGCCATGGGCCGGTTGAGGTTGATTTGCGCCCGCAGTTACTGTGTATCCTAGGTAATCGATTGATGGTAAGCCGAACTTGCATTTCTCACCCGCGCATTTAAGTTCGTACTGCTGTAGTCGTTCTAATACCAACCGCAGGTGGGTCAGGTGTGACTCCCAATCAGGTGAGAAAATTATGATATCATCGAGATACACTAAGCAGAATTGTCTTACGTAGTTAGCCAAAACTTCTTGCGACATCCTTTTTTGGAAAAGTCCCGGTGCTCCCTTCAGACCGAACGGCATGACGCGAAACTGGTAGCATGCCCCATCAGGTGTGGTGAAGGCCGTCAACTTCTTTGATCGTTCTTCCATGGGTACTTGCCAGTACCCTCTAGCCAAATCGATCGTAGTAAATACCCTTGCTGTACCAAGATCCTTCAGCGTCTCGTTTATGATAGGCAGGGTCGCCGGTTCGTCGATGGTAACTCCATTTAGTCGTCTATAATCCACGCAAAATCGGTACTCGTCCTTCCCTTTCTTAGACGCCATTACGACGGGAAAGCTGTATGGTGAATCGCTTTCTTCAATAACGCCATCGGCCAACATACCTTCTAATTGTTCGTATAGGGCGCGCTTCTTCACATCTGAGAGCCTATGTGGTGGTAGCTTGATAGGGTTGAAGTCCTTCAACTTTATTGCATATGGCGCCAGTGATGCTGGTCCTGCATATGGCGCAAATACTTCGTGAAAATCTTGTAATATTTTAAAAATGTTGTCTTTACGCGCGATGTCTAACATACTAATATCTGGGAAAGTCTCTATATTTATATCTTGTTGCGGTCGGTTTGGTAGAAAATGTATTGTTTTTCGTGACGGACAGCATATATGAAGACAGCCTCTGTGGAAGTCTGTCACTCCTTTGTGTTTAACGAGCCATTCATGGCCAAGTATCACGTCTTCTCTTAGTCCTGGGACAATTAGGAAAGTATCTGTCAAGACATGGGCGGCTGAGGTCCATGTAATATCTGCCTCCCCGCTAATCTTCATCTCCACACTCGAGTGTGCGAGTCTTACAATTTTATCCGTACTGTGTCGTATTAAATGGCTAGGTACTAGCCTAGCATTCACTAAATTGTGTGTGCTCGCCGAATCTACTAGGGCCGCGGTAGCGATACCTACTAGCTTAGCAGGTATACGTGATAATGGCCGTCTGTGAAGTCCCGTTACGTTGTTACATGCCCAACCCCTTCTATTGTTGTCGTTTCCAGTAATCGTGCGGTGGTGGTCTATTGTCATTGGGTCTGGCTGGTCGCGTTGACCACTCCCACTTAACGTCGTCGTGTCGCCTGAGCGTGGTTGGTTCCGCCCAGGCGGGAGGCGTTTCCCGCTCTAAAGGGTTGATAGGTAGGTCTGGGTCCGTTATTGTTATGTCTATTCCAATCGTGGTTCCCCGCGGGCCGCTGTCCATTTGGTACATAGTTTCGTCCGCCGCCATTTTGTCGCAAGTCGGCTCGATGGTCGCCTTCAATATACCTCTCTGGATCCGCTTGGAAGCCATTTTGACGATGTTGATGCTGCACTGACGGCATGTTCCACTGAACCCGTGTAGTGTTTGTATATAAAGGTTGCCGTGGGAAGTCTAGTCCCGAAACTCGACTCCGCAGAGTGTCCATCGTATAGGGTCCGAAGGTCAGACCCACTTCTAGAAGTTCGCTGTACCTCGGGTGCATCAGGCCGATGAGATCCTGACAGATCTCGTTGATCTCTCCCTTCGGAAATAGTCTTCTGTATATTACATTTTTCCTCTGCAGGAAACAAATACCACTTTCGCCCTCTCGCTGTCGATCTCCATACAGGCTCACCAGCAGCGAGGCACGAGCTGCCTCTGTTCCATATCTGGACCGAAGAACGTTGCAGAAGTCCGCCCATCCCCAGCGTCCTTGCAAGTGAGGCCTCCACCAGTTCTTTGCTTCGCCTCTTAACCTCTGCGCTGCTCTCTCCACCTGCACGGCCGGGCTACAGTGTACAGCCTTGAAATGCGCTTCACAAGCGCGTATTAATTGTTCAGGGTCTTCTTCGGCTAGACCGCTGAAGGTATCTTCCAGGACACGTGGTACGCATGCCCGCTCCCAAGTCCCAGACGGGGCCAAGGCGGCTCTCGCGGGCGAGCTATAATTTTGGCCTGCCTCTGCCTCTTCTTCGATCGGCATTGGTATAACCGGACTATTTTCTGCCGAACTCTCCATGTCTGACGCACTATTTCCTCTCAACCGTCGCATATCTGTCACTATCTCTATTCTGCTCTTAATATTTCGGTGTCCCGACTGCGCGACTGTTTAAGTAACCGCCCTTGAGACGACTTTATCCGGTAACCGGCGCGGTGATCTCTTATTCAGTATTATCAAAAAAACATCGGTCAACGTTCCTAATTGAAAGAAAAAAGTAATTTTCAAAGTTCCTAATTGAAAGAAAAAAAATTAAATTTTTTTTCTTTTTATAATCACTATCGACCTTAAACGGTCTTTATCTATCTCCGTACGAAAATAATTTCTCCGTAATTGGACTACTTATACCTAAAACCATCAAATATTAATTTATGTTAACTCACCGCTAATGAGTCTTAGAGTAGCAATCCTCTTCCGTATACATACAATAAAATTTATATAAAAATTATATCCGTAATAGTTATATTCGTAAATGTATTAAAATATATTTGTACCTATCATTTTTTCCTTGGTAAATATATTCATAACCTTTTTGGTTTATTATCCTACCCCTAAGGAGAGACGAATATTTCTTCCTAAGCGAGTATTATGCTTCCCAAACGAAATTAGTCTATAATATTAATTTACCCAACTCACCACTAACGATATTAATCTCGATTGAAAATAGCTATACCTACGAGAACAAAAAAAAAAAAATCGAGAACAAAAATTATCTATCTCCCCACTACTGAGGACAAAATCCTGTTTCGTAATTAGCAGTTATCCTTATTATTTTATCATTAGCAGAAAAACGTAATATTCCCAAAAAAAAAATATTATAACGGCCTAATTATTCATTGCCAAGCGAGTTTCCCTATCTACTCATCGAGACGCTTATTATATAAAAAAAGAATTATTCCCGTCGTCCAAGCGATTTCTTACTGATGTATATACCTATTCTATCAATTCAGATACCTATAGTCGATCAGTCAATTACCTACTAATTAAAACGTTACGAGTGTCGATGATAAAGATCTAACTACCAAATACAAAAATTATAAGGTCACCAGCTTCGGTGATTAGTCAAATGATATAAGGATCACCAGATTCGGTGGTTCAAGACATACAAATAAAAATATTACCTACCAACATTGTAAAGTAATAGGTAAAACTAGTGTTGGGTAATTGTTTAGATATTAATATTTCTTTCTCTATCTCTCCCCTACAACCCTTCTGAAGCCTCGAGTTATTTTATCCTAAATTCGTGGGTACGTGTTTTTTTTCTTAGCAATTATTTTCGTAAGTGAACAAACTTAAGTTTCTTTCGACTTAATCCGCGGAAGGTATTTTTCGATTAATATCTGGTTGGATTATTAATGGGATTCCAACTGGAATCTCTATTTTCCAATAAGAAAATCAAAAATCGCGAAATTTCAACGATTAATTATAGTTTTTTTAATAACGATTAATTTCTTTATTTTATTAGATATAATTCGCGGAGAAGTCGCTTAAGCTGCCTTCAACGTTGGGCGCCATTTAATACACCGGGGGGAGTTTAAAAGACGGACAGTGGGAAGGTCGGAAGGTGTTGCGAGGTTGTTGATAATTATTTAAATATTTTTTTTGACAATGAAAATGGGGTATTGATTTTGTCGGGAACTATTTTCTTATTCAGTGCTCACACTGAGGTGGCACTAGAGTATCGGCACAGCCGATTTCGACGACTTGCTAGGCTCAGGGCGGTAGCCGCCCTTCGCCGCCCACTAGTTGGTTTGCCCGGCCAGCTATCGGGTGCAAGCCGTCGCTGTGATTCCTCCCCGGGAATTAAAACTTAAATTAAACCTTAAAAATTACCTAATTACTAACTATAATTAAAACAGGCTTCAGATTGGGATTGTCTATGAGAGAGAAGAAAAAAATCAATTCAGTTAACTAAAATTTACTAGCATCTAGGCACACAAAGACATTACAAGCTAAAGAAACAATGTTTTCTAAATACTAGGACTTATACTAAGATCTTAACGTATACTTAAAACTATGTGTGTGCACACAACAAAACACGAAGGGAGTCTTTGAAAAAAAAAGAACGTTGAGAACGTCGAAGTGTGAAGAAACGAAAATTAGAACAGGGCAGTATTGGCCTCCTGTGAGGCGATGGCTGGTGATCCTCGTGGGCGGCCTCTCCAGAGGCGGCGACAATGATCCTCGAATTGCCTCCTATCCCAGAGGCGGCGTGGATGTCTCCTGGGCAGGGCCTCTTTTCCAAAAGAGGTGCTTGCCGTTGTCTTCTTGGCAGGGCGGGAAAAATGGCCCTCCAATTGAGTGGAGTAGAATGGACTCAGTGGACATACAAAATAATGTGAAATAAAACCTGGTAGGTTGGCCTCTCTCCGTCCGCGGGACCTCGCCAGAGCGAGTCTGTAGTAGACCGTAACGACCGCGTATGCCCTGATATAAATTTTAATGTTTGAAATGGGCTCCTTCCTTGCTGGTCTGATTCACTGGTTTATAGTAAAGTACTTTGTAAAATTTTATCTGCTATGCGTCCACGACGGTTGGTTAGAATCGTTGGTACTTGGTCTAGCTGGCGAGACCCGCGAACAAGAGAGAAGACTGTTACTGTTGTGATGACGAAATCGGAATGCTCCAGATCATCCCGTGCGGTCGCTAATATTGACCGGCGGCATCTCGTCCCGCAAGCCCCTCCCCCCTAGTTCCTCGGCTGTCCCTGTGTTCCCGTACGGACGCACTGATTTTTCGCGCCAAAGTTCACGCACTATGTTTTCCTTTTTTTTAATTTTCGTTACACATACACTTTTTCTTTTTTTTTCTTTTTAATTTTCGTTACACATACACTTTTTCTTTTTTTTCATCTTATACACTTATACACTTCTTATGGACTATTTACATGATCAGAGCAACATAACATTCTAATTTCTCCATACAGAAATGTGTGCCTATAGGTAGGTATTTCCAACCCTGATTAACTATATTACCCAACACACAAAATTATTTAGACACTGATATGTTGTAGGAACATAAAATTATGGTACTTCCCAACAACTATTTTATTCTCCTTGACAATAGCATTATTTTATTTAAATTTTATTGACAAAAATCATTATTTTATTCCTTTCTTTTCGCCCTACCAATCCTAACTATGTTACATAAATTAATATAAGTTCCCGTAGGTACATTTTCTTTTTATAAAACAACTCATTCTTATTACCTCAATGACTGCCATAATTTTCTTCGAAGCTTGGAGAAAAAAGAATCGAATTTTCTCAAGGAGAAAATCATTTTCCTATCTTTATCGCTATTCGCCCTCTGTATGTCGAGACGCGAAGCTTTTCCCTGCGCCCCAAGCTTACTAACCTCAGCTAAACGATCTGCATCAGAGTCCCGAACCAAAGCGCGAAAGTATCCCCTACGGACGTAAATCAACTTATTGTACTTCAATTTTCTTCCCTTTTATTATTATTAATTTAATATTCTCCCCTCGCGCCAATTTCCTCCCCTTTCAGATTTTCCTCGGCTTATTTTTTTCGTGCCATCTATAGAGTTTCGCGCGCTGTCTCTGACCTATGACAGTCGGTCGAGCAGAGCGCTTCCCGAAGCTGATCGAATTTTTCGCTAGATGTCTCCCCTAGTATTGAAACGAAAGCTCTCGTCTCCTCTGAGCGGCTGGCGCATATTTAAAATACCTATTTAAAAACCACCTTATTATACTGATAATAACCAGAATGGAAACCTCCGCTGTCCGTAACCACCAACTTATTCTATTTTATTTTAATTAAGTCAGCTCAGACACAGGCATGAATGCCCAAATATTTCTGCGCATAATAGCTTATAGCCTATATGGGAAGTACATACGATCAGATAATCACCTATCACCTGATCTCGGATATGGGTTATATAAGAATTTCATAACCGTGTCGAGGGAGAATTCCGGCGTTCGGTTCTCCCTGCCTACCCAAGGTAACGCAATGACCGTCATGGTATCGCCTGGTATTATTTACTTATTGTTAATTTCTATTTATTTACTAAAATCCTTTTTTTTCAAGTATCACAATAACAATTAACATAATATAACTTTCTACCGTAGTAAATAAAATTATAAGTTATACTATAATTTAAAAAGGTTAAAGTATGTCGTAAGTGTATACATTTATACCTATATTTTAATTTGTGGATTAGGCTACTCTACTAGGCTATGTAAGCCTGTCCCAGAGTAACGTTAGGTATATAAATCAGTCCTATTATTTCAATTCGTCTTGGTGTTAGTTAATTTTGTAAGATTTTGTGGTAGGTTGCAGTAATTTAGATGTGCGTATGTATGAAGTATGTATTTATTTTTGTGTTGAAAAAAAAATAATGCCAGAATAATTACAGTACCTACTGCTTTATACCGTCGTAGGAAAATTTGTAGGTAATTTTGTAACAGAACGGTGTATGACAGAGTTCAGAATGAAGATACAAGGAAAGAAAGTAAGATACCGAAAGATGTAATTAACAGAATGAAAGTTAACACATTTAGATGGGTTGGCACGACCATGTAGACGATATTTTTAAAGATGAAAGTGCAAGAAACGTGAACCACAGACGAACATGTCTCCGACGATGTATGAATGTTGCTGAGGCGATGCATGTGTGTCAAGGTAGAAAAATGCGGCGTTCGGTTCTCTTTGCCTACCCCGTGAGGGCCATGGCGTGTTGGTCTGTAAGTATGTACGTAGGTATGTATGTATAGTTAAAAGTTAAAATTCGTCTGTGTATACATGCTAAGTCCTTTCTTTATTCGTATAATTCATAGTCCTAGAACGTCGCTATTAATTTGGTCTCTCTTGAATCGAGGTTTTTTGTGAATATCCTGGGATATTATTCTAGGTATGCAGCTTGGTACTTTCAGACCGGGTCGTAGGTACCCGCGCGAAAAAAAATCGATACATGTCGGTATTCTGAGGATGATTTAGATATTAAACCTAGGGTCGTGATCTTTTCGACTGTAGTTTTTTTTTTTTGTTTTTATATTTTCGTAGTGCGAAGAATATATAGGTTGATTTAAATTTCTATTTCACTCGTTACTGGGTCTTAACCTTCTAGTGTTAGGTCATTATTACCGGGAGGTTTTTTTATTTTATTCATGCTCTCATTTCTTTCCTGGGTTATTTAATCATTCGATTCTTTATTTATTTATTTGTTTATCTAGCCGTTTATCCTCTGAAATGGTTGTCTACCACTTCCTACGTTTACTTATTTTTTCGTATCTCTTTTCTCTGATTGCGTTAGTTATTTATTTACGTATTTATTACCCTATACCTATCGGTAATTTTTCTTTCAGCCATCACTCTGTTGGTTTACTTACGTGTTTATTTCTACATTCACGTAATTGGCTTACTCCCCAGCTCATTAATTTATTTAATTTTGTTTACTGTTAAATATGTAGGTATTGTTCCCGAAATTAAAATAATTAAATAAATAAATCAATTTTCCTGTTTTCTATCTCCTTTCGGTCCGCAACGATTCGACAGTGGGTAAGCCCTGGCTACCTCTACTTATATTTCCTTGTCTGGTCTCATTCAAATTTATGTGTCCTATCCTATGAACCTACTTATGAACTTGATACCTTGGGGTGGTCTAGTGATATAGTGACCGAACACAGTCTGGACCCACATGCGTCCCCACGAACTAGATTTGCCGGGCCACATCGCCGTCCGTCTAATTTCTGATTTATCGTATCCGTTAGAGCGGCTCGCGAAATCTGACACCTTTCTCCAACGGACATTCCAGTGGCGTAACTAGCTCTACCTACTTGGTCGTTTGATGTTGTTCAATACGAAACATCTCTGTGTTTTCTCAAACCAAAATTAAAAATACCGAAAATATTTTTATTATTCACGGTGAGCTTGTCTGTTGATTTCTTATTTATGCCGCCAAATTATAACTTTTGGGTAGTTAAATTATTTACCGATTAATTATTTACTTATTGTTTTCTCAAACCAAAATTAAAAATACCGAAAATATTTTTATTATTCACGGTGAGCTTGTCTGTTGATTTCTTATTTATGCCGCCAAATTATAACTTATGGGTAATTAAATTATTTACCGATTAATTATTTACTTATTGTCATTTCGTTAATTATCATCCGACACTAATTAGCTATATCACATTCTATTGAATAGGATCCAGCGATTACTAGCAAATTTCTTCTGAAAGCATTTTCCTATGTCAGAAGCAATTTTTTTCTTAAGACTTGTTCCCGCTTCTATTTTTCTGATAACCCAAAATATTTCGGTACGCCCATGTCGCATTTCGATGTCTCGACCGTTGGCGTGTTCCCATGGACCAGCCAAGATATCCATATGTGTCAATTATAAGTTATTGCGTCCTGCCTGGCACTTCCTTGCGACCGACAAGGTTCTCCGGGGCTAAACCAACATACCACCTACGCAGGATTCTGCGAAATATGCACGTCTCTAGTGTCTGAGACCCGACGCGTGATTTTGTTCAAATACCTATCCATGTTGGATATATCAATACACACTTTAAAACTTTATGTAATTATTGTAAATAAAACCATCTCAAAATGTTCTACAAAGAAATCAATCTTAAAACCACACTCACAGTAAAACAATACAGTATTTTTATATGTATGTTAATTATTTCTAATTCTTTGACTGCTTATTCTTGATGGAATTCCATTATCAATTATATAAAATTACTTAAAAATGAGTAAAAACACAAATTTTTAACTTTTTTCCACTAATTTAAAAATATTGACCACTGACACCTTTCCCTCGAAGAGCATCTACTGAATGGGTAGATTTTAATTTTATACTTTATTTATTATAAAATTAAAACAGTAGAGCCTCAATAGTTCAGTCTTTGTCAGACACAACGGCTCAATACACTCAATGGGCCTCAACAAAATCTTCCCTTTATATTCTGCATTAAGAGTAAATTTCATTTAATCAACTGTATTTATGCCATTTTGTCAAATTCTCTGTGACAAACTTTTACTCTACTTAATGTCAAATTCCACCAAAAGTATCATAAAACATCACAAGATACTTAAGTTTTAACATTAATATTTTTATTTTCTAATCGAACATGACTTAGGTCCGAATGCAGAGTCCTACCTAAATACTAAATTCTAAATACTAACCATGTTTTCATTGCACAGTCGCTCACTTAAGTTAGGAGATCACGTGGCTTCCTAACTGGAGGATGCTACGAAGTTTTTGTATTAGAATTGCATTGCAGAGACATATCTAAATACTTAGCACATGCGCGTCGACGTTAACTAACATTTGCAAACTATTAAAAAGTAAGGTTGATCGCGAGGAACCTTACGAGTGGTTTAATGCTAAAATATAAGATATTTTCGATGGATGATGATTTTAGCAACTGCGGCAAATATGTATTTGGTAATTTTATCACATCAAATACCAAACAGAATATTCAGCGATCTATACGAGATGCCGAAAATTCGATGGAATTTCAGAAAAATCATGACATCGAGCTGTCAGTGTGAAGTGTGAAGTTGGTTACATTATGTTTGTGTTGGGTAGCGTTCGTAAAGACGCTCGGCGATCGCTCGGCGATGTTGGAGCGTCATCCTAAGCGTTCGGAATTCATCGAGCGATTCGCGCGGCGATTCACTCTGCCCGTTCGGAATCACGGTTGACTCGCACCAATGTCGCCCAAGTCGCTCGATGAAATAGTAGGGTGAGTGTCGCTCCTGTCAAATTTTCAAATTTTTTGGCGGGATTTATGAATTTTCGCATAGTCAATGTGACATTTTATTTGGCGGCAATTTATAATTTTTCACATAGTCGTCAACACTTTTAGTTTGGTATGGTTTTAGTTGGTTTTATTTGTATTTATAATTTAATTTCTTGAATTATTTATTTATTATAATTTACAAAAAGATATTCAAGGGATATAAATTCATACAAATTTATCATGGATGATAATGGTTAACCACAAAGAAATGTGGAAGGTTATTATTTAATACATCAACAGTAAGTGTATTTTGTTTTATGAAAATAATGCATTTTTAAATGAGTGGTGATCATTTTAAGGGAAATAAACAATTTTTGAATGCCCAAAACACGAAAAGCTCGTGAAAACTATGAACACACAAGAAAAAATCGTAAATACTTACGAATAATACGAATCACTTGTCACAACACGTTTAATACTTTTAAAATTAATAGTTAATTAATTGTTCTCTCGTAATTATAATGAAAACATCCGATAAACACCAAAACAAATGATACAACCACTATTTTATTATAATTTTCGACCAAAATGACACAACTAAAGTAACACCAACCTTGTAATTTTAAATTTCCCGCGCCCGCGTAATTTTAAGTCACCCCAACTTCGCTCAGTACCGTTCGGATTACACATCGCCCAAATGTCGCTCTGTTTGCAACTTCAGGTCGCACCGGTAGAGCGATTCACTCGGCGATTCACTCTGATTTAGAACGCGGCCATGTTATAGCAAAAAAAAACATTTTAAACTTCAAACGTCAGAAAAGAGATAGATATCTTTCTAAGCCCATAGAAAGCTATCTATCTCTTTTCTTCATACACAATAATGTGAAATTCAACGCCAACGACCTTAAGTTTGGTGTAGTATTTAGTTAGTGATGTCTATGGCCCGAGATTTCAGAGATGATGTCTATGGCCCGAGATTATGGCCTGAAATCTCGAGGCCCGAGATTTCAGTTGGCCCTTAAATCGTAGGATTTGGTAATCCAAGTTAAAAGTTTAGGGAAGATTAAATTTCATTCGCGTATTTCAGTGCAAAATGAAACGTCAGTTACGTAATCTTCAACTATAGATATATTTTACGTTTTTCTATGGTTATTGTCTATAACGCATCTGTCAAAATTGTAATAACCTTAAATGATACGTGACGCGAAGCTGTGACTAAATATTATTTTATTATTATAACAACACATTATTTTATTTGTTTCATTACACAGCATGTTACTTTTTCAATTTTTTATACTGATCGATGTTTTTTTTAATTAAAATCAAACATTGTAGTGAAAAAATGTCATTGAATATGTACTACGTACGTAGTTCTTCAATGCAAAATGTATGTACATTTTACAGATGGATATGGAACTAAGTGATAATGGTAAAATAGTGTCTTATGTAGAAAATTTAAGAATACACATTATGTATATAGAAACAGGATGGATCAATTTTAAAAGTGGGATGAAAAAACATCGCAAAAATTAAGTTGCGTGCCTGACGTTTCATTATGGCTGACAGTTTATTTCGTTTGTTGTCAGGCAATACATTATAATTATGTAAAAAAGAAAATAAATATTAAATACATGAACCACTTCTATATCAAGTCTTTTATTTTAACAACAAAAATAAATCATGATTATAATTATTATGCATAGTTATTTGTAGTATAAAATGAAATAAAACATTAAAGCGTGCGGCGATTAGTACGCCACCTGGCGAAAAAGACTAGAAACAATACTTAACTCAAGATTAAGACACGCGATCCGCCAGAAACGTTGAGTTAAATATTTGTCGTTTAGTGACGTATTTAAGGGAAGATTAGGTACTGAAATACGCAATATTTTTGTTAAACTTGAGTTAAACTCCTAAGGGCCGACTGAAATACTGGGCCTAGCAACGCAATTGCTAACTTAAGAATACTAAATACTCCAGTGAGGTTAGGAGTTAGTATTTATGTAGGTACCTAGGACTGTGCATTCGGGTCTTAGTCCCATTTGTGATAAGTTAAGGAGAATTTACTGTTTGTAATAACACATAATATTCCATAATCCGGGTTCATTGTAGTTATGAAATTAAATGAATATTTTTTTTAACGTTTGTAATATTTTTTTAAAATATGACACACAAATTTATATTGTCCAATATAATCAGTCATATTATCTATCATTGCATATACCTTGCAATAAATCAGCTCAATCAACCATAGTATTATTTACTGTTTATAGCTATCAAATAGCACTTTGAATAAGGATGTGACCGTATACATTATTTTATCAAGTCAATTACTCATTTTGTCAAAAAAAATTTTTGTGTAGTTCAATTTCAAATTGTTTAATTGCACCATAAAAAATACTAAAATATATATATATATATATATATATATATATATATATATATATATATATATATATATATATATATATATATATATATATATATATATATATATATATATATATATATATATATATATATATATATATATATATATATATATATATATATATATATATATATATATATATATATATATATAAATATTTTTGCAGATACCATCTGTAACAACTATTGATTAAGGCATAAATGTATTTCTAAACAACATGCAAATTAGCCTAAATTTGTTTTAGGAAATTTACTACATTTTATTGATTGCGACCGATTCATTATTTGGTCGTTATAAAATAACAGTATAATATTTAAGACTACATTTTTTGTATTTTTCTAAATAAGATTATTTATATAAAAATATAAAAGAACTCTGCATAAATAATAAAAAAATATTAAAGTAAAATCATTAATAATTAACAATAACATTCATAAATAAAAAAAAAGTATAGAAGTTACAAAGGATTCATTGGAATAAATCCTCGAAATATGCAGTTAAATTTACAATTTATATACTTGTTATTTATATTATTCTATGTAATGTAATATCTGAACATTAACTATTTCATAGTTCTTAATGTACGGCTAAAGGAAAATTCTATATTGTGTAAATAAACCTTTACAATACTGTGTAAAAAAATCGTTAGATTTTAATGGGATGTAAGATTTCAATATAATATAATATATATTAAAAAATTAATTTTATCTCAAAATTATTATGAAATCAACAACAGTGATTAATTTAGTGAATTATTGCATTGAAAACACAAAACTATTATATCAACAATACACTTTTGTGGCAATGGTACATAGTTACTAGACATAATATGGCTCTAAACTCCAATTATTCTGCAACATATTTTACAATCCTATCTAATGTTATACATATATAAGAATATATTCTATGTGTAATTTTTATTTTAATATATACCAAAGATAATAAAAAAACACAAAGGTTTAATTTGATGTTACCTAACAATATGTAGCATAATTACAGAACTAAAAATAACACTTTTTAGCATCATAGTACATAGTTGTAACATTTAAATGCTGCAACAATTTGTAATATATTAACAATCTTACCTCATGACATTAATGTAAATAATATACTAACATTTTGTTTGATATACACTAGTGGCATTAAGTGTGGACACTTTTTGACAAAATATAATTTTCAATGGTAATTTCAATTTATCTTGGGTTTTTTCAAAAACCATTATTAAATACCTTTATTTATTAACGACTGGATGTTTATTGATGTGTTTTCCAATAAATTTAATGCTTTTTTTTGTTAACTTATATTGATTTATAGCCTTTTTGTATGCTTAAGTAATTTTGAGAGAAATGTATTTTGTTAATCACCTACACTTGTGTCGACTTAGTTTCACTTTAAATGTGCATAGGTCATTAAAAACCCATAAATATGGGTATTTATTATTTCTTCGTCCAATCAACGCTTATTTTTAGCAAAAGTCATCCATTTTAAACATGAATAAATAAGTACTTTCTTTGGTTTTCTGAATGCTTATCAGACTTCAGTTTCATTTGAGATTTTACAGCGTGTAGTCACTTTTATAATCGAGTTTTCATGCTATATAATTAAAAATGATTATTAAACTAGTGGACTGGTCTCCAAAAAAGAGTAGCAGAGCAGTTACTCTTCGCCAAGAGGGCTATACATATCAGGAGATAACCATAAAACTAGGCAGCGGTGCGACTAAGTCAGGTGTTCGCAAAGTTTGTGAGGGATTTGAAGTGTCTAATAGCACCAAAAATGCCCATAAATCCGGAAGAAAGAAGAAGTATAGTGTTTATGATGAAAGAAAACTCTGAAGACTTGCTCTTAAAAACCGTAGGTTGAGCTCAAAACGGCTTCAGCAACCTATGAAAGCATCTGGAGTTGATATCAGTGACAGGACAGTAAGACAAAAACTTTGCAAAAATGGCTTGAAGTCGAGAAGGCCTAAAAAAAGTCTTTTTTGAATGAAAACCAAAGAAAAAAACGCCTAATTTGGGCTTTACAACATCAAAGCTGGACTACTGATGACTAGGCGAAAGTAATTTGGAGTGATGAGTCGCGTATTTCCATATTTGGAAGTGATGGTGTAAAATTCGTCAGGCGAGGACTCGGAGAGGACATGCTTCCTGCATGTATGACGGCCACTATGAAGCACCCCATCAGCATAATGGTATGGGCTTGTATGTCCAGGAATGCTGTAGGTCATCTACATATTGTTGATGGTACAATTAATGCTAATAAATACCAATCGGAGATCTTGGGACCCAAATTGCTGCCATCGATAGAGGATCTATTCCCAGGTTGACGTGAGGAGTGCCCAATTCCAACAGGACAATGCTCCATGCCATACAGCCAAAACATCAATGAAATGGCTGGAAGACCACAGGATAAAGGTTTTATCATGGCCAGGTAATAGTCCAGACCTCAATCCAATCGAAAATTTGTGGTCAAGGCTCAAAATAATAGTCTCAAATCAAAATCCATGCAATAAGAGGGAGCTGATCGAGGCTGTAATTAAGGGCTGGTTCAGAGTGATTACTCCGGATAATTTAAGGCAATTAGTGGACTCCATGCCAAGAAGAATAGAAGCAGTCATCAAAAGTAAAGGATTCCCAACCAAATATTAAACAATAACGATGTATTTATTACCTATTGTTTTTGACTCTGAATTGATGGATTTTTGACCCGCATGCATCTAAATGTACAAATGTTTTCTTTTTAATATTATCTTTATTTTTATATGTAAATCTATATTTTTTTTATTTAAAATACCTTGCCACATGATATTCAAAAATAATATATATAAAAAATAAACGGTTCATAATAATATGTGGGTACAAATTGCAATTTTCTATCAAAAAAATTTCTTACTGCAAAAGTGTCCACACTTAATGCCACTAGTGTATGTATTACAAGACAACAAAACATAAGTAATTAGGCATGATAAAAGTGCAACAAAATCAAAAAAGAAAATATAAAAACAAAGTTAAAGACTATCCATAATACCACAACGATGGAAGTATATTTGTGTCATTAGAAATACATATAGTATGAAGTACAATTTTAAATTTGTATTACCAACTAAAGATTAAATATTGAAACTACAGATTTATATTAAATCACACTTTTAATCATATGTGTTTAGATGAAGTTAAGAATTGTTACATACATGTACTATTATACTAAAAATACACTATTGTGTATACCTAGGTATGTAGTATATTCTATTTTCGTGCATCCTTCGTCATATTCATATTAAATTAATATACATTAGATTTGGTGCAACTACAGAATACACTGCGAGTTCAACTTCTCTTAAAATAATCTGGTCAAAAATAATTGGTCTCAATACACAATACACTCTGTTACTTGCCATTACTCTTCTTTCAATATCATTCAGTTACACCGAAACATACTTCCTAGGTACAAATATTTGTCTACTTGTTCTAAGCACTCGCTCACTACATAATATGATGGAGTATAATATGTATATAATTAAAGATTATCAAAATGCAATACTTATTTAATACTTCTGTGCGATAATACAAAGTTACATTTCAGATATAATATATGTGCCAACAAATACATATTGTGCAAAAACCATCTTGTTATAAACACATCAGAACTTTTAGTAACCATTTTTCCTGACATTTCAAACTACAAACCTTGGAGGAGTAAATATGCTACAAACTGAAGGAAAAATTAAATGCTGTCAAACACCAATGTTTTCTTCATACAATACTGAAAAAAACACAAATGTGAGACTTTCAAAATGTGAGGAAAAAAAACAATAAATTGATTACCTACTAGCAGCTCTTGTGCAATCTTACATCATTCTGTCTGTCTTCATTTAAAATTTTATGTAAATGTATAAAAATATAAAAGTAGGTACACTTATTTAAAGATATGTCAATATGGAAATATGATTGATAAATGCTCAATTGGCACACATAAACTTTGGTAATAGATTAATTTTAAGACATAGTAATGCCTCATATAAAAAATAAACATTTTAAAGACCCATATTATAGTATTAAAAAGATTTTATTTTTAAAAAAATATTTTATTGCTCTAAAAAAGTAGAAGAGAAACTATCACACAAAAGGGGAATTGATGCATTCTTATACTTTTTTGAATAATTTAGTACTAATAATAAAAAAAAAAAATAAGTGAACATAATATATTATGATCCATATTAACACACAATTTTAGGCTGATATTTGGATTCTTAAGTAGTGATTGTAAAAATTAAGAGTAATGTTGTTAGCAGTTTTCAATCTGTCGATTGAGACAGCATCAAATTTGTAGAGTTCCATAATAATTACAAAAAATATGAACACATTTAATTCCACAAATTATTTATTTTTGTCTACCGACAACCGTTTCGACCAGTTGATTATTGCCTGATAAGCCAAAATTGTTTTCGGAAGGAATTATATGTGTTCATATTTTTTTCTAATTAGCAAAGGTGCTATCACACAACCTTGTCTTACTCCATGTTGATTGGATATCATGCTGTGAGAGAGTTTTCTTATTTCTAACACAATAAATTGTCAGTGTATCCTTGTAAAAAAAACATTAAAAAAAACTCTGAATGAATTGTTGAAAGTTACTTATTAATAATAATTCTGAATATCACTAATGGAATTAATTATTTTATAGATTTTGTAAAAAGTAACTAAACAAGTTAAACTTTGAGTTTTACATTAATTACATACATATTTTATTTACTAATTATTATATACCCATTATTATAATTACAAAAGTACATAATAATAGTACATATTGCAGAATACGTAACTTGAAAAAAAAACATGCATTATATACATTAAAAAACTTGAGTGTATGACATATTCTGGGGCAGAATTACACATTGTATCAATTATGTATATGCATTTCAAAAATGTCACAACGATATTCAGACAGCATAATACATTAAATCAAAATCTACAACTTAAAAAATAATATCAAAAAATGTGTTTAACAAATAATAAAATATCCAAACAAAAATAATGCAGATTAATTTGTTACCATTTAATGGCAGAAATTCTATGAATATAAAAATTAGCTCTGTCCATAATGTCTACTATAAGTAGATTTCAATCTCCAATAACGAATCCAACATTTTAAAGTCTCTATCAACACTTATCTTCTAGTAAGGCCAAACTTCATTATATTAATTTTCTTTGCAATCTCTTGAATGACAAAACATTTTCTTCAAATGACTTGGTCCATACATTCCCATTTGTGGGTTAAATTAAATATACATTGACATCATGTATGTTTATAAAAAAAAATATGAAACATCACAAAAAATCTAAGCTCATAGTTAATGTGATAATATATTTTTAACAAATATAATATTTTATTGAATGGCAGCAATATATTTTTAACATCAAAAGTGTATCTATAAAATAAATAAGATGTTAAATCAATATGTCAACAATTAAAGATATTTTATATGTATACATGCGAGTACCCAACATTCCTTGCAATGCCACTCAAAAAAAGTATTTGTGTACATATATGTGTGCGTTTGTATGTCTGTCCCTCAGGGCCTTCCATTCCTATTGAACCTTCCCTCCTTTCAGACCCTCCCTTGCCTTCAGATCCTTCAGACCGATCCTTCCCTTCAAACCCTTTCGTACCTCCAGATCCTTTCATTCCACCAGTCCTTTCTGTCTGTAGAAGATTTTCTTGTGATCATATCACCAGATCGTTAAATGAATTCTAAGATCATTTTTAATATTATCTTTTGTGAGATGTCAAATAAATAAATTAAAATCTAGAAATGTTCCAGGGTAGTCTCCCAACCACTCAACAAAGCATCATCGCAATTGGATAGTTTTAGCACGTAAACAGGACACAATTACTTACATACAAAAATTAATTTTTAATATATAGTGTTATGTAATAAAATAATATTGTAGTAAAGTACCAAAAAAAATAAAATAAAGACTAGCGTCCATACAGGCGTGGCGGACGGATTGGATAGAACGCATCAGACAGATTTTAGTATTCTATGATCGATCTGCATCATACGGAGCGCGCGCATTATTACTATTATTGTTGCTATGAGACAAAAATCCGATCTAGCCTTTATAAATCTATTTCTTGCAATGCAATACAATTATTTTTTAGTCAAGTACCTTGAAATTTATATTTGAAACAGTAGAACTAATATTTTTTTCAAAGAATTTGTTTTTTTATTTTAATGTAATCAAGATGCACGATTTTGTAAAAAACTTGACTCTGGCCAATGTTCCTCCATTCGAGGTTACAAGTGCCATTTAAAAAAAAAAAATAAGAATGTCAAAAGATAGAAGTGTCAAATAAGTCAAAATTATGACATTTTTAAATAATGGTACTTTTTCTTTGTGTTTATCATTTTGTAGTAAATGAAATTGAGAAATGTGATTGTTTGTTCTAGATTTCAACAGTAATTGAGCTGGCAATATGTGAGTCTTTGTGAACTATTGTGAAACATTTAAAATATCGAAGAGGGAGACAGCATAGTTTGTCACATTATTGAAGGAGAACTTCAATTATGTCATACTCATTTTGCATAACCACAGGAAGTTTTCAGTCATACAGGGACCACAGAAGTTCCACAGAGTTGGTTGGTGGTGGTTGGGGTGATTATCTCTTTTACATAAATTTACCCTCCCAATAGATAATAGGTAAATCGTAACAATTTTTCTGTATGGGTATGGACACCTATCCTAAGTGAAAATGCTATGAATGCTGGGTAATCACTACATATAAAAATAGTTTTTGGAATTCCAATCAAAAAAGTATTTAAAATGAAATTTCTTTTAAAGAAAAATTTCTTTTTAATTCATTTTAAGTTGTGACAACTGAAATTTGACATTTAACCTTGTGTTTGTATGTTGATCATTTTTGATATATTGCTTTGTGAGATATCAAATAAATAAAAAAAATTAAATCCCGAAATTAAATCACCAAAGTTTCGTTGCAGTTGTTGCCAGACAATTCAAAAACTATTCAATGTCCCACTTTTCAGTTAGTGTTATACAATTTATAAATAAAAGTTAAACAATTTTTTTTAATTATCACACTGACAAAAGAAAGTTTTTATGAACCTACTATTTTTTTACCACCACAATTTATAACATCTGTCAACCAATTTATAACATAGGCCAACTTATAAAACCAAAAAGATTATATACTATTCATAAAGTTAAACTATAAATTATATTTCGTAATAAATAACATAAAAAATACATTGAATTTCATTCAATGTAATTTTTTTTCATAACCCAATAATTAATGGATTTCTTCTTAATTACAATATAAAGGATGCATCACAGAAAACTCCATCGTCGAAGATTGAATAGGGGTATAAAAACATGAAAGATGTCTGGAACCATAAATCCTATGTCACGTACAACCTTAAATACAAAAATATATACATAAATTACTTGATAATAAAAATAACGAGTGGGTTGTGGTCAACACTAAACTCTCCACTACATATTAAGTGTACATTCTTTCTTCTTGAAAGGTTGACAATCCCTAAATGAATTTTTATGAAGTACATTTCTATTTGATTCCTAAACAAATATTAGTTTCCCTGAGAACAAAAGTTTTCATAATACACCATACACACAAAACTCATAGTATACACTCTCTACATGATACCTGTTGAGAAATTGATGTAAAAATTTGCTTTAACAATAGATAATCAAGTATCGGACGATGCATAAATGTTGATGAGTTGATGGATGTGTCAAGATAGAAGAATGCAGATGAATACTATTTACAATAATAGTAGTGGAGAGTAAAATAAATACAGTTTTCTATAGAAACACATACTTACAATATCAATATGAAGTCTACAACTCAATTTTACCTAACAGATGCTATTTTACTACTGGTATATACATTTTTCATATAAATTAATATCACACTTATTTTTTTTTTTCTTTAAAGGTTGACAATCCCTGAATGCACTTTTGAATCAAAATCGAAAATTCTAACAAAATAATAAAATACCGATATTCCAGAACGTGAGAGCATTTTTAAAGTTTTAGCCTATGAAATCATAGATCTTACATAATTTAATTTTAAGATACTCCTGTTTGTAATTCTTATTATTATGAATGTATTAAATTGTTATTTTATTAAATAAATAAATAGAGAAAAAATGAACTGTTGTCAATGGAAAACTAATCAGCTCTAAGACCCGAATTATAGATTCGTTCTCCAGCTTGAGACTGGTCTTGAGAACACATTCTCAACCAAAATTGTATTAAAGAAACAAAAGTCACTGAGCTTGATCTCAAGACCGGTCTCGAAATGTATAGAAGAGTTGAAATTGCTTCGAGACAGCTATCCCGCTGTCTTGAGAACGGTCTCAATGAGAGAAAAGGAGACAGCGATTTACACGAAAAAGAGACGCATATAATATAGCCACGGACGAATTTCGCATTAATTACTATTTTGACGTTTACATTGTTAGTGGTACTAAAATGGATCAAGAATCTTATTTAGAACCTTCTGGGAGTAATTTACATACAATCATTCATAAACTAATTATGTGAATTAAATTTTGTATGATTTCATAAAATTTCCGGTACATCCAGTAAATATTGTATTGTTATTCTATGCATGTTGTATCATTCTTGAAATGGCTGCCTTTCCTGGATCCATTAACTGTAGGTACATATATTCCCAAAATATGCTTATGACAGATAAACGAAGAAGTATTTCTTTTCCTCTTTCGAATAAAATGGTCGACATTTTCACTATTTAATCACGTATCATAATATTATGATGCATAAATTTCTCTACACTTTCGAAGACTACCAAGACAACGAAATGTCAAAATATCTATAAATAGATATTCCAACTCATTACTACCAGCATAACAACGCTGAAATTATTGTCATTCACAAGAAAAAGTACTTATTTATAGAGCTGCATCCACATTTTTTTCGAGTACGCTTTCTCAAATGAGACGGCGTACGTATTATACTTTTAATACGGATTTTCAAGCATGATCTCAAGATGGTCTTGAGATGACACATTTGGAGAACGGTCTTGAGAATTTTTCTATAATTTGGACCTAAGTTAATGTACTTCACACATATGGTATCAATATATAGTTCATCTGCCTTTTAGTTTGGTCTGTACAGAGGACAAAAAATTTCATATGTACGGCATACGGATTACGGCATACACACAAAAATATCATGACGAAACTCAAAGTATGCACTCTACACGATACTCATTGAGAAATTGATGTAAAAAAATATACTTGAAAATTGCGAAATGATGACTCTCAATAGTAGTGGAGAGTAAAAACTCGATGGAATGGAATTATTTGTTAACTCAACATTAAAACACTTTCCAACTCAACATGCATCACAATTTCACATCACAGCACTAAATGATGCTGCGGCGTCCATCATATCAATATGGAGCCCTTCTGGGTAAATGGAAGGAGGACTTTGTTTGTTGCTCAATTGTTTGATACATTTAACACAAATGAATCATCATTGATATTTTAAATATAAATGCTTTGTTGTGATTATTTTCAATGAGAATAATGTTTCTATTACCTGATGTGCGTGTCCTTCCCCTTGAATAACATTTACAAGAAACTGATCCTTAGATGCAATAATGACGTGCATCAAAGCTATACCACTTATAATCCCAGCTAGCATTGGAGATACATGGTGTTCTCTCGGACACAACCATAAAACTACTATTGTTGAAAATAGTTCAGTAACCTAAAAAATCACAGTTATTTGATTCTTAATATAACAGATCAATAGTACAGTTGGTATATATTTTCTTTGTATGAGACATGGTGTAATAAAATGATATAAAAAAGTTATTGTTTGAAAGTAGTGTGTTCTTAACAACTCATATAAGTACCATTCAAAGATAAATTAAATCAATATGGAAAATAGTATTTGGGATTTATTAACATTTATTTGCAGGTCAGAATAAGAAATATTTTTATTAAAATATATTTTTATCTACAATCTTTTGTAAACATATGAAATGCACTGAATTACATATATATATCTATAAAAAACATCCTTGAAAACTTTGATGATTAAAAATAGATTAAAGTGATATTAAAAAATTACAAATCAAGATAGTAAAAATGTTCAAATTGAACTGATGCTCTTGAACCATCTTTTTATTTGATAGCCAAATCTAAATATAAAAATTATGTTCAGATTTTATTTTAAAAAAGAGAAAAAAGATTACGAAAGAATTGAAAATGCTAGTAAAAATTTGGTGACACCCTTTCTGTGAAAATATATCAAGTTTTGAATTTATAATAATGAAAAATGTCTTACGAGTAACGAGTGCTAGTCATGAATAGTTGCTACAGTCACAGCATAGTTCTAAATTGTGCTAAAGAAGACGATAAATACAAAAATAGTAATTCTAATTTTTATGGCACCGTGAATCAATCAGGATCATTCCAAGGATGCTAATAGTTGAGTCTTGTGCTGCTTTACGAAACAAACCTTTTGGAGAAAATGCTCTTCCTTTCAGCACTGTGGAGGTAATTCATCCTAATTTATAGGACAGCTCACACCAAAACATTGATTACAGTTGAGTCCCCAATTTGGGTCCGTCTAATTCCTTTAAGGCCCTTGCTTATGTCTATGATGACCTTGGGCATACGGGATGTACACAAATATGCACACTTATTACCACTTAATGTATGAAACATGAACAAATATTGTATACCAACAAATCTGTGATATACGATATTTTTTAGCAAGTTATTAAAAAATTAAAATAGTAAAAAATTTATGCAATAAGGTATTCATATTCCCTTTCGTTTCAAGTAAAAATATACTTTATACATTTTAGTCATTTATAATGAACAATTAAAAAAGGGTTTTATTAAAACTAATTTTACAAGAAAAGTATTCAATACATTCAAAAAACTCACTCAATAGAATAAAAAATCTTTATTTAAAAGAGTTATATTTTGAGGGATCTGTGGAAAATATTTTCAAAATTTACTATTTGGCCTACTATACTCTTAATTAGTTGTTAATCTGTGAGATACCTCCAAGAGAGCTCTTTCCTACACTACATTTAATTTTATACAGAAAGAGATCAATATATGATTTTCATTGCAATTGAATGGGAAACACAGCGTAATGTTCTGAAATAATAAAATTTAACACTTACAGTAAAAAACAGCTGATGGTACCACTGATCATAGAATTCATCATTGTAATAATTTATGTAAATCCACCATCCGTAGTAATGTGAAAATAAGGAAGAGAAGAATAACAAGGCCATAGAATATCTTAATCGAGATGATAACCATAGATTTACTATCCAACGAACTATTTCATGAAGTATTACTAAGAATATGACCACCAGGAACCAGATTTTCATCATATTCTCCGTGGAATTGAAGTAAAAATGTTTGTATGATGCTATTCCAGTTTCGTAGGTTCCTAAAAAAATATTCTTTAAAAGAATGATTGGATTTTATTTTAAAATTTCAGAAATTACCCTATTCAGTGATGTTAGTAATTAGAGGAAGGGAAATAATGTGTACATACATACCACCACGCCGTATCCCTACTTGGGGTAGGGAGAGAGGACCGAACGCCATACACCTCTATCTTGACATACATGTTTTGCCTCATTTACATCTATGCATTGCATCATACATGCTCTCCTATTATTCTGACTTGGTATATTACCATCTTTCAAAAGCTCATTTATATGATCATGCCAACTCTTTCTCGGGCGGCCACGACCTCTCATTCCACTCTTTTCAGCCTTGTATACTTTCTTTGTCAGGCGCTCACTGTTCATTCTCTCCACATGTCCGAACCATCGTAGTGTATTTACTTTCATTCTACTCACTATATCTCTTTCAATCTTGCATTCTCGTCTGATGTCCACATTCCTTATCTTATCATGGATCGTTCTACCACACATTCGCCTTAGGGACCTCATTTCCACAGCGTTAATTTTACTTTCATGCGTCTTCTGCCATGTCCATGTCTCACTTGCATACATTAATGTTAGTACGACTATTGCATCGTGCACAGCGAGCTTTGCTGGCCTTGAGATAATCGGGTCGGCCATTATTGTTCTTAATGCACCGTTAACCCTTTTTGCTGCCGTTACCCTTCTTTCTATATCCTTTTCCAGTCTTCCATCACGCTGAAACATACTTCCTAAATACAAATATTCATCCACTTGTTCTAGTAATTCACTATTCACTCGTATTTCGCATTCTGTTCTTCTTTCGCTTTTTTTAATTACCATTACTTTAGACTTAGCTCCATTTATTCTCAGTCTATTTTGGATGCATCCCTCGAATACCATTTTTACCAATAAATTTGAAAAGAATATTGGTTTGAGTAAAGGTGTTTATTTTATTTATTTATTTTATTTTATATTATTTTTAAATAAGTATTTTTTTTATTTATGTTAGTCCAATTAATTCAAACTTTGGGTTGCCCATGTAGAACGAATGTGTTTTTAAAGTTGTAACGTGCACAGCATACATTATTTTATAATAAATAATCAATAGTTGTTGATAATAATATTTCATTTTGATGACCTTTTTATTATTTCGATATTATTCTCATCGGAAGAAAACTTATATTTTTTAACGCATTGCGGCGCTTTTGTGATTCATTCAAATAATACTCCATAGTTAAATAATAATAAAATTTCAAGACCTGACACGAAAGTAGAAGGTATATAAATATTTTGTAATCTTATATATTTTCAAACTGTAATCAATAATCAATAGTTGTTGATAATAATATTATTTCATTTTGATGATCTTTTTATTATTTCGATATTATTCTCATCGGAAGAAAACTTATATTTTTAAACGCATTGCGACGCTTTTGTGATGTCATTCAAATAATACTCCATAGTTAAATAATAAAATTAAATTTCAAGACCTGACACGAAAGTAGAAGGTATACAAATATTTTGTAATCTTATATATTTTAAAACTGTAATCAATAATCAATAGTTGTTGATAATAATATTATTTCATTTTGATGATCTTTTTATTATTTCAATATTATTCTCATCGGAAGAAAACTTATATTTATAAACGCATTGCGGCGCTTTTGTGATGTCATTCAAATAATACTCCATAGTTAAATAATAATTAAATTTCAAGACCTGCACGAAAGTAGAAGGTATTTAAATATTTTGTAAACTTATATATTTTTAAACTGTATTCCTGTTTTACAAAATTTCGTAGAAATAAAGTTGTTTTTGTAAAAATGATTTTATATTGTGTTTCCAAAAGTTTGAAAATTTACCGATAGATGTCGAAAACCAACCATTTATACTCTTTATATATTTTTTCGTATTTTTTTTTAAAAAAAATTAGGAGTTACCACAAAAAAAGAATATTTTTCCCGAAATATGTGTAATATTGACTATCTTTAAACAAAAAAATCAATATAATTGGCGTTGTAGGCCACTTGTAAAGAATCACCATTTTGACAGCTAAATCGGTAAAACAATGCAAGTAAAGCAAATCTGACCCACAATGCAAAAGGAAACACTTGTTCTGTGTAAATTGTTCCCTCTCCCTATGTAGGATTTTATTATTTTGTGCCTTTTGAGCTATGGCTATGACGGGAACAAACAAAATTTTACGTTGGCATCAGTTGGCATTATAATAACCGTAAGGATATATTCTCATAAATCAATTTTGGCGACTCGGCGAGTAATGCAAAAAAGCATTCTATAAGTCTTATTATATAACATTAAAACATACTTTCTTTTGAAAATAACATAAAAAACATTAGCTCGCGAGGCTTTGTGTTTTTATACTGTTTCAAACGTTATATTATAAAATTGTAATATTATAAGATTTTTGCTCTACTGTAAAATTGACGATTTTGACATAGTAAGGTTTCAAACGAAAGACAGACAGACAGACTGACATGAATTTAGCCATGCACAAACATGTGCAAATCCAGAACGACAATCTTACCAGGTCTACTTTATTTATATGCAGATAGCTTCTCGGGCAACTAACAGGTACTATGTCAAATAATTATTTAACATGCACCCAATAACAAGTTGCCAGATCCAGACTGAAAACACAATTAAAAACTGTGTCTCCACCGGGAATCGAAACCCGGGACCCTTGAATCAGCAGTCAGATACCTAACCAAATGAGCCACGAAGGCCGAGTTTATCTCAAGGCACAGAATAATTTTCATTAGGAAATTATTTTTAATAAACATGTCACAGTAAAATTGTTAATCATATTATTCAGAAAGGAAAAAACTTAAAAATATTCACAATATTTTTTTAAATAAATTAGTATTTGCTATTTTAGTCCAATTCCCCAACAGCCTAAGCATGCGATTATAATCAAGTTGCAAATAGTAAATATGGTCCCCTAATTAACTAAATACAACTCCGGACACTAAATTTGAACAATAAAAGTTTTATATGAGCCAAATAAAATTTCATAAAATACAATAAAACAATTAAAACATTCAATTAAAAATACAATAAAATTAAAGTACAAGCATATTTTTTTAAATAATAAAAAATGTATGCAATAATATGTACCTTTAAATACAGTATCCCAACAAGAACATGTACAACTCCGTCTATCAACATTTCTTGAATAATCACCCCAGAAATACCACAAACAGAATATATGAGCTGGCGGAATCGCTGCAGTAAATATAAGTCCACATATTGATGATATCCATTCATTTTTTAAAACATTTTTATAACCCCTTTCAATTTTTAAGGGAATCATTTTGAATATTTCGAAAACTTATATGAATAGTGTTGTTCCAGTCATCAACGAAATTCTAGATTTTCATAACCTTTAAAACAATATTGGTATGAGATAACATCAGATAACAAGTATGTAATACATCCATGTATAAAAATAGAATTATTTATTTGTGGCTCAGAACAAAATGAACTTTGCATGACACAGTATCATGAAACAGAAAAGTGAGTTAAGGAGTTTTATATAGATTTTACAATAACATTAGATTTGAAACAATAATTTCAATACCGTTTTCATTGCACCCAAAATGACATCATCAATATTGTGATAACGTCATGAAAAAAATGTAAGATTAATTTAAGACATGTACACGAAAAAGCGAAATAAAAACTATATAAATATATGTTTTTAATTACTACTAGCTATATAATAAAGATGCTTAATGGATTGCTTATTTTTCTAGGACTCATTGAGCAACAAAAATATGGACGTGAAATTTATCAGATAAATGCAGATAAATAAGTTGACACTAAAAATGAACCAACACGAGAAAAACCCATTGAAAAGCTCTAAGCCAAATAAATAATATTATAACATCTAACATCGCAACAGTAAATTATTAAAAGTCAATACATGCATGCTTTCACTGCGTTTACGAATTTTAAAATTTACAATATTATTTTATTTTGACATTCTTCTTTGACAGAGTTAACAGCTTATAATGCTGCCAGGAAACAAAATATAAATTTTCAATAAAAAGTAAAATCATGGAGGAGCATGGGTCAAATAGTATCAAGGAATATATTGGTAAAACTAATATGACAGTGGTGCATAATCACAAAACAACTTAAAACAAATGAATGGGTCGATAGCAGAGTGATTAGCGCGCTGGGCTAGTAATCCAGTGGGCGCGAGTTCGAATCCTGCCTCGACCGATTTCGTGCACTTATAGCACAAGCATTTATGCTTAATTTAGGGAACGTAAGAAGATGTATATGAACTTGTTTAACAAGGACATATTCATTTTTGTTTAAATGTTACATTTGAACATTCTAAAAAAATATTTAGTGAATTTTAAACGAGATGAAGGCATGAGAATTATAGAATTGGGCAGCTCCGTTCATTAAAATTTAGAGAACAGTTATATAGGAAGTGTTGAAATTTATGGAAAATTGCAATATGCTGCCAACCAAGAAATCAAACGCGCGATATACCATGACCCCACATGACCCACTCCATCGCACGATTCACGAGCCTGTCCCAACAGTAAGCTAAAATCATTCACGCGTAATATGAATGCTAGATAAACGCGGTGCGCATGTGCAACGAAATGTCACATATCTTGAAATGTCACTCATGTCACTTGTACACTTGTATCTTGGCTATCCGAAGGCCGCGATGTTATTCATGGATAGCCTAGTTTGTACACCAGTTTTTGTTTTTGATACATTGTTTTGGTTTGTCTAGTATTCACACTAATTTAGTTTTATTTTTTTTATATTTTAGTTATTTTTTTAATACACAATGCAACTGGTGATACCCTCCTCCCAAGAGGTTTCAAGGTAGAGCTCACTTTTTTAATGTCAATATCAGGTCGAGGCACAGTAAATTTCACGTCACCATTTAAATTAAAAGAAAATATTATTTAATGCAATCGTGGTCCGACTATAAAAAAAAAAGAATGTCAAATTGTTAATGGTCAAAGGTCAGACGGCACGATCATGTCACAAAAATAAAATAAATAAAATTGTCAATAAATTAGGACGTCACCAATTAAGATAATTAGAGTCAATATTGGACGTTACAAATTTAAATAAATTCAATAAAATAAATAAATTAAAAACAAACTCAGCCGAATTATTGTCACACGGAGAAAAAATTGTCACATATATATTTTTTCTGGGGCACACATAATCTTCTCTTCACGGCCATGAGCGTGCTGATGCATCGTTAATGCCGGAATGGACCGTCGTCGATGGGCGAAGGGGGAAGGCTATCGGCAAAAGCAACCTTCGGTCCCAGACACCGGCGGATGCCGGTTGGGTGACTGTCGGGAGCGAACGGCGGCGGGGCGAGTCTCAAGGAGATGCAGGCCGTTGCTACGCTTTCCAAACTCAGCACCCGCCTCGATTCAGGAAAGCGGTTCTCTCGCCGATCAGTGGTGCGCCGATCCATTTCGGCACTCCAGGTGTCACGTCCATGGCTGCCGATGTGGAGCGAGCCTTACCGACACCCTTTGGTGCGGTTTGCAGCGTGTCTAATTTCGACTCTCATCTGTCACATTTTGGAGGTTATCGTATTGTCAAAATATATTCTTTTTATTCGCACATAATTTTTCACAAATGTCTGATTTAGCGCCGAATTCAAAATAAAAAAATAACGCGAACAGGAGAGGTCGCGTCAATGGCTCACGCCAGTCGCAATTATAACTACATACAAACCTAACCAACCTATTTTTACAAAACTTTTGTACTTATGTTTAAAAAATCGGTGTTCATCCTAGGATATCCATATTTGTGTGGATAAAAGCATAGAAAAGAGATACTTTGATAAAAATGACATTTCATTGCACATGCGCACCGCGTTTGTTTAGCATTTATATTACGAGCGGATGATTTTCATGGATGTATAGATGTATAGTTAGTGTGTTCTATGGTATAGATCAAGATCATTTATTCCTCCAAGGTATAGATGTATATAAGGTAAGATTACATCCATGATGATTTTAGCTTACTGTCGGGACAGGCTCGTCCACAGAACACATATACAAGGAAGAATGACAACTCCATACAAAATGTATGCATACATGAAACTAGCCTTTGGCCGGAGTAGGTTTTAGGAGTAGAAATACGCACTCTTCTATGCTTTTCTATGACAAACAGCTAGATGTCAGAAAATCCAATTTGGCGCAATTTACAATTTACACTTGTTTGGCATGGTTTTGCAGCAAAGTTTTTTCGCTTTTTTCTCCATTCTGCCCTGTTTTGAGCGATTCATTCTGTTTATAAAATTAACACCTATTAATGAATTAATTAAAATTTAAAAGATTTTGGTAAAAGAGCATCTTTCTGTCAGCCAACACTATACTGACTCTATACCAGTGATATGTACATATCACTGCTCTATACTAATAATATCTTGTCCAAACGTATTTATCCAAGGCTCTCCTCGTTCCATGGGTAACAGACATTCCTTTTGTGGAACATTTCAATAATCTACATACACTGTACACCATCAAAATAATAATCAATAATTATGATTGTTGAAAAATTCAAGACATATTCATTTGGTGGGTACCAAATTTTCAACAAGGCTTATAGACAACTAATACTTGGTTGAGTCTTTCGATGTAATGGTTTGCTTGTGTACATAATTATGGAAAAGTCCACCAACTTAAATTATGTATGTATATATTAATCACAGACCAAAAGAACACAAACCATAATCATAACCAAACACCGATCTGACAGCTGTCATGTAGTCGTATTTCAAAAATTGGATTTTCTGACATCTAGCTGTTTCTGTTTGTCATAGAAAAGTGTAAGTGTACTATTATAATCAACAGTCAAATTTTGTGCGCATGCGTATTTCCACTACTAAAACCTACTCCGGCCAAAGGCTAGTATACATGAAGCGACGGTGGCGCTTCGACGAAATAATAACGAAACAATTTTAGCGGCAAATTCGAATGCTCCTGTGGCTAACTTCAGACTATATATTTTTTTACGACGCTTGTGGCTAACTTCACACTATATATTTTGTGCACTGCGCCAAATTCGATTTTATTGGGAAAGGTTAAAATGAAAAAAATATGCATTTTATACATTTTATTATATAAAGAAAGAAAGACAAAACAAAATGTCACAATGTAATTGGTTGCTTCCATTTCTTTCTAATTCCAGCAACCATAAAGACCAAAGCATGAGAAGCTACTTGGAAGCTTCTGCCTTGGTTGCCGTGATCCTGAAAGCCATCTATTATGTCAAGGCTATTGTTATACGTCAGGTTTTTCCTTATAGACATTTCATCAAACATCAGAATACAAAGATTGTCTTCTGATGATCTATTTGAAGAAATATCTTTGAGGTAATCAAATATTTGCTTATTTATTCCACACTTTATGGGAATTTCATTCAATAAGCATTTCAATGTTGTTTGGCTCGGTAAGCAGAATAACCGACGCAACAACCGGTAGCAGGCTGCAGACTTTTTGTAGATACTCAGAGCCAACACTTTATCATCAACACTCCATCTTCTGCCTTTCGACTTCCGAGTAGTTTTATTCAATTGGCTCTGTAACAGAAACGAAAACGAGCGACTCATTTTGCGCTTGACCATATTTTGCAAATTATTATTATTGGCTAGCTCATGGAGAGTGTTTATCTTGGGGTCTTTTTGTTTTAAATTTTTTAATTTACACCGCAGCCTTGAAATTTCAGAGAGATTCCTTCTATAATATCTATAAAGCTTTTGCTTTCTATGTGTTATTTGTGAAACCTTATGAGTATTCATCTCTTGTAATATCTTGAGTTTTCTCTTGTTTTCTTGCTGAACCTAAAAGTGTACAAAATATTAATTCATGTAAAAAGGAAAATCATGATTGCTACGATTATCCAACTGTCGATTCGTTCATGAGAATTCAATTCTCTGAATGAATCAAGATGCGTGCCAATATTAAGCCAAGATGCGTGTACGAAGGAACATTTTGTATGGCATAGTCAATTTATTGACTACGCCATACAAAATGTATTACCCGCTCAATTTATAGAGCCCAAATTTTCAGAATACATAAATAGCCTACAACAGTTTTAAACTCAGAATTTTGAATTTTTGTTTCAGTCAGGGGTTATCAACTTTTGAATTTTTACTTTATTTTTCCATATATCTCAGAAACCATAAAAGCTATTTTATTTTTTTATAAATTTATGAGTTTAACTGCCTACATTTCCAATTTTTTTTTTAAAATATGGAAAAAAGCCAAAACACTCCAACTAAATAATTTAATTTTCTATAAAAAATATTAACATTGTATTAGCACATCTCAATTTTTTTTTAACAATTTTTATAAAAATTGAATTTAGTGACGACATTGCTTCATACAATTTCACTTCACTTAATAGTTTGATTCTAATCTCCAAACATGCATACCATCATGCTGTTTTCATATTCTGGGTAAGATCAAAGGACTGACCTCCATACTATCCTATCTTGACATACATACCTAAGTACATGTGCTGTATAGAAAACCAAATATCTTAAAATATTAATTATCATTAATTTATATGTAATAAATAAAATACCTGTGATGTAGTTTCTTGATCTTGCAAATTTGGTTTGTTCTCTACCACAACTGTTGAAGTTCTTATTATAACAGGTTCCTTGTCCATAACAACGTTGGTTTGTAGAGCGTTCAATATTGGGGTTGAACCACATGGTATTGAAAAAATGTTCAACCTTTTTTTTGGACCCTCCGTATAACACGTAGAATCAAAATGTTTACTACACAACATTTTGTGAGCCGTGTGAAGTTTCATCAGTGAATCTACCGATGAAAAATCTTTGTCTGGATAACAGTACTTTGCCCAAATTCTTGCTCTGAAAAATAACAACTTATTATAATATGAATAGCATATATATTATACTGTACATAATATTTATTACAGTATTACTTCATAAGCATACCTCAACAAAGTCTGCGCGCTGTTTCCTGGTTTAGGAAACTTGTGGAATGTTAAAGTTGGGTTTGATAAAAATGACACTCCACACAAGGAACAACTTCTCGACTTCCCACTCATTTCGAAAACGTATATAAAAGTCACACACAAAAAAACACAAATAAACGAGTCAATAGTAAAAAACACTAAACGTTAACGTGGAGTCAGTTTATATGAATTTATATAAAACACAAAATATTAACGTGGAGTCATTTTCTCATCAATTAAAATAAAAAGAGTCACTATCTCACAAAAAAAAAACACAATTTATAAATGTTGTCAGTTTTTCACGAAATTATAAATAACACGCATTAAAAAGAATGTTTATGAAATGTTAACAAATGTTTTAAAATTATTAAAATTACGGAGCGAATACAACGAACGAACGTACGCAAAAAAAATTACGAATGATCACCACAGATAATATGGAAGTAAACTTTCAGTATACTTCAGATGTGTCACTCAATACATAGAAGCTGTAACCGGATAATCTTAAGGTTTCTCGCATCTCCGCTATAGGGGCAATGAATACGCGACCGGTCCACGGCAAATTTAAATTTCCATTTTAAAATGTTTCCAGCTTTGAGGAATGGATTCAAGGATAACTTAAATAAAAAATAACCATTTTTCAATCATTATTTATTAAAAAAAAACACATATGATGGATTTTATTTGCAATATTTCAAAAATCATGCCAAATAATTCATAAAATACATTGTTCTAAATAAAATGTGCATTGTAGATTATTAGGTTTTTTAAATTTATTTTCCACAACGAAAGATTTAATACTGATTTTTGGAAAACTATATAACTTCACTTCGCCGTATTTCACTTGACAATTTATTCAAAACACAACAAAACTTGTCAGCCATCTTGCGAAGATAATCGAAAAACACAAAAAGCTGGCAATAGATTAACACCATCACCATCACATGGCGTGATAGTGTGTATGTAGATGAACACCGAAAACAACAAGCATTTTACAAAATCACACGTGTTATATTTATTATCTGGTTTACTTCAAGATTTTAAAGGATCAAAATGTTTCGCGTCACAACAAACAACAAAACACAACTGAAGTATGCTGAAGGTCTGAAAATTTTACATTGCATTTTCAAAAATACCAACATAAAAAAAAAAAAAATAGCGCCACCTTTGGAGATGTAAGCGTAAAGTAAAACCAGTGCTACCAATAGAGTGCCACCGGCGTGATGATCACCACAGAAAAGTTTGATAACATAAACATGTACACGTGACAAACTACATACAAACGTAAACATAAAAATGTTGCCAGAAAAAAAGCAAAATAAACATGCTAATTAGTGTTGAATTGCTGAAGAAAGCAGCCAAAAGTTTAATTTTAAACTGTTTCAATATAAACATTTACTTTTATATAACTGTTTTTTTCTTTAATATTTTCAAATAAACGAAGGATTAATGTGTTTCAAAAATGTTGCCAGAAAAAAAGCAAAATAAACATGCTAATTAGTGTTGAATTGCTGAAGAAAGCAGCCAAAAGTTTAATTTTAAACTGTTTCAATATAAACATTTACTTTTATATAACTGTTTTTTTCTTTAATATTTTCAAATAAACGAAGGATTAATGTGTTTCAAAATACACAGTTAAAAAATATTTAAATATTTTCTCGACTGGCAAAGAAGAATAATAAACAGAGACAACGTTATATAGCTGGTTTCACAAACAACGTCTACCCAAAAGTCCAAAGTCCGTGTATGCAAGTACCTAGAACAAAGTCGACCCCCCCTGGGCTCGTCACGATTCACACGATTGCACGGAATACTCCATCTAGTATATTATATGGAAATCTTTTCTATAATGGAAATCTTTGGTTATGACACAAAACACTAGATGGCAATAGAGTAGTCCCAAACTTCAGGAAAACTGATTATTTACGTCGATAAAAAAACATCATCGATATCAGAATTTATAATATGCATATTTTACTATAATTTACATAGTAAAATCGAAAAGCCGACTTAAAAACATATCAAAAATAAATTTTATTAAACTCGGTAAAACAGGTTGCATCATCGTGGTAATATTTTTATGTGCAGAGACCTGTATCGTATTTTTGAGTGATACGTTGCTGTCAAATATAATCGCAAATTACAGATTTTTTTAATATCGATAATGAAGACTTATGCTCGAAAAAAAGTAGGCGATCGTGATGATGTGATAGTAAATTTAGATGAACTCTGTAGATTGTGTTTAGCAAGAGAAGAACAACTGCTTCCTATTTTCAATGATAATGAACCTATTCCTCTACCCATCCGGATTATGGCATGTGTGGCATTGGAAGTAAGTTTTGTTTTACTTTGTGGTTAGTAGACAGTGGAAGATCTTTATAGTTAATCCACAATGTGTACAAGATTTATTAAAGTCATATCTAGAAACAGCTTGCAATCTCAGAGGAAAATTATACATACACAACTTCTCCAAAGATGCTAGCTGTTTGTTAGTTGGAAGAAATTGTTATTAGGCAAAAAAAGTCGTGTAAGGAAATGTTACAGGATGTAAGGAAATCTTAAATTATTAAATAAATAAAAATACAATTTGTTATACACAACCAAATATTTTTTATTCTATAAAACAAGAATAAAACCCCTATATATATGTATGAAATTTACTCTAGTAAAAAGGATAAAAACAATATTTTAAAGAACACACAAAGATTGACTGTCTGACATGTTTTTAATACTGCCAAAAAAGAATTCAATCTACTAATTTTGTTTTACAATGTTCCATTGTTGATTTTATTTAAAATATGAAATCTATTTAATATGGTGTTGCCATAACTTCACAATATGTTTTGGAAACCAAATTCCCTTCTTCAGGCTGCCTGTCCATTGGTGCGGAGCGAGGCAGCGGAGCGGAGAAACGGAGAAATATTAACCAATAGGATTGCATAAAATCTCCGCTCCGAGATTTTATGCAATCCTATTGGTTAATATTTCTCCGTTTCTCCGCTCCGCTGCCTTGCTTCGCATCAATGGACAAGCAGCCTCAGGAGGATACAAAGGATATTTAATAAATAAATAAATATCTCTTCCCGTAGTGAAATCACTAAGGCTAATTATATTTAAAAATTTATGATAGATATTAGGTGCATACTGTCACGGGTTTAATGTATTATTTTCAATTGTAATGTCATTGAACACTATTATCTAATGTATTTAGCTGGTATTTAGTCTTATATATATACTTATACGGCTGCAGAAATCAACCTTGTAGTTATAACAAATGCATTAGTATTTATGTTTTTAATTTTTGGGTAAACTCTGGTTGATGTTTTACAGTTATCTTTGTTGGAAAATCATGAACTGACTTCTTAAGTAATTTTCAGTTCAACCCTTTTTCTTACCGCTTTTTCGTCTAGTTTTGCTTTACCAGATTCTTATAAAATAATATTAGATAACATCCTAATCAAAACTTTTATTTCTTTAATTTTAGGTTCTCGAAGATGATGGACTTCCCTCCATGATTTGTCATCCATGTCACTACCAACTGGAAAAGTATTATGTATTTCGCAAAAAATGTGAGAACTCTGATTTAAAATTAAGAAGTCATTTACGCAAATTGGGAGACAATTCAAAGAGTGATGAAGAGTCTGATACAATCAATTCTGATCATCAGTTTGTTCGGAGCAGTGTCACACTTGCTATTGTAATTTTTTTAAATCAAATTTATAATAAAAGAAGAAGATATCTTCCAGAAAATAAATGCAATTATGACACTTTGAGCTGGTTTGGTTGGCTGAAGGAAAGCATTTGCAACAATTGAGTGGTGAAAGCTAACTAATAACTAGAGAGACCTAAATTATTCGTGTTAGCAATAAACACACTTTATTTGTGATTTTGACTATTTTAGAACATTTTTGTAAAAATACACATCAATTAACCACCGAAAAGGTATCTCAAATTGCTGCGGGTGAAATGTACACACTCAATGCATTAAATATAGTTAAAATAAGACAACATGAGTATAAATTTGTTGACAAAATAAATAAAGCTCATATGCATGCCTTACGCTAATGTCCATCAGAGGTTGATGGGTGAGTGGTGAGTAGTGACTCTAGTAATAAAGGGGCCCTTTAAACCCGCATAGATGATCGCAAGCCTGTGTGGCTCGCCTATTCTGTCTGGTACTCTAGTCGCCTGTGCTCATGGGCCTGGATTTGTAAATCCACTGAAACCACGGTTGCTTTTCTCTTTTGTATCTTGTATATAAGAATAGAAAAACTAAGATGTATACTATAAGTTATTTGTTTGGTTGGTAGTTGCGCAAACTGTCCCCTTCCACGCTGGAAAGATATTTGCTGATACCCATACCTAATTTTTTTTGTAGGCGGAAGAAAATGAAATTGAATTAGATGACTATGAAACTGCATCAAAGGACCAGCCCGAAAGCAGTAAAGATGACAGTATAACCCTTACACAAGAACTCAATAAAAATCAGCACACTCTCAAAAAGAAATTGTCAAATAACCCCATTTCTGAATTGTTTGTTGTAAGTACAATAACAAAATGGATTTTTTGGAAATTATCAAATGTTCTTGTATCATTCTCATTTCTCCTTTTACCTTTTATGTTACAGTGAATAGTAATCCAACTGTTGACAGTATTTACCTTAGTCCTGTGTGATAGAATTGTATTTATTTATCTTTTTGTACATAATATAAACAAATATAATGCACACTGGCGGGCTTATTGCCATTAGACAATAACTCCCAGCCAATCAGATTACAAATTATATATGTGTATGGAGTAGTGGAATATTTTTGCATGGTTTTCTAACTTTAAAGTATAAAAAACACCAACTTAGAGAAACTAAAGTTTGTACAAATACTATAGTTGAAGATATGGGAGTAATACAATCAAAATAAGAGGAGGTTGCTTCTGAAATGTTGGACTGCATCGAGGCGAAGCGATTACTTGTGATTGTTTTGGTACCCCAAGAGTTTTGATAAGTCCAATTTTTGCAAGAAATATGAAATCTTTAATTTAATATTTACAAGAAATATGAAATCTTTAAACTCTCATCTCCAAACTATCGTTATTTGCACATGATTCAGTTTTACACTCATGTTGCGATGTTACATATATGGATGATGTCTCCCTCTTATAACTTTTGAAAGTATAGAAAATTATAAACTCCAAATTTTTGTTCCAGTAAGGGGTTATGAGCATTTGATACTTTATATTTCCACATATCTCAAACCACAATAATTCAACGTTAATGGATTTAAATTATATTAAATATTTTGCTCTACCTCCTGTTTTTTTATTGACAATAGAAGAAAATTAGACACACTTGTTTATATTAAAAATTTTATAACCAAATTGTCAAAAATTGTTTCCAAAGTTTCCCAATCAGATTTATCGAAAATCATTGCATCCATACGGACCAAATCGGTCAGCAGTGATGGCATGTCAATTGATATGATTATCCTGATCTTAATTATCATTCTACTTACCATAACCCACATTATTAACTTTTCACTTACATCCAAAAAGTGTCCCTCGGCATCGACAGTTGGATCATCTCATATATTTCATTCAACTTGTAATCATGATTAATTAAATCTAATTTTGATTATATTTCTTACTTTATCTACTAGTAATACATGTTCCTAATCTGGCATCTTGGCTTATTAAAAAAAAACATTAATAAAATTAAAATTGTATATACAAATATAATTATATGATATTTATTATATCAATTTTACTGTATACTGTATATAAAGATGTTTTTTTTTATGTATGGTGAATCCTGAAATGATATTGTGAATATTAGGAGGCTGAACAAGATGAAGAGGAAGAAATGGATGATGAATGTCAAGATACAGAAGAAGACAACAATTTGTGGCAAGGTGTAGAGATGGATGCTGTCGCAGCTGCCGTACGTGCCTCTCTGATAGGAGGAAGTGAAGGGGAAGACGATTCACTGTCTGTTAAACTTATATCACCTCCCGAAGGAACAGCAACCCACGTAGAAGTCACCACCAAAGACGGAGCCGTTCTCCTTATGGAACTCACAATCGAAGAACAGGAACAAGATGTAGTTAGTTTTAATTTTATATATTTTAGCTGTGAGGTACGGTCTTAGAATAATGCTTTGACCCTTTTCTATTAAAATTGTTTTCAAGTGTACTGTACGAGCTAGGTTATCAAAAATAATGCATACCTGTCGTTGGTTAGCCCACACTACGAGATATGCCATGATGGGTTGAACAGAAACACAGAACAGATAATATTTATAGAAATGGCAATGATGGATCAATTTTTATAATAAATGCAAAAATTGTATATTTGAAATATTAATTAATTTCAAAAGATTTTGTATAAATAAATATACATGGATCTGAGAGAAACGGAGAGCTTAATACTTTGATATGCAGAGTATCTGGATCGGTGAATACTTTGATATGCAGAGTATCTGGATCGGTGAATACTTTGATATGCAGAGTATCTGGATCGGTGAATACTTTGATATGCAGAGTATCTGGATCGGTGAATACTTTGATATGTAGAGTATCTGGATCGGTGAATTATTCCAGTTTAAAACCAAATCATCACAACATTTTATTTTTCTAACATCTTTGTTACGATTTTACTTGGAAAGATAACTATTTTTGGAAAGGTGCATAAGTCAGCAATGCTAGTATAAAAAATATAACTCAAATTTTAAATAATTTACAAAATATGAAGATTAATTTGATGGTGCAATGCACGAATAATAATAAGCTTTAAGCTTAGTGTCCACATGAGCGCAGCGTATGGATCAGACGCAGTGCATTAGATTGATTGGAGTAATCATTGTTTAGAAAATCATACAAGTACATCCACTAATCGTGCGGCTTTGTATGGAGCGAGTGTATCATTTTGTTGGTAGGAGACAAAAACCCGATACGTACGCTATTTATGCAAATATTTTTTTATTGGAATGTTTGTTCTTAATTTATATATTTTAACAGAATGATAAAATCTTTATTAATTCAGTTTTTTTTATTGGAATGTTTATTCTTAATTTAAATAATATATATTTTATTTATTATTTATTTATTTATTGAGACATTCATGGCTTAAAGCCCTTTACAAAACAAAATATTAGATGGCACAGCATAAACCTAACCAAAGAAGCACAATTTATAAACATTCATAACATCTATACATATCAACGTTAGCAGATAATGTAAAAAAATAAAAACACATAAGAAAGGTAAATGAAACACGAAAGTACATACATTATGAACCAAAGAATAACTACCTACATACTTAGCCACACTGAATCAGTGAATGCTGCCAGATGTGATAATACACTACATTTTTTAATTCAATAAAATAAAATATAAATGTACAAAAATATTTAAAAATGTAAACAAGTGACTACATAATTTAATAGTTAAACACTTTTTTGATTCAACATGAATTTAATTTATGCAATAGCCCTATTACGAAATAGGCCTATCGCATAAATTAAATTCATGTAGAATCAAAAAAGTATTTTACTTTAAATTATAAACATCGTTTATAATGGAATGCGACAAAAAAAAAACTTCTTCAATTATTATGATTACATAATCATTTGGGGTTATGTTTTTGAAAATCTCTTAATAAAGGGTATTTATAGACCTTAAAAGAATTAAAGAAAGGGTCAGTCAGAATAGTAAAATCTTTATTAGTTCAGTAATGTTGGTCTATTTATAACCATTTATCTATTTTTTTTTCTAATGCCAGCTCATAAAAAGAACTTTAGTTTATATTCTAAGGTAGAGGCGTTAACATTGTGGAAATTCATTTTAATAAATTATTAAAATAACAATATAACTTTGTTTATTTCCACTTATTTAGTGGAAATAAACAAAGTTATATTGTTATTTTAATAATTTATTAACTTTAGTTTCATTGAATTTATGATATATTTTTTTGATCATGTTCATATAGGCTCAATCAATGTTAAAAGTGGATGAAAACGGAGAACTCATGATTCTGCAATGTCCCGAATGCCCAAAAACTTTTGCCCGAAAAGCACAACTCCGACGACACTCTTCTGTACACTATAAACAACGTGGGTAGGTGTTTTTCACAATTTCATTGAGTTTTAAATTTTGTTATTGATTATTATGATGTTAATAATAATATGTTCTGTTTCCAGGATGAGTTGTGATGTATGTGACAAATGGTTTCCTTCTCGTTCAGCCCTGATCCGCCACATGCGTATCCATACAGGAGAAAAACCATTCCAATGTAACGTATGCAAACGCAGTTTTGCACAAAAGGAAATACTCTATAGGCATTTTATTGTTCACTCAGGTTAGAAATCATCTTGATTATATTTTATGAATTCAATTAATTTATCTTTATTTTTTTTGTACATATTTATATTATATGATATGGCTTCAAACAAGAACAAAACATTTTACTGTTTATGTACACACATTGGGATCAATTCTGAAAAAGCACTAAAATTTGAGTGAAATGTTAAATATATGTATTATTTGCTATTTAAAAGATTGAATAAAACAAAATAAGTTTAATGAGATTAAAATAACATCAGTGTTGTATTATAAAATGGATAATTATATCACTTAACTCATCTATTTTTGCAAGAAAGGGTGTCCAAAAATTGCCAATTTTTATTAGAAAAGTCACGGTGACGAACCTTTACACAATTAAGTATAGTAGTATATTCTCTAGATTGACACTGCCATATATTGAAAGATTTCACGACTTTAAAATTAATTACGACCCCTCTTTCCTATTATAAATTCTTGGGGGGGTGTAAGGAAGTCAAAATTTGTGGTTGTGTATTTTTGGATGAGAAATCTAAAAAAATCATTGAATTTTTTGTTATTCAGCGCCACACATCGGGTCTGAAACTATCCTATCTTTCAATCCGGAACCAACCATACAAATTAAAAAAAAATCATTGAAATCTGTTGGGCAGTTTCGGAGATTATATGTGTATTTTTATTCAAGTAGTATGTAAAAGGTGATTTGTGCTGTCAATTTAGCAAATAAATAAAATCCACGCTTGAGTGACACTCGGGCAAACCAGTTAAGTGGTCGAAGTTACAATTCTGGTGAACACATTTAGTTTTTAATGACCTTAATGTTTATTAAAATTTTAATTTGTCTTTGGAATTGAACCCACTATCTACTCATCATTATTTTATACCAAAAACACAATTCATTTGTTATCTATTTATTATTTTTTTATAATAAGTCAAATTTAATGAAAAATGTTTTATATCCTAATATATAATACAAATGTTTTTTGATATTGTAGAAATCAAACCCTATGAATGTAAAGTATGTGGAAAAGGATTTACTCAGAAGGAATCTTGCAAAGTACACCAAAAGAACCACAATCAACCGAGACAGATTCTAAAACTCCATAAATGTTTTATCTGTCCGAAGATCTTCTGCCATGCATCAGGTATTGTCTGCATACATATCGGAATAGATCTTAGTGTTTGCTTCTGCCATACATCAGGTATTGTCTGCATACATATCGGAATAGATCTTAGTGTTTGCTTCTGCCATACATCAGGTATTGTCTGCATACATATCAGAATAGATCTTAGTGTTTGCTTCTGCCATACATCAGGTATTGTCTGCATACATATCAGAATAGATCTTAGTGTTTGCTTCTGCCATACATCAGGTATTGTCTGCATACATATCGGAATAGATCGTAGTGTTTGTTTGAAGATCTTCTGCCATGCATCAGGTATTGTCTGCATACATATCGGAATAGATCTTAGTGTTTGCTTCTGCCATGCATCAGGTATTGTCTGCATACATATCGGAATAGATCTTAGTGTTTGCTTATTTCTGCAACATATTCATTTGTGTTGTGAAAATTTTAATTATATAATATTATAATAATTATTATTAACAAATTAAATTGAGGTTCAAAAGAAAACTATTTTTTATATTATTGAAATGAAATATCACCAAGACGAAAAAACAACTAAAATTTTTTTAAGTAGGTACCTAAACTTTACTAAAATATATAAAAACCAAAATTTTTATGTAACTCTTTCTAATACTAATTCAGAATGTATACAGAAATAGTATTCAGTGTTTAAATTTCATTTCCTAGTCTGAATAGGTTAACACCCCACACTGTTCAGGGTACCTATTCAGGGTAAACAGAGAGAACCAAACACCACCCTCCTCTATTGACATGTCAGCCTTGGTGGCTCAGTTGACTAGATATCTGCTCCTTAGTGAAAGGTCCCAGGTTCAACTCTTGGTGGAGACTCAGTTTTTAATTGTGTTTTAAATCTGGATCTGTAAGACGATATATATCATGTCTCCAGAATGCAGCAACTTGTTATTCTAAACTTTCAGTAAATCACACGGTGACAATGAAAATGACTCAATCCAAAATGTAGGCAAATCTAATATTTTTCAAAATGATTATAATGATATATACTTATATTGCTGGTAATAAATACAAATAGCATTTACTGTATGCATAACCTTATAAATTAATTGATTTGATAGGTAGATATAAAAGAAACATAATATATATTGTAAGCACTTTGTGCATCTTGTGTTCAGTTCTTTTTTTTATTTTTTATCATAATTATTATTAAAAAAGCCGATTGACTCATGACAATAATTTATAGCTAACATTGTAATTCTAATATAGTAGTCGTTCATATACAGCAACACTTTACTTCAGTTCAACAGCAACACTTGGCTGGTTTTCAATTCCTGTTGGAATGCTTTTTCATTCATAGTTTTTAGTGTTTCTGAGTTTATTACCATTTGACTAATTTTGAAATAACAATAATATCAAATTTAACATCTTTTATAACACCATTCATTATATGATGATGAACCATTTGTTATAAAAAATAGTAATAGAGTAATAATATTATTTGTTATTTTCAGGTTTGAGTCGGCATCTTCTTACACATGCGGGTAGAGTTTATAAGTGTTTAGAATGTGATAAATGTTTCAATGATAAAAGTTCTCTTAGAAGACACCATCGTATAACTGGACACCAATCTCTAAATGTTTAAACTCAATTTATTTTTAAGACAGTAATATTGTATAAAAATCAATTTATAGTTGAATTATCATATCTGTCTGTCTTCATTACCCTATGGTGCCCACGAAGCAACAAACCGAGACGAGACTTATTTAATATTTCACGATGTGATTTTAAATTCATAACAAAATAAAATATTCATTTTGAAAATATTGTGGGTGAATTTGGTGTTTTGAATATTGAATTTACCTATTATTTACATATTTACTTGAAATTTAAAGTTTTAGGTGAATATTATTATTTGGTCAAAAATTACGCCATAATTCATTTTAAAATTAATGAAGTGTCTCAGGGCTCAAATGGTTGAAGCAACAGTATATTTTCAATGTTATTAGTGACAGATCACTCAATAATAAATTCTACAGCACTACAGAACCTGGCACCGGCACCAAACGAAATGAAATTATACACCATTGAAAAGATATTTTTTTGTAGAATAAGAATAACTGTAGCGCAAGTCCCGATTCACTTCCGATCAGAGTAGTTTTTTTGTAAAATCCAGTCTCTTATCATATTTCAAACGTACAACTTATACTGGTTGTCATAATGGTATTTTGATTATATCAATAGTGTTGCCGCTATTGATATAATTGAGTTTTCCATCCATTTGAGAAAATTAAAGATTAATTTTGAAAAAATACATAATTCCTATATATTGACACTACAGTAGTGGGAGCTCTGAGAGTTACTTATTATAAAACAAGACTAAATGAGAACATATTCTTAAAACTACATAATTTGTATTGTGTAGTTTCCTATATATCGACACTACAGTAGTGGGAGCTCTGAGAGTTACTTATTATAAAACAAGACTAAATGAGAACATATTCTTAAAACTACATAATTTGTATTGTGTAGTTTCCTATATATCGACACTACAGTAGTGGGAGCTCTGAGATTTACTTATTATAAAACAAGACTAAATGAGAACATATTCTTAAAACTACATAATTTGTATTGTGTAGTTTCCTATATATCGACACTACAGTAGTGGGAGCTCTGAGAGTTACTTATTATAAAACAAGACTAAATGAGAACATATTCTTAAAACTACATAATTTGTATTGTGTAGTTTCCTATATATCGACACTACAGTAGTGGGAGCTCTGAGATTTACTTATTATAAAACAAGACTAAATGAGAACATATTCTTAAAACTACATAATTTGTATTGTGTAGTTTCCTATATATCGACACTACAGTAGTGGGAGCTCTGAGAGTTACTTATTATAAAACAAGACTAAATGAGAACATATTCTTAAAACTACATAATTTGTATTGTGTAGTTTCCTATATATCGACACTACAGTAGTGGGAGCTCTGAGAGTTACTTATTATAAAACAAGACTAAATGAGAACATATTCTTAAAACTACATAATTTGTATTGTGTAGTTTCCTATATATCGACACTACAGTAGTGGGAGCTCTGAGAGTTTCTTATTATAAAACAAGACTAAATGAGAACATATTCTTAAAACTACATAATTTGTATTGTGTAGTTTCCTATATTCGACACTACAGTAGTGGGAGCTCTGAGAGTTTCTTATTATAAAACAAGACTAAATGAGAACATATTCTTAAAACTACATAATTTGTATTGTGTAGTTTCCTATATTCGACACTACAGTAGTGGGAGCTCTGAGAGTTTCTTATTATAAAACAAGACTAAATGAGAACATATTCTTAAAACTACATAATTTGTATTGTGTAGTTTCCTATATTCGACACTACAGTAGTGGGAGCTCTGAGAGTTTCTTATTATAAAACAAGACTAAATGAGAACATATTCTTAAAACTACATAATTTGTACTGTGTAGTTTCCTATATTCGACACTACAGTAGTGGGAGCTCTGAGAGTTTCTTATTATAAAACAAGACTAAATGAGAACATATTCTTAAAACTACATAATTTGTATTGTGTAGTTTCCTATATTCGACACTACAGTAGTGGGAGCTCTGAGAGTTTCTTATTATAAAACAAGACTAAATGAGAACATATTCTTAAAACTACATAATTTGTATTGTGTAGTTTCCTATATTCGACACTACAGTAGTGGGAGCTCTGAGAGTTACTTATTATAAAACAAGACTAAATGAGAACATATTCTTAAAACTACATAATTTGTATTGTGTAGTTTCCTATATTCGACACTACAGTAGTGGGAGCTCTGAGAGTTTCTTATTATAAAACAAGACTAAATGAGAACATATTCTTAAAACTACATAATTTGTATTGTGTAGTTTCCTATATTCGACACTACAGTAGTGGGAGCTCTGAGAGTTTCTTATTATAAAACAAGACTAAATGAGAACATATTCTTAAAAACAAGGAAAATGACATCTTGTCTTTCTGGGACCAAAAATCTACAATTAATTGCCTGCTAAATTGAAAACACTAAAACTTGAATTATTCAAAAATGAAACTAAGATGTGGCTCCTATCTGTTGACCAAGAACTTCAGAGAGAATAGTCCACTCAAATTTTAATTTGAAATTGCTAGGGTCATATAATATATGTATATATGTTAATATTCTTTTTTTTGTTCTTTCTGTGTGTAATTAATATTATTTTTTTTCCTTATCAAAATATTTTTTATTTATGTAAAAAAATATAACTGTTTTTATCATGAAGGTATGATACTGTTTTCATAGATATATAAAATGTATGCATATAAATATTGGTCATCTTAAAACAGTAAATCCTAGTTAGATGGCCATAGCATGTTACTTGTAATCAATTATGCATTGAAAACAAAAAAAATTATATCAATTGTACTGACCCCTCAAATTTTCTCATTGTTGAAAGTCAATCGTTTTTGTGACACTTAGTGTTAACGCGCGCACATACTGATCAGGGTTTTGTCACTACTAAAGAAAGAATGAAAGATTTGGCAAAAATGCAAAATATTCTCATCCAGTTTTGAATTACATATATGTATCTGCCAGTGCTGGTGGGTTAAAAGACTTAGTTGTTTCACAGTGCTAACAATTCAGCAAGAATGCCTTCAAATGATCTTATAGTAAAATATTATTGTACACTTAAATTTGTATTATTATTTCTAACAGATCCTTATAATACAATTGTGGTACTTTGATATACAATTTGGATCCATTTCAAAATTTCCTTTTTAACTAACTTCATAAAAGGAGGTTATCAATTCTTCATGATTTTTTTATGTATGTTCAGCAATAATCTAATAGAATTATTGTAGTGCCAACCTTGATATGCAATTGAATTCTGGATATGACAGAAGATGCAAGAAAAAAATGGTATAACCATTTTTTTTTTTTAAAAAAAATGAATATGTCCTTGTTAAACAAGTACATATACATCTTCCTACGTTCCCTAAAATAAGCAAATAAATGCTTGTGCTTAGGTGAACGAAATCGGTCGAGGCAGGATTCGAACTCGCGACCACTGGATTACTAGCCCAGCGCGATAACCGGTCTGCCACCGACCCATCTAAAAAGAGTATGCGACTAAATATATTGAAGATGGGTCTTGGCCTCCTCAAGAAATAGTCTCCATTGCACCCTGTCCATCTTTCCAATCCCTCACTCCAGCTATCTGAAGGTCCCTCTCGACAGCTATTCATCGTAGCCACGTTTCTCCCCTTCAGGATGTTTTGTGAGGATTATTTTCGGCAAAGATATTATAACCAGAATAAACTTGAAATGGTTTCAACACATTGAAAGAATAAATGACAAACTGCAAAGGTAGTAAAAGAAAAAAATGGCATGAATATGTAAATATTTTGAAAAATAGGGTAAAGAATATTGGATACTACGATGAATATTAAATAATGTTGCACAAGATGTAAACAATGAATACGAACTTCGTGCGTTGAACTTGCAAGTTCAAAACGATTAGTTGTCCTTGGGGGAATTTTGTATTCCTCTCCAGCACTGGGATGGAAACAGATCATATATGGATGGTCATCTAAGATGCTGAAGTACTATGTTCTATCTTAACTCAATATAGGGTACGCTCACAGACTATAGACAGAAATGACAGTTGCCGCCTCTGTGGGACATCTGCATACACGGCTAGGCATATCTTGGCCGGCTGCAGGGTACAGGAGGGAAGGTTCTCATACAGGCACGATAAGGTGCTTGAAATTGTGAGAGAAGCTTCCAGCCTTGCAGTGGCAAGAGCAATCAAAGATTAACCACATGGAAAGTCGGTTGTAACATTTGTAAAACCGGGACAAAAAGTCAAACCTACAACAAAGAAATTAGTATCAATATTCCAAAAGACCAAACTAAACAAGTATAAGGAACTGGTAGATAAAACAGTTCAAAATGGCTTTAGCACGAATATATATATACTGTAGAGGTGGGGGCGAGAGGCCTTCCCGCAAAATGTCGGCCTTCGTGGCTCAGTTGGTTAGGTATCTGACTACTGATCCAAGGGTCCCGGGTTCGATTCCCGGTGGAGACACAGTTTTTAATTGTGTTTTCAGTCTGGATCTGTGAGACGTTAATATCGTAAGTCTCCAGAATGTGGCAACTTGTTATTGGGTGCGTGTTAAATTAAAATTTGACATAGTACCTGTTAGTTGCCCGAGAAGCAATATTAAAATTAAAATCTTTATATTCCTACTTTATTAAAGACCTGGGTCTCCCTAGAGGTAAAATAAAATAATTTTTGTATAGGGTGGTAAAAGCAGCATTGACCGCATCCTATTGGATTTGGTTGCGGAGGGGAGTGGAGTATCAGTCGGAGGTTGGTGAGTGAGTGGTGAGAGTGACGAGTCGTAAAGGAGCCCCTTAATGCCGTATACATGCTCACAAGTCCATGTGGCTCGCCTATTCTGGCTGGTACTCTGGTCGCCTGTGCTCGTGGGCCTGGATTCATGAATCCAGTGAAACCACGATTGCTTCTCTTTTGTATCAAGGATTTGTGTCTTTAACGTTCTATTTGCTTACCTTATTAAGGACAACAACGAAATCTGTCTCGCATTCAATTCTGTAGATTTTATAGAATATAATTAAAAAAAAAATTGGGAAAAAACGCATCTCAAATAAATGAACATTTTTTTGTATGTTTACATAGAATATATTTTATTGTTTGGGTTAATAGAAAATAAAATATGTATTACAAAGAAAAATATTACATACAAAATCAGAATTTTAAGGAATGAAATAAATACAAATTTAGTTAAAAAAATTTATTGGAAAATAATTTCCTTTCTAAAGTGAAAAGGCAACATGGTAATATATATATAGAATAAAATTGAAAAACGTTAAGAGGCTCTAAGAATATAGCGTAGCATTATTTAATTTAATAGTTGTATGGTTTATTTACAGCTATTGAAAGGAAGCACTCTCATACATATACATATAAAGAAAATTGGCAAAACAACATGATATAGTTGAAATTGAAGTGGAATGGCACTAAACACAAATTAAAATAAGGCCGATAAACACCAATACACTACTAATCAATTGGAAAACAATGAATCACTTGGAATGCCTTCAAATAAATAAGATTGACCATTTGAAATCAACACAGAAACTTAACACAAAAGTTTAATATAATTGCGTATTATTTATTACCAAGATCATAATATTTATAAACACCTGGCGTACAATTCACATTGTCCTATGAATTATATATTTATATAAGACAATGAAAAATAACAGTGTGAACGATAAGTATATAACATATATATGTATAATAAAATGCATTTACAAAACTGGAACAACATTAAACAATATTATAGAATATCATCCGTTTACAACTCTGGAACAATAATTGGCAACTCTGGATGGAACATGTCAACTTATTTGAGAATCAAGAAATCAAAAATAATATAAATGTTACAGGTAACAAAGGATGTGTAAATATTTCATAAAAAATATTATGTAACACTCGTCTTGTTCCCTAACCATTCGAATACACACAAGGACACAAATCTCATTTTAGTGCCAACAACACACTTCCATCTGAGGTGATTCAATCACTTTTATAATTATTTAATCTAATTATTACAGTAAATCATGTAAAATGCTATATTTATTTTACAGAGGAAGGCCACATATTCTTCATTCAAGACAAGGAGACATAATGTGCAAAGCCAATACAAAACATCACACATCTACCTTATCTTTCATTTCTTCGTTCCCCATGCCTTTTATATTTATTATATTAATCAAAAAATAAACAGAAAATATTACAGTACAGACTTATTTTTATTCCTATATGAAAAAGATATATTTTTTATTCTAAAAATAAATTTCTCTGGCCATTGCCATCATTCTACATTTTATCAAAACTTTATCTCATTGATATTTGATACTGTTATCAAAAATATTACTCTCATTTACTACTGAGTGATATTATTATTATATACGCTGACAATTTAGAATTTGAAATATAATGACCTTATTTGAGCACAGCGGATAAACTAAACTGATGAGTGAACTGAGTTACAAAATATATATCTCAGTAATGGACCTTTTGTTCTTTTGCAACAGATTTACACATCTGATTCGTTTATCTACAATATATTTTCACTACTTATTGCCCAATCAATACTTGATAATAGTACATAGAACTTGTATATTCTAATATCTTCCATGGTTGAAAACAAAATACTTAGTTATTATAGAACATTTAATTAAATAAGTCAGCTCCATATAAACCACTGAATATTGAGCACCTTGGATTATTAATAAAAGTGGTGGTCAGGACGAGAGCAATGGGCTGGAGAGATGTAAAGTAGAGAATTTGGTTGAGGATCTACATATTTTCAAACTGATCTACCCGCCTCTTTGTGTTCCCCTTCCTTATTTCCCTGAGGGTCTTATATTTGTCACGTCCCTGACGAACATTTTCTCGGTGAATTTTATCCATCGCAGTCTCCTTGGTTTCATCTCGAGACTGAGCCAAATCTTGTTTCAATGCCTGGAAAAAATAATTTATGAATTATCGTTCAAACTAAAATTTGAGAAATCATAAGTAGAGTTATTGTTACGAAAACTGTAGACTCCACCGAAAATTGTCTACATGAGATTGACTTTAGATAGCAGGATTTTATTTTCAAGTAAAACATTAATATATTCAAGTGTATGACTTATTGTAATATAGAATATAGTCTATATAGAAACTATAAGCAAAACATAAAAGTTAATCTTGATTATAAGTTTTGTGACGGCCTTCGAGGCTCAGTTGATATCTGACTCCTAAACCAAAGGTCCCAGTGGAGACAGTTTTTAATAATGTGTTTTCAGTCTAGATCTGAGAGATGATAAATATTATAAGTCTCCAGAATGTGGCAACTTGTTATTGGGTGCTTGTTAAATATTTAACTTATGTAGTGCCAGTTGTCTCTGAAAAGCAATATAATAATACAAGAATGTACTTTACTTCTCCTTTTCTCCCATTAAAATCTTTCCTTTCCTCTTTCTTATTTGAATTTCATAATAACTAGTTGGAATTCAATTATTATGGATAACTTAATGAAATACTATAATAATTTAATAAAACTTGATATTTGATTTTATTTCACTTGACCTATATTAAATTTAGATAATACCTTAAAATACCAAAACAAAGTGTAGGTATATGTGACGGGTACCCATAGTGGGACATTATGAAAACTGCTGGTGTTGTGTTACATGATAACGTTTATTAAATTTGACTAGCCCAAGAGAATGCTGGATGAGAACTGAATAAGGTTTTTATTGGTGAGGCTATATAATAGGCTGCCTCGTATACCCCCACAAAAGAAATAATATTGAAAAAATTTGAGATATATAGATATAATCCAACTGTCGATTCGTTCATGAGAATTCAATTCTCTGAATGAATCGACATTATTAAGCCAAGATGCGTGTACGAAGGAAAATTTTGTATGGTGTAGTGGACTTTTTGCATGCTAATAACACAAACTAGAGGCCTCGCAGCATATATGTTCCCATACATGGATTTACTCAGAATTCGGAGTAGAACATTTTATATGAGTTTTGTGTGTGTCTGTGTGTGTGTGTCTGTCTGTCCCCCCTTATAACTTTTGATCCGCTCAATTTACAGAGCCCAAAATTTCAGAATATATAAACAGTTATAGGCTTACAAAACTTTTATACTCAGAATTGTGAATTTTTGTTTCAGTCGGGGTTATCAACTTTTGAAATTTTGGTTAATTTTTCCATATATCTCAGAAACCATAAAAGCTAGAACGCTAAAAATTGGTATAAACATAGACAAATACAAAATCTCAAATTTATTTTTTCACAAAAATTCCAGGGTTTCTCAAACATTTTTTATTAAATTTTTTTTTTTATGATAAATTTATGAGTTTAACTGCCTTTATTTCCAAATTTTTTAAAAATTTCGAAAAAAGCCGAAACACCCCAACTAGATAATTTAATTTTCTATAAAAAATATTAACATTGTATAAGCACATCCCAAATTTTTTTTAACAATTTTTATAAAAATTGAATTTAGTGACGACATTGCTTCATACTATTTGTATGGCAGTCGCTTATACACAATATGTAAGAAGACTTAATAGTTTGATATGTACCTACTTAATATCCAAACATACATACAGAACCATCATGCTGTTTTCATATTCCGGGTAGGAAAAGAGAACTGACCTCCATACTGTCCTATCTTGACATACATACCAACATGTGTTGAAATTTTCAATAATTTGGATTTATGGGTTTATAGTTTGATTCTTATTCTTCAACTATACATACTATCGCTATCGACAGTTGGATCTCATGTGTTACATGCAACTAGTATGTAGTTAAATGATACATTAAAAGAAACTATAAAATCTATTTAAAAACACAATTTTGGTGTGAGTCACAACAGGCAAAACACAGTTTAAATAAAAATGAGTTTTTTTATGAGGCTGGTGTGTAGGGATATATACATGTGTTGTGATTCCTTTTATTAGGTAATGCACACCTTTCACTGGTTACACCACATTGTGGGATTTTACCATGGTATGAAAACACATGTGAGTGAAATATTCAACAAAATGTGGTGATTTAATACCTTGAGTTGATCGTGCAGACGTTCATTCCTCTCTGCCAATGTGCGCCTGTCTTCCACGGGGTCAACAACATTCTCCCCGGCTCCCATGAGGTCACCTCCCCCTCCGTTGGCCAACTCCTCTTCACTACCTTCCTCTCCCTCGCCCTCACCTTCGTCGTTGTCCTCGTGCACGTGATGATGGCTGGGTGTGGTGGCTGCTAACAATGCAGCTGAAGCTTCCTGCTGTAAGGTAATAATATTAATGTGTACAGATCGGTGACAACACAAATATATCCTTATTAGTGTCTAGATCTGCCAATACGGATACAGTCCTCAATTATTGTAGTATAAAATTCATGCCTACTTTGTCTGTAGTAGAAGTGTGTAACCTTGAGTAGATAGACAAACTTTTCATGAACGATGGGACGCATTTTGTGCATGCTAGTTTATTGTGACACGGGACAGTAAAGATTAAAATTACATTTTATGAAATTCATTAAATGAATATACAAATCCATTTAAGATACATTAAAAGTAATGGATATTAATACAGATCATTTTTTCCCTTCGGATACAGATATCTCAGTCAAGAAATTTTCATCTTCTCTTGTATACTGGAATTTACTATGTAGAGTTGAGTTCACAATATATGATTTTATTGTGTCAAATAAATTACGTTTAGAATCAAACTATACCTGTTTACGGCGTGCTTCTTCTACTTCATCTTGTAAACGTCTTGTTTCATTATCCTTTGCTTCCACTTCTTGTTGAATACGTAATACTTCCTGTTGTTTTGACTGAATTTCATCCTCAAGTTTTTGTCGTTCAGCAGCCTCCATGTTCTAGAATTATAGGTTCAGTAATAAGAATCTAAATAAGGTATTGTTAAATAATAATAATTTATAGATGCAAGATCACTCCAAGTGTGTTATAGCTTATGTAAAGATTATATGTAAAAAAAATCTAACTGTATCTTACGAAATAAGAGAGCAATAAAGAGATTAGAGAGAAAATTGAATATGATAATATAAAATTTACATACATACATACCATCACGCCATGTCCCTTACGGGGTAGGCAGAGAGAACCGGACGCCACTTACTTCTATCTTGACATACATTCATCGCCTCAACAACATTCATACATCGTCTTATACATGTTCGTCTGTTGTTCACGCTTTTAACATTTCCGTCTTTCAAAATACCGTTCACATGGACGTGCCATCCCTTCCTTGGGGGGCCCCGACCTCTCATTCCATTCCTGTCCGCAACGTATATTTTTTTCGTCAGGCGTTCCTCATTCATTCTCCCCATGTGGCCAAACCATCTCAATGTGTTCACTTTCATTCTATTTATAACATCTTTCTTTATCCTACATTCTTTCCTTATGTCCTCATTTCTGACCCTGTCATACATCGTTCTATTACAGATTCTTCTTAGCGATCTCATTTCAACTGCATTTATTCTACTTTCGTGCGACTTCTGCCATATCCAGGTTTCACTTGCATACGTCAAGGTTGGCACTAAGATAGCATTATGAATGGCAACTTTAGCATCCTTAGATATGTTGCGGTCATTCATAACTGGTTTCAGTACTCCATTCACTCTGTTTCCTGCCATAACTCTTCTTTCGATCTCCTTATCCGTCCATTCCGTTGAAACATGCTTCCCAGATAGACATATTCGTCGACTTGCTCGAGCCATTCGTTCTCTACTTTTATTTGGCACGCTGTTCTGCTTTCACTCTTCTCAAACACCATAACCTTTGATTTGCTGGCATTCATCCTCAGTCCGTTCTCAATGCATCATTCATATACCATACTTACAAGATACTGTAGATCTTCCATACTTTCTGCTAACAGAACTTTATCGTCTGCATACATACATACATACATACATAAAACTTAGTTTGATTATATTAATTATTAACAGACTTCCAAGAACGGAGTTCATATTATCTAAACAAACTACTAACTTCAGACTGATAAATAACAGCTAGCTTTCTAAGGAAACTGTAAGTGATGGAAATTAGTTTCTTAGCGTCTTATGTAGTTCCTTGAAGGTGGTGAAACCAAAATTCATACTAAGAACTAACTCAGAATTCTTGCCTAGTGTTACTTTGGTAAAAATAACTATTATATTTTATTCTATCATTTCTTTTTTCTGACATTAAATTTTAAATAATATGTAAGATGAGACATTTTGTACCTTAGTCTCTTCAAGACGTGTCATCATGGCTTGTAATTCATTTTGTCGAGCTTCTAACTCCTCCTTGGCCGCCTGTAACTGCCTCAGTTGCTCCTCTAATCTCCTTATCATGTCCTGCGCCTCAATAAGATTTGCCTGAAATTTTTACAAATTAGCAAGTTGAGTTTTTTTATTTCAATTCCTTCTACAGATTTACTATTTCAACGGAACAAAACAATGACAGTATAAATTACAATTATATTACATGATAAAAGACTATGATCCGAATGCACAGTCGTAGTTAACTAAATACTAACTCCTAACGTCACTGGAGTTTTTAGTATTCTTAAGTTAGCAATTGCGTTGACATCACTAAAAAAATACTTAATACTACGCCAAACTTAAGGTCTATGGCGTAGCGTTTCACATTATTGGGTATGAAGAAAAGAAATTGATAGTTTTCTATGGGTTTTGACTGATGTTTAAAATGTTTTATTTGTCATAATAACACAGACACATGTAACCAATCTCACACTGACATCTCGTATAGATCGCTGAATACTCTGTATGGTATTTGATTTGACAAAATTTTCGAAAACATATCGTATTGTATTATTAAACCATTCGTAAGGTTCCTCGCAATCAACCTTACTTTTTGACAGTTGGCAAATGTTATTTTATACCAACGCACATGCGCTAAGTATTTAGATTGTCTTTGCGAAGCAATTCTTATACAAAAAATTTGTAGCATCCTCCAGTTAGGAAGCCACGTTATCTCCTAACTTAAGTGAGCAACTGCGCAATGAAAACATGGTTAGTGTTTAGGTCGGACTCTGCATTCAGACCTAAAACATTGGTGACTGTGTAAAAACAGTCATCGATCTAGAAGAAGGTAGAACCAGAACATTACTTCCAATTTTTAATATGCGATGATATGCCAGAAAAGTGATTGGGTTTTATTATATTTTTTACGCGGCGCTGGCCGATTTACTAATGATATTAATAACAATTAAGCACTACAAATAATAACACTCAATTATTATTATTACCATTATACACTTCCTCAAAAGAATTAACAGATCAATGCGTAAATTGTAATTTATTTAAAAGAGCAAAATAAAATGCAACAAACGCATTATCAAGCTTTCAATTGGGAATAGTTCACCCATCATAAATTTATTACTATTATTGTTTTATGATTTTATTGATCTTTAGTAAAGACAAATAAATAAAAAAAATTAGAGATTAATAAGAATAAAAAGAGAGAGGAGGAAGTTATTATGTATTATGTTTTGTTGACTTTTTAGTTTCATTTCTTTCTTTTTTGTACTTGCATTTTTACCGTATTAATAAATAAATAAAAAATAAATAAATAATATTCACCATAGAGTTGACTTATAAAATACAATTTTTTGTAGGACATTCACTCTAAAAAAAAGGTTAGGGCCACTTGATTCTTAATACAAATATATATGAAAAAAGGAAATTTACCTGTGAACGTTCCATTTCTTCCTGAAGATTACGGAGACGATCCTCATATTCTTGCTGTTTTCTTTCTGCTCTTTCACGGGCAGCAATTTCTAATTGTAATTTTTCTCTGAAAAAAATATACTTCGAATCAAGATACATAGCAACAGTTGTTTAGTAATCAAGATACATAGCAATAGTATCATAAATTTTGATAAACACAAATGGTTTTGAAATTTTATGTAATAACAACTACCAATTTATGAAGTTACAAGTATCAATTAATTTTTGTCACAATTATCATCTTTTCATTATTCATTGGAGAGTTGCCATATTTATCGTCTCACAGATCCTGACTGAAAATACTATTAAAAACTATTCTCCACCGGTAATTGATCCCAGGACTTTTGGCTCAGTAGTCAGATATCTAACCAACTGAGACACACGATTAATGCGTGTCAAGATGGTAAAATGTGGAATTCTGTTCTTTGTGCCTACCCTATGAGGAACACGGCATGATGTTATGTAGGTATGTATGATGAGCCACAAAGGCTGACAAAAAAGTTATGAGAAAAACAGTGACCTCAATAGATGGGATTACAGAGAGGAAGTCATGCACCTACTGTCATGTCCCATGATGGGAGCAAATGCACGCACCAAGATACAGTGGTAGCAAACACTAGTAGAATCCAGGTGGCCCAATATTGGGAGCTAGGAATACGATGGTGTTCCAGACACAGTAAGTAAGTATTAGTAGAACCATACAAGTGTCTACATCCCTGTTATTTCTTTTCTCATCTCTGTTTAAATATAGTTAGTGTAATAATTACCGTTGTTGCTGTTTGGCAATCTTTTCATCCCTAGCCTGTGCCTTCATCTGTTGAACGTCGATGGTGTCGGGCTTGCGACGTCTCATATACAATTCATGGTTGCCCATACACAGAGCCAAGATGCGCTTGTTGATGCGCACACGTGGAGCAAAGAATACAAAATCTGGGGCCTTCTTGTCTATTGGCTTTATGATGAACTTGCGTTCACTGAATGATATGTTACGGATTTCTGACCACGGGAAACCAATTTTTGGGGTTAATCTGAAACAGAAAAAAAGCACACATATCAATACAATACTTAAATATTTTTAACAGTCAAACAATACCTGAGTTACCTCGGCCTACAAGTAATTGGCACAAAGATTTTTAAGTTTGACTTTGTGAATATAATTTGACAAACAAGATTAATCAAAACATTGGCGATGTTTGAGCTCTGAACGTATTTAAAGGCATAGATAGACCCAGCAAGAATCTAAAGGATGTACTTTACTCATTGTATCAAATCTTTTGCTTAAGCCAACAACCTTTTTGCAAGCATTAATACACCAAGTTAATTTTTATGTATATTATATGTTCAAAAACTGTGATGATTATGAAACAAAAAAAAAAGAGATATGAGAATTAGGTATCTACGATTATACTCAATATGAATTTTAGATGACCTATTAAATTATATACAAGGTGTCTCAAAAGAAAGTTTATATTTGTATTCAGAGCGTTATGTGGAGATGTTAAACGACTTCTTGGTGCCTGAACTGCAAAACTTTCCTGGCTATAAGCAAAGAACATGGTTCCAGCAGGACGGAGCAACGTCACACACGTCCAATACATCTCTGCTACGAGTTTGTGAAATTTTCTCCGGCAAATTGATCTCCAGGAGAGGTGACATAAATTGGCCTCCACGCAGTCCTGATTTAACCCCTATGGACTTTTTCCTATGGGGTTATCTTAAATCTAAAGTTTACGCCAGCAAACCGACTTCCCTGGCGCATTTGAAAGAAAATATCCATTACAAAATGGTAGCCATCACTGAGTCGATATTATTTTTAAGAAATAAATTCACAAATAGTGTACTTTAATAATTAATAGACATTTTTTCGATACACGGCTTACTTTTTTTTAATCGATCCACTAAATAAACTTTATTTTGGGACACCCTGTATTTAATTTTGATACTTCATTTACTATATATGTAATTATAACTTGAGAAATCACATGGGCTGACCAGTGTGTAAATTTGTTTTTTTTTTGCTTGGTTAGTATCTGTGCAAACCATTCCCCTCTCCTCCGAAAGTTATCAAGTTATTTGCCAATATTAATATCTATATTAAAAACCCTCGGTTCTCTCTGCTTACCCCGTAACGGACATGGCGTGATGGTATGTATCTATGTAATATTTCGAGGTTTTTGGTTTATTAAGCTATTTGTAAAATAATATAGGTATATAATACAATAATGCTCACTTGTCATCCTTTTCATAGATATTGAGTCCAAGTGCGTCCACTCCCAGCCAGAGCTCTGTGCCTTTCTTGTTACGGATTTCGAAATAGTTGACACCGTACATCTCAAGATCCTGAGCAATCTTGAGGTATTCCATCATGGCGTCCTCTCGTAGCATACCACGATGTTCGTGCCACCATGTTGTTACTGACTGCTCCCATTCTTCCTTTGACATTTTATGTTGGTCCATAACCCTGAAATAATATAAAACTATTTACCATATGCTGTAGAAAACTTACTTATCAAAGGGTAGCTTGAATATTTTACAGATGAGTTTAAGTGACATAATCAGATGTTATGCATCTCACTAAACAAACGTTTCTGATTCAGGTATGGAATATTCCAGTAGAAGTAAAATCAGCCACATGTTTTAATAAACCAAAAATACTAATAAAATATAACTAAAGCAAATATGTTATAATTCTTCATACTTTTTCTCCAATTCCGCATGAAGTAGTCTAATTCTATTACTTTGTAAAGAAGAGATACTTGTAAATTACATTATCATACCAAAATAAATATGCTATAGAATTTTTCACACTGCTTTGGTTGATATTAAGAATCTAAATGCCTTTATTTCATAAATAAACATAAATTATATGAAATAAATCAATATGCTTGGATGTGTCGAGATTACTAAATGTTTACAACAGTGACAACTAACCCATATTTCCAACCTAGAATAAAATTTTATCAAAGATGCCACCGGTACAATTGTCAAAAATCCAACTGATATTTTAAACTTGATTCTAAACTTAACTGATAGTATTTTTAATGACCTTAAAAATTTGGTATCATCGCAAAAGGAAATATAGTCATATATGTTAAAAAATACAAGAAAGTAATAAAAAATATGAATTTTGAATGCAACACAAAGGAAGTGTAATCAAAAGATTTAATTTTATACGCAGAAATCAATTTACCCAAATCCTCCTTCAATGTCACAAAAATTAAATTTATTTAGGTACACAATTTATATAAAAGAGAACAAAGTACAATTAAAAAAAATGATACAATACAAGAAATTACAATAATAATATTATTTCTGTTGTATAAGTCAAAGTCTACATTTCAAGGTGTTGGAAATATTTGTAATAATTTGTACATATTAAAGTTAAAAACAGTATCATAAAATATTCAATTTTGTAATCATTGTCAATAAACAAAATGTCAATGTATGCCAAGTGAAACAGTTACAGTTAAGCATTTCAAAGAAAACGGGATTTATTTAAATTTTTATTGCACTCAAAAAGGTCACATTGTTCAGTGATTGACTTCTTCAAAAACTAAATTGAATAAGAATTGAAATAATCCATAGAGAGCTTAAGAAATAAATAATTTTTATATATGAATAAAAAATAGTTGGAAGTCAGCATTAAGGGCTAGTTTACTACGTGAGTTAGTTTATGATGGTATTTTTCCATTACATCTTTACAAAATCTTCACCAAAATGTAAATATTAGTCAATATTATAAATTTATGATAAAAAGGTCTCCAAGAATGCTCTTGCTTTTTTTGGATCTGTGAAACAAAGTTATCTAAAGCAATTTACTGAACGTCTCAATCTTCTTCAATAGCACTACAGCCCATATCGAGCCTTGGCCTCCGTCAGTCTTCACCTCCAGGTTCTTCTATCGTCCGCAGCAACTCTCCAACTGACCAGCACTTGCAATAGTTGGGAAGCATCCCTTCCAACTTCGTCATCCCATCGCAACCGCGGTCTTCCAACCTTTGGATGTCCACACAGGACTTTCTTTGGTATTCACTGTGGTGGCATTCTCTGTACATGTCCAGCCCATCTCAATCTGCTCAATCTGACATGCACAGAGATCCTGGGAGTCTTATAGATGGCATACAGCTCATTATTATATCTAAGCCTCCAGGCGTCACCATCAGACACAGGTCCTAGGATTCTACGAAGCACTCATCTCTCAAACGTGTCCAGCATTTCAGCAGATCTGGCTGTAAGTGTCCATGTTTCACATCCATATGTCACAACTGTTCTAATGATTGAATGTCTCAATACTGTGCTCTATATATGTTGAAAAGTAATTTATTCCACTTAATAGGTGTGGAGGGTTGGTTGCTCACCGACCCGATGGAGCGAACTATTTCCTTGAGAAATTGGTACTGTGGTAAGGAGGACTAACAGACCCAAATTGAAAATCATTATGATAATAATCAAATTTGTCTATGTTTCACTTTTCTATTTAACTTCATTCAATGTTTCTTGGTCCAAAATTAAAAACAATAAAATTCATTTGATATGTACCTCTGTGGAAGTAATCTGTCGTTGGCCAAGAATCCTGAACTGTGCAGAGCCTTTTGATAATCTCCGTGACGAGCTTGCACTGCATACGAAGCAAGCAATACTGAAGTCTCGGGTGGACAATATATTTCGTCTGATAAAATGGCATTTTTAACCTGAAAAACATCACAAAAACATTTTAAAAGAAGCAAAATTTCAAACAAATGTACAAATAATCTTCTATCATTGATGATAAAACTTAAAAACTTCACATTTAAAAAACAAATAAAAGTAGATATTATTTTCAACAAAATTGCAAACTGTTGATTGTAAATATTACTGTTAAATGAATAAGGTTCAAAACTAGCCTTAACAATGTAATTCAATCAAAGTAAAAGCATTTTTATTCAATTTAGGGAATGCATGAATAAAATGTGTATTTATTGAACCAGGAAAATTTATTGAGCTACTTTATTCTGAATTATCTAGGGAATATATTATGAAGTTAAAATATACTTATTGATAATTTTAAAGTTTTTTCGTTAACACAGTGGAAGTTCATAATTATAAAATAAAAGGTTTGAATTTTGCCTCTGATGATGCTGGCGGGGTCCAGTGAAAGCGCTTAGGCATTAAAAATAAAAACTCATTGTGTAAACTGTGTTATTTTAATTATTAGGTATAAATAAAACCTTTTATTGTATACTTATTGAGTTAAGGAATGTATGAAGACAAAAAGAATGGATATTTGTCATGAAAAAAAGATTTAATATCAAAACGATAAATGAATTTACATTCTACAGATATAAAAAAAACAGTAAAGTAATAGACAGCAATAACTGACTTCTAATATTCTCACTAATCAATATTTAATTCAAATGGTTGCAGTGAAATCCTTGACTTGAATAATTTAATAATATTATTTATTATTTATCTAGACTTTATATTTTATGATTGAAATAATGATTTCCCATCACATGAAACTAATCAAAAAATTTCACCCACTATATGAAAAACATAAAGATGTTAAACTTACTTGAAGATAAAATAAACGTAATGTGATGTCTTGAATCAATTCCTCAGCAACATCTTCCGGGTAGAATTTTGCCCGGAATTTGAACTGAAGAGGATTTTCTTTCTTAACATCCTGGTTCATAACCTAGAACAGAATAATAAATTTACATTAATCGAGATAAAGAGTGATTAATAACATTTACAGGTACAAAGCAATACCTACATTTTTAAACATACAAGCAATCTACATGCTCATAAAAAATGTAAACAAACTATATTAATTTTGGTATAAAAAAAATGAGAAAATAAAAACAAAAATTTTAGAAAAATTTTCTATGCGTAGAAATATTATGTCCAAGAATTTGCTGAAATACTCATCGGTTAATAAAAATATATTATACGTAATTATTGAAACATAATAAATGATTTCATTTATTACTATTCAGCATCTTCCTCAGGGCAGCTGACAGCACAATAATTAAACTGGATTGGAAGAAGTTTTGTATGCTTTATAATATGAAAGAATAATGTTTATATTCAATTTGTAATTCAACAGATTCTTGTTAAGATGAAATGCATACCCTCTTACCCATGAAGAGAATGGCATAGACCCTGTCTTTTGCCATGTCAAATCCATGTCGTATTGAAAGCAAAAAAAAAGATAACAAAATATGATAAAGTAGATATACCAATAAAAAAATGAAAATATATCAGTGAAAAAGTAAACAGAAATAGCAACCAACTGCTGCATTTAATAGCCAAATGAAAATTATATAAATATTATGATTGAGCTTTTATTGATAAATTGAAAAAAAAATATATTAAATGCATCTCTAAATTTGAACTATTCTGCAAATAGCTAAAAATCTATAAATTGAAAAACGTATTTAATAATAATGTAGATTTAATTTAAAAAAATACATATTATGTATAAAAATACTGATAATATTTTCAAAGACTATGTGGGAGTAAAATATATTATTTTTTTTCAGCGACAGGTGTGTGAGTGTAAAATAAAGCACGACACAAGCGTGAAACCCCACACATCAATCTTGTCTCACCTAAAAGGCACTACATTCAGAATGGGTGGTAAACCTCATTGTTGAACTATGTCAGAGGTCAACACCCCAATAACGATGATAACAGATAAGAGTGAAAGCACTTTTCTAAGCCGGTGCCTCATAGCTAATTTTGTTGTCGGCCTTCATGGCTTAGTTGGTTAGGTATCTGACTGCTGATCCAAGGGTCCCGAGTTCGATTCCCGGTGGAGACACAGTTTTTAGTTGTGTTTTCAGACTGGATCTGTGAAACGATAAATATCGAAGTCTCCAGAATGTGGCAACTTGTTATTGGGTGCGTGTTATTTGACATAGCACCTGTTAGTTGCCCAAGAAGCAATAATAAAATAAAATAAAAATAAATGTAATTATTTAAAACTAAATGCTTTACATCAATATGTCTATATCTACAAACCTACAACTAATATATTTACATTAATTACAATTACAAACATTTAATTTTGAACATATTTATAACAAGGTCATATAGATTAGGTGATCAATATATATGGGAACAAAACTAAATAACATTTAAAGTTACCTTAAGAGACATTTTTTTCTCATTATAAATACTAATAAATTATTAATTTTACCCATACCATCTAATATAATAATTATATAATGAAATTAAATTATTATAATTATATGAAAAATGAATGAAAATAATATCATTATTTGTTAAACGGAATCAAAAGGAATAGTGACACTGATTGGAAATTATGCAAATGTAAATTGCAATGACTGAATCAGACTTGGAATGGACAGGATGAATGTTACCATAAGTAATGCAATTGGCAAAAACAATATGCCAAAAAATAATCAAGGTAATTTGGAAAAACAACAAAAATTCATTACAATATTTTCAAAAAAGTGATAGGACATTCATACAACTAAAGATTTACTGTTCACATCAAAGTACAATACAAAAAAAAATAATTCTCTGACATCTTTCTGCCTATTCTGAACAGAAAACAGTGATGTAATATTTTTTTATTCTATTGTATATAACAGCTAGGTAATAGGTATATTAAAACTTAATTAAAAATTACATTACAAAGAAGTAATGCAATAATTGGATAAAGAATCACTTTAAAAGTATTGGATATAGAAATGCTTCAAAATAAATGAAGAAGATTAACAAGGTCATTTATAGGATATTAATTCCAGCTTCCATAACTGGATTGTCTCGAAAGAAGGGATTTATATTGGTGTGATTAATTTCCTAAATATTATTTATCAAATCTACCAGTAATAAATCAGGGAACCAAATAATTATACACACACTGAGATTTGTCAGATTTTCTGAAATTACCAGGTCATCATCCTCATCATATTCTACTTCTTCTCTGTCCAAGGAGTCTGAAGACTTCCACTTTCTCCAAGTCTTGCTAATACACTTCATTCCCTTTTCCAATATGTTGTCCGGCTACACATTATTCAAATAAAAAATTATATAAAACAAAATCAAATTTGAAAATGAACAACATAAAAGTATTTTGATGACAGGGGAAATTGTAATAATCTTAATAATGACTGACTAAAACGTTGTTCAACAACTTGCATCTTTTATATATTTATTCATTATATTTATGTACCTACATATCGTCTGCTTACTGAAAGAAGTCATTAAATGCCTATTTTGGTAAAATTGAGTTAACAATACTATCATAATCGCCAAAACACCCTTCACATTTGGAATAAAAATCATGTACATATAAGGTCCCGTTGCGGAGATTTTTGGGAAAAACTTTCATTAACTGCATTTTTTTAATTATGTCGTCTTGAAAAGTCATTATCATTATAACGAAGTATTTTTTATAGAAATTTTTGTATTTAACTGCCAACATTTCCGTTAATTTTTACACATTAACTAAAAATTATATTTCCGATAATCATCACGCCATGTCTCTAACGGGGTAGGTAGAGAGAAATGAACAGCATTTTTCTATCCTGGTACGCATTAATCGCCTTATTTACATTCATACATCGTCTCAGCATTTTAGACTTATTCTCACACACCAACTATGCATGTCCCTAACGGAGTAGGCAGAGAGAACCAATCATCATAATTTTATATCCTGAAACGCGTACATTGCCTTATCAATATTCAAACATCATAAATAAATGTTTGTCTGTTTTCAAGTTTCTTACTTTCAGAATTACAGCACAAGCATATGCTTAAATTAGAGAATATTCAAAAATAATATTTATTTATTTTTTGTACTTGTTAAAAAGGCATATTCATTATTTAAAAAAAGGGGTATATTTTTACATATATTGTTAATGTTGACGGTATGGTTTACAACTCATAATATCAATTAGTACAAACCCAGGTTAAATATTGGTTAATTCATAAAAATCATACGACAGACAACAGATATTGAGCTGAATACCTACTGAAAATGCGGGTAAATACTTAAATTTCTATAAATCTTAAAGTAAAAAAAAAGCTTAAGAGGTCCAGGGCACAGAAGGTACCTTTCATTAGAAACATCCGAAATATTCATGATAAATCATTCTTGTGTACCAATGAAATATAGATAAAATGAGAATATTGGAAAAATAACATGAATTTTGGAAGAAATTGTGAAATGGCAATAAACTTGCCACTTGCGCAGGTTGCAAGGAAGTGATAATTATTTGAAATTTTCTCATGAAAGTATTATAATAAGTTTTGCCACATAGAAATATTACATACAGCCACATACAATATAGCCAATGAGCTGTCAAGAAAAACTCATTATTTGCAATTTGGTATTTTTATCTTCACCTATGGGTTTTTGTGAAATTTGAATAATGTAAAGTCTGATTTTTTTTAAAGTGCCAATTCTATACATACACAAAAAAATGCATAGTATTTACGCATGTAAATGTATTAGTAGAATCGTGGTTGCTGATTGGTTTACACCATTTGGTGTCCTTAACAACAAACATCAACAAACCCGACAGTACGTATCTATCTCTCGAAGTGCGCGCACGTTTGATTTTTTATGGTGACCATGTGTTCTAAATTAGGAATTGTTTTCATTGATGATTTTTTATTTCTAACTTATGTATTTTATTTTTAGTTTAATATCGATATATAATTATTATCATAAACATGTGTTATCACCGTCTTAGTATAGAATAAGTGTCCATTATTTAATTGTATTAGTTACATAGTTATTATATATGTATGTGTGTTTGCCTCAATTAACTATTATGTAAATATTTAGTATAATATAATTTTGTAAAATAATATGTAACTGTTTATTATTATAAGAATTAATTACTTCATAATTTATTATTTTTATATTCCTAATAAAAAGTATCAAATAAATATTTTGTTTAAATATTACTTTCCCAGGAGATGCCCATTAACATTTGCAGAAAATACCTAATAATGTAGACCCATTAAAGCCGCATGGTACCGGGGGTAAGTATAGATATGAGTAGATTTGAAGGTTTTGAAGATATATGCATGTGTAAGTTACAACCGTAATATTTTTTTTCTTTGACACCATGGTCACCCTATGAGCTTTGGCACTTTTAAAAAAATCAGACTTTACCTACATGTTTAAATTTTGCTATATTTTATATATGTTGAGAATCATAACAATCTACAAACAAATAAAGGAGTTATGAGAGTTAATATTGCCGAAAAACTTTGACAGCCATTATTCCGAAAACATGTTTCTTGTAGTTAGTGACTTCATCCAGTAAGCAGACGATATACTTCTTGCCATAAAGCTCTTTCAACCAACCTCAAGCCAAGTAACATGAAGCCTTAAGTATTTTGGTACAATAGTATCAAAAAATAAAAATAAATTATGATAAAGAGCATATGCTCGTGCTCATTCTAAATTGAAATAAAATATGACAAGGCAAGATTAAAAGCAATCTTTACACTCAGAAATCATAATTTTCTACCATAACATGTCTGTGGTGACTTAAAAAATATTGCAATATAATATTTTCTCACTTTTATCTTAACTGCAAATGTATAAAGTGACAAGTGCTAATTGGCACAGTGCCATCAACATGTTATTATGTAATTTTTATGGACCACATTCAATAATGGATTATGTCTAAAATACACTATGAAGAAATTGAAATAAAATCAAAAACAGCATGTACATTAAAAAATAAAATTTTTCTCATTAATGCTTATTTAACTATTATTTATATTTTTTTTTATGAAACTCCGTAGCAGACTAATAATAAATTCTATATTTTTGGTCAGCATGACACTAATACTAGTAAAACTAAAAGTGAAACAAACTGTTTTTTTATTTACCAAAACAAATTTATAAATTGATAATTTTTTTGCTGGTTCTTCGTTTTTTTTTTTAGAGATATTTCAGAAAATGTAGGTATGCCAGGATAGGAAATATGTTCTTTATTTAATGCATAATTTTAATTGATCAAGGCTATGGGTTCCTTTTTTTCTACATATTATACTGTTTTTTCTACATTTTTTTGATTTTTTATATGTTGAAAAAGCTTACTTGTACAAAATAAAAAAAAATATTAGCTGAGATATTGATAGTGTGGCATACGGCTTTCTCTACCTACATTTAATAGAGAAACGACGTGATGGTATAGAGAAATCAATAAACCTATTGAAGATGTTAAAAAACATATGTAGATGAAGATGTTATAAGCAAGGCACATCTCATTTACCCCATTATTTTATAATTAATATTGATTATTATTAAAACAGTAATAAAATAATCAACTTTCACTAATATTTTTTAATGACTGTCACTGCTTGATGGTCTTGTGGTGATCATCTTCAGAATGTATTTATTGGTCATCCATCATTCTATCTACATTTTATTATCGTTATTAATTTATTATTTTAGTAAAAAAAAACTGTTGAAAATAAAAATGAATAAATCTTTCCGAACAGGGTAAATATCTCGAGTAAATATGGCATAAAAAACTGGTGTTTGTACAAATGTAAATTTAACTAAAAAAAAATAGGTGGGCCAAGAAAACATTACCATGACTATGTGAACAACATGCTGAAAGAAGAAAATGTTAGAAGTTTCAATAACAGAAAAAAATATATGAAACGATGGTGAATGAGAGTGAAGCCATGAATGTATGCAAAGATAGAAGTGTATGGCGCTCGGTTCTCTCAGCCTACCGCCTACCCTAATAACAGGGACAGCGTGATTTTAGTTTTGGTTTTAAAAGTATTAACTGCTACAAAATAGGTATTACTTTGATAAAGCATCATGAAAACCGTTGTACAAAAATAAAACTAACATCCGAAATATATTTACGTATTTGAAGATGGCTATTTCCACAAATACAATGCATCTTAAAATATGAGTACAAAAATAGTCGCGGGAAGTTCTCCCGAAAGGCGAGACGCGGCGTTGACCAAAAGCTACAGCACAACCTGTAAAAATGCAATAGTACATCTTTTTTTAGGATGCCGTGATTGTAGTTGGAACCAACTCGGAAGTTGACCGCGGTTGGTATGTCGTACCGGCTCGGCGCGGCTGTACTTCTCCGATGAACCGGAGTCAATATTACACGATTCTGTTTAAGAGGAGAAAGTGAACAGTCAGCCGTTAGTAGTGTTGTGTTGTCTGCCCACCACACCAGTATATTCCCATCGCCGGTTTTCTGCAGTAGGTCTTTGACCTCACCGGGGTCCCACAGCCGCAGTGGATTCAAACGGCCACGAAGATTTATTTCGTCCACCTACATACAACGAGTCATTTACTGTTCCCCTCTTAAACTCAACAGACAACATATCCATAAAAATAAGTTAATTTGCATGATTATTTATTGAAATGGAAAGTTTGCTGTCGTGAAACAAAAAAAAGAATGATAAAAAGATAGCTAAAAAATGCACAGGAACGACAATCTTTGAATGATCGTAACTTAGATGTTTGCGATCCAATTCAACAAAACTAGAGAGTTAAAATTAAATGTATGTAAAGAAAGTTATTGCTAAGAATGATTCGTATATTTTATAGTTTGCTATCAGACGCCACCAGTTCATGTTACAATACTCATTAACTTAAAAATCGTAGACGCACTTTTATAAGCAAAAGATTACATTAAATTTAGGAATCTGGTCAACGACATCAACCGTATCACACGTAAAATGGGCATTAACTTATAATAATCAACATGACCTACCTTGTTTTAATCATGATCAACATGATAAAAAACAAGGTAGGAAACGAAGAAATAAAGAAAATTGCGAGAAGGAAAATAAGAAATCTCTGACCGATGAATTGAAAGAGTCGTCCAATCATCTGAAGTTTCGAAAGAATCGTCAAGTAGAAATACTCACATTTGCAAATCTCCGTTGCGAAGATGAACTATCAAAAGAATATGAGACCGCGAGAATAAGATTATATTCCAATATTATTATAAAGTCAGAGACAGACAAATGTATCAAGTCTCACGCAAAATCAGCACTTAATACAAGTTTTGCGTGACGGATATCATTTGATGAGCACCATAAGTATATAATTTAATATTATGTGATCGAAATCATAGAACTTCATCGTTATTTATTCTCTTATTTTCGCCACATTGTAATAACTCTTCTTTGTTATTCCATTGCCAATGATATTGGATGAACGAGTTCCTGAATTCGAAACATGTGACAAAAATAAAGTATCTATCAGTCTATGAGGCGAAGATCTGTCCGCAGCCGACAGCTATATGAAAGTAATTACCGGATATATACCTACATATGTGTGTACGATTATTTTACTTTTTCCGAGACGACAAATAGTTTCTTTTATGGATTCACACGACAAACCAGAGTTGGAGTCGGTTCATGTCGATTTCATTTCACACAACGATATAAGTTGAAACAAACCGTGGCTCGTGTGTCTAATCAATTTTCAACGCGAGCCACAGACTGGTGTTGCTGTTGCTGCACTCGTATATAGACAGTCAACAGAGTAAGTTGTTGAAAAGGTGCAAAACTGTACCTAATGGCTATCCACCTATCGCCGATAGACGCAGTGAAAATATTCACTACGAGGTGCCCAAGGCGTTGCATAATAAAAAAATGCGGTCATTGGCATACTATACACAACAATAATAACATGTTGATATTGTTCGCATACCGAACTTAGCTAAGCCTACCGACATACGAGGGTAACAATAACGTTTAGATAAATGTATCATCCAGGTATTGAATAGGATGCAGAAGCCCGTAAACGAAGATTAACTAACTGATCAGGTGTGTAACTATTTACTTCTTTGGCAGAAGTTAGTAACAAAACACAGAAATGACACTACAAAGGCCAATGATAAGTAGACAAAACAGATTCAAATCCATGAAACACTCCTGTGATTAGTCGATTGTAAACCAGTGTAATATGGTTCATTATTATATTACCTCAAAAAATGACTGCAACCCTTGTGGAGGAATGAATAGGATGGAGATACCCAAAAGCGAAAAAAATGTCTAATTATTTTATTATTCAGAAGAAATTGATCAAAAGTCAGTGATGACACAACACTTGTTCATAATTTGCAAACGAGTAGATTGTGGTCAACACTTATGTTTAGACAAATGAAATCATAAAGAAGAAATCGAGGGATGTCTACGAAAAATGAATCAGCTCCACAGAGTAAAGAATATACAGAGTTGACATAAACTACGAATTTAGGCCAGAGGATTGGTACATAAAGTATGGTAGAACGGTATCCCAAAAATATTACAATGTTTAAATATAAATCGGATATTAAGAACACATTTACATATATAGCAGTAAAAGTATTTGCTTTTCGAAATATAATTACCTTTGTTAACAAAATATACTTTTTGATATTAGTGTTGAGTACCTACTGTTTCAATTTTTATTCCTAACCTTTCGGAAATCGATGAAAAAATTCCAGTACAGACAGATAGAATATCGCAGTCATTATATCTATCTATACTGAACTCCATTGCGAATGTTTCAGAGTTTTTAGCCCTATTCATCCCCGTAGCGGCTACTCATCGGACGAAACAAGGAACTACTATCAAGCATATTTCATACCACTACCCCTAAAAGTCCAACCACAAGCGTGGACGCCCGTCCGGGTCTCCCGTCAGTGTTCGGTTCAAAAAACGATTCAACAGCACAGAGAGGTGAAGTTAAAGAAAAGAGTGTAAAAATAACACAAATCTTAGTAGGAACCTACGCCAAATTCACTATGAAATTCATGATATGCACTCTATAATCCGTCGAGAAATTGATAAGCTTAAAAATACAAAATAATAGCTCTCCACTAATAACAATGTTCAAAGTTTCATTCAAAGGTTATGTAACATTTATAATCTCTTTTTATAAACGTTAATACTTTTAGATAAAATATAAAAATTTCATATCAGAGGCCCTTTGAAGTTTACGTTAGCTGGTTCCTGCTTTGTTCAGACTTTGACTGCGACTGCCGCAGCCTTTCTTTCTCCTTTATTGTTCTTTCTTTCTCCTTTATTGTTCTTTCTTTCTCCTTTATTGTTCTTTCTTTCTCCTTTATTGTTCTTTCTTTCTCCTTTATTGTTCTTTCTTTCTCCTTTATTGTTCTTTCTTTCTCCTTTATTGTTCTTTTTTCTTCTCCTTAATAATACACATCAGTTTTTAATATCCGGAAACTTACAATATTTGAATCTGTTGTAATATTTGTTTATATGACTGTATGTTCGTTTGATTTTACTCATGATAGTCGTCAGATATAGAAATAAGATTTTAACGTACGGCTAGCAACAAGAGTAAGTAATAAGCAACCACTAAAGTTCAGAAAATGTAATCTATGTTTGGTTAATGATTCAAGAGTAAGGCATACATAAAATTATAATAACGTACGCACACAGCACACAATGTTACACAATATACAGTTGAATATGAAAATATTACACCATTAAATATTTAAACTAAGAAAAGATTGCGTCACACTGCAAATTGAAACCGTTCAGGGGAGCAAGTCTGAATAACAGGCGGAATCAAAACCATCCATGTTTACCCATATCATGGATATAATTATCTTATGGAGTTCCATAACATCTTGAGATATAATTATCTTATGGAGTTCTATAACATCTTGAGATATTATAGAACTCCATAAGATAATTATATCCATGATATGGGTAATCACGAGGGTTTTGATTCCGACGGTTGACCAGACTTGCCCCTCAGGTGATCTCTATCCTAAACGAGTAGGTCGTGGCCAATACTGAACTCTTCACTGCATAAAATAGTGTAGATACACGTGTTTCTTCTTTACTTAAACATAAAAAAATCCTGACTTGCAAGAGCGAGTTGTATAATATTTGAGTTAATATGAATCCGAGACCTTTGGCTCAGGAGGCAGATATCCAACTTACTAAGTCACGAAACAAAATGTACTAAATGCACCCATAAAGAACGTGTAATTCTTCTTCTTCAGCCTGTTACCGTCCACTCCTGAACAAAGGCCACCTCTATTTGACTCAACGTCGTCCAGGACGTACCTGCATATCGTTGTATATCATCTCTTCCCCTCAGCTAAGGTCGCCCCACAACTCTATTTGTCGAACGAGGCCTCCAAATCAGCACACTCTTTGTCCACTTACTGTCCGAGCTTCTGGCTACGTGTCCCGCCCATTTCCATTTCAGAGCCACCATACGGTGGATTATATCTGTTACTTTTGATCTTTCTCCAACCGTTTCATTTCTTATTTAATCTCTTAGTGACAGACTCAGCATGATTCTTTCCATAGCTCTTTGAGTGACTCGCAGTTTCTCAACACTCAGTAACTGTTTCTAGGAAGCAACCGGCAGCACACACGCTTCGTACACTTTCATTTTCATTTCCGTTTCACCCTCGAAATCTGTCTGAAATATTTCTAGATATAAATTAGGTCTCCAAGAATGTGGGACTATGTATGAACGTGGCAAAAAAAAGTAATGGGCATAAAAGAGTTCCAGATTAGGGTTGAGGGCAGCAACATAAAAAGTGTCCAAGAATATATATATATATATATATATATATATGTATATATATATATATATATATATATATATATATATATATATATATATATATATATATATATATATATATATATATATATATATATATATATATATATATATATATATATATATATATATATATATATATATATATATATATATATATATATATATATATATATATATATATATATATATATATATATATATATATATATATATATATATATATACCTGGGGCAAAGCATCGGACTGGATAAAGAAAACCAGGCTGTTGAATTCAAAAGAAGGATTGGACTAAATTGGGTTGCCTTCGGAAAAATATGATATATCTTGTAAAACGGAAAATACCCATAAGAATATGTAAACAAGTCAATATCATTAGTGATAAATATAAATATTCCTCCTTTAATCATTCAAATAAGCAAAAAATGCTATACATAGAATGAAAGAAAGTTCTGAGTATTATAATAAGTAATAAGAAAGAAGCAAGCAGACACACATGGAAATATGTAGGTAGGTTGGTGCACACATACACACACAGTCAGGCAGGTATATATCTCCGATAGAATGCAAGTCGCGTGTTGATTATGGATGTGCATTCCGAGCGGAGGAAAAAAGTACTTGACTCCACTGTTGAACAAACACGAAACTAGTTGTAGAAAATTTTGCCTTCTCATGCAACGCCTCAACGCGACGGCGATAAGATGTAGAGTCACTTAAATCAAAAAGAAATGTTTTTGATAAACAGGCGAATATAATTTGGCCGAATTCATAAGTTTAATTAAATTTTTATCATTATAAAATTAAAAATAATCATACTAATAACACCGTTATTTTAAAATTTATCTTTACACACAAAACTCAAAATGTTAAATATCATTTTCATATCTTAGGGACAAGTCTCCCAACTAAGTATTTGACGAATACAGTGTCAGTTAGTCACCTACAACCTACAATATAGAATCCTGAGAAAGGAGGCTCTGGACAAACAAAAGAAGCGCAGAAAGACAATTAAAATGATGGGCACCTGACACCGTCTGGCATGCGGGTCGTAGATGGCAGCACACAATCCCAAATAGAATGCATAAGTTTAGAAGAAGCTTATGCCGAGCACGAATATGGAAATATTTAAGAATAATTTATGTACATATAAACATATAACAGTGCAATGGAGACCAAGAGGCAAGAAGAGACCAGCAATAGCAGCCACCTAACAGATGAATGAATGGACAATATCCAGAAGTTTTTTGGACCCCAGTGGATAGGCGTGAAGAAAGGAGTATGAGAGGGAAGGTATATGTCCTGCAATGAGCAAATACAAGATGTTTTTTAATGATAGTAAACATGATGTCAAATATCTAAATAGATTCCTGACTATAAAAATATTTAAGAATGAAATATGCACAGTATAATTTAAACTCTTTATTAGTTGACAAACTACGAAAGAGATTGAACAAAGTGTTACTTTGCTGTATTTTTTTAAAAAGAATTAACATCCTCATACATCCCCGAAAAACATTATTTACTATAACTAAACTGGTCGAACCTGTGTCCACTGAATTACTACTAATCCAGCATGTAGCGTGTATTTTATTTGGATCTTTTATATAATTAACAATTTATGAATTGATCAGCTAAATCTAAAAAAATGTTTAAAGTCGGCGAACGCTGTTAAAAATATTCTATGAATACCAGATACATCCATGAAACTAAATATACGATTGCATAAAACAATATGTATAACACACATAGAACTACATAAATATGTTATTCAAAGAACATGTTAATGTTATGTAGTCCACACATAATAACACTAAAGGTAATTATTATAAATGAGTTATAATAACGTTATACTCATGTTTTGATTACTATTAATAACTACAACTCCAATGTCACATAGAACATGGATATTGATAATTATATAAATATATGCATCATTCACATAACAAATTATCGCAATGTATGTATGAAGATTATGCAACAGAAATCCTTGCTCTAACCCAAGTGTCATCATGTGGGTGTTCAGATTTGCATAAACTACAGATGTAATTTGTACAGCTAATTAATTACACGGATTAAAATTTGCAACCCTGTTTATACATTTCCTGGGGTTTGTGCGAAAATTTACACAGTTTTATGGCAACAAAATGACTTGCTAAATATGAATTGTTTGAACATAAACATATGAATAATTGAAATAAAAAGTTTGTAAAACAACATAATTTCCTTGAATTGTGCAATACTATTTTTATTTTATAATATAAAACCAACTTCTCAATAGATGGCGTTACAAAAAAGGTTTCTTCGTTACTTCATAGATGGCGATAGTAAAAACGTCTTATTTTAAAATTATCTGTGTCTTATTATTAAAGTATATAGAACTTAATCACATAAGGGAACTCAATAAGAAGGCATAATTGGTGAACGTTGCGCAAGCGTATAAAGTGATCACGTAAACCAGCCGATCGTAAGACAGCCGACAGGTCGTAAGCCCTCTCTGTAGGTGCCTCGAGTTCATGGTCCTTCTATAGTATTCCAACTTCGTTTATATTGTGGTGTTTAAATTATGAAATATGTATGTCAGTCTATATTTATTGTCAAATCCTGTATATTTGCACCAAACACTCTTGTCTGAAACCAGAAATACCTATGTCTAGTCGTAAGATGAGATCGCAAGGAGCAATGATTAAAATGTATTTTTTTTTCGATTCTCGTGATTCATTGTCAAAGTAAACAAGTTTCTTTGAATAATTTGTAGTTTTTGTCTCATGTTTTTCCACACTGCCCCTTGATTTTTATTACCCCAGAAGATTGCTGCAGTCGAAACTAGTTTCACTCACACGCAGTTTGTCCAACAATAAAATTTTAAATAAGTTGAATTACATCTTCAATTATACATTTATTTGAATCTTTGTTAAAACACACCAGTCTTAAAAATCCTACGTGCATTCTTTCTTCAAATCCAAATTATTATAACGTGCATAATTTAAGTATTGTGATGGAATAAAATAAAGACAGTAGAGGGTAAATGAACGAGGGGAAGACAACAGAACAGACTTGGAGACAGTCGGTTAGATAATAAATAGCACATAATATTATGAACCATGAAAACAATGGCTTGTGAGAGCAATTTGGTATTTATGTGAAAACATTTTCGAGACTAATAAAACAAAACACAATTTTCACTTCATTCAAAGTGGAGCCAAAAATTCACAACACTCCCCCCACTATAGATATTTTTCGTAAACGCCCAATACCAAGTACCTATACTTAAAGATGAATACATGCCAGACTACTATAGATAATATCTGTACACGCCAGACTGAACAGGATAAGATGGGCCGGACACGTGCAGAGAATGCCGTCATCACGGGCACCAAAAAGGATCCTGGAAGGGCACCCAGGTGGGTTAAGGAGGGTCGGGAGGCCAAGGTTACGGTGGGAAGACTAAATTAGGAGGGATGCTGCCGAACTGCTCCAGGCAACGGATTGGAAAGCCGAGACGGGAGACAGGAGAGGTTGGAGGCCAAGGCTCGATATGGGCTGTAGAGCCATCGGAGAAGAAGAAAGATGAACTTCTACAAAGTTACCCTGGTTACCCACAAAAAGTTCGAATACGATGCATCATACATATATGTGTACCTAAATATAAAGTATAAATACAGAAAATCTTTCATTAGGTCTCTTGAAGTACATACCTAAGGTAAAATATAAATAGTTTTCCATAAATCATGCCTAACAATATCCGTGTTGCGTATAGCGAGAAATCGTATGGAAAAGAAATGGCGGCTCTGAAATGGAAATGGGCGGGACACGTAGCCAGAAGCTCGGACAGTAAGTGGACAAAGAGTGTGCTGATTTGGAGGCCTCGTTTGACAAATAGAGCTACAGTCAATCAATCAACAATGGATCTACCATCCCCGTTGTGGGCATTGGCCTGCACTCCTACAGTTCTTAATGACAACCGAGTTAAGGTCCCGCTGCACTCCAACCACCTATCGAAATTTGGGTGCCAACACTATGTCTACCACAGTAAAAGCATAAAAGCTCAATGGAAATGACTGTAAATTCCATAAAATCGTTAAAAAACCGAAGTTCAATTGTGAGTGAGCGATCTTTTAAAATGCAGGTGTTATAACATTTTAAAACTGTTACATTGTTTTCCTACACAATGTTCACACAAGTAAACAAGTGATGTTTACAAATATTTTATTTTAGTAATATTTTGGCACTCAGTTCTATCTGGCAACCAGCCGGTATAAACTTGTGTTTGCATTATCTTAATTATCACTAATTTTGGTAACATTGTGTATTAAATAAATCTACATTAGATAAAGATGAATATTTTTACGAAAATTACACTTTTGTCATGGTATTGTGTTGTCAATAACAATGTATAAGAAAAATATTTTTTTTCTAACACGAGTAAAGTTAAATCGTATTATTGTTTGGCTAAATAACAATGGCTATTATTTAAAAAAAAATCACGTATCATTCAGAGCATTAAAGTAAATCAACATTATGCAACACTGCTGCAGATATATAAACAAATAAAATAACCGACCATGACACATTTTAATTGTTTTTATTTTTATATTTTTCGACCCTATGTATATGATTTTTAATTAGTGCTCGGCAGACAAAGACCAAAATAAGCAAATAATACGCTGAGAAAATAGATATACCGAAACAAACCACTTTGGGAACGGAGAGGGAAAAATGAAAAAAATATTGCCAGAATTTAAACTATCAGTATGAAGAATTTTTAGAAGGAATCATTATTTTCTTTTTATTAGTTCTTCAAATTTTTCGTGACAAACTTTGTAGAAGTTTATTTTTATGAAATAAAAATAAATTTAACAACTTTGTTTACTGCTTAACAGTTAATTAGTCCGTCCCTAGATTTCTTATGTCAGTATTAATAAGTTACTGAAGATGAGAGAAATCTCGAAAACGATATAACTTACGAAATTAAAAGTTATAAGTAAAAGTAAATAAAGTTGTTAAATTGTTACTAGTCTTTTTTTTAACAAAATAGGTACAACTAAATATCGTACACTGATGGTCTTATTGATATTATTTATTAATGGTTTTAAAAAAAAACTTTATCTTAGAGAATAATTTCTGTATAGCATGTCCATCTTTCCTTCTAAACTGAGCTTGGCTTGGAAAACTGAGTCTATGTCTAAACAGGAGACAACGAAGAACCAGGAAAGTTTATCCAAACAAGAACCACGTTAAGTGGTTACCGTCAATTTGACGACCCGACCCGAAGTATATGTCAAAACGAGAAAGGAACTGTCCCTCACAAAATCTAACCCTGACGTAAATCAGACACATCTTTGTCAGTAAATTTTGCGTCTCATCTAAGAAACCAATTTGCCCTACAGCAGCCTTAAGCACAATAGGCAATAAATGTAATGTCGCAATTGTATGGCAAATAACATACCATTTCACGTGAGTAACAATGTCCACCCTTGGCATGAGTTTACAATACTCGCATATCTTTATTGATTCACAATAATAATTATGATATTCGCATAATAATGTAAACAGGCACTTGTGTTCACAATGCATCAACAATCTATTTCTGTAGGTGAGCCTGCCGCCTTTTCGTCACGCCCCATACATAAATAAATGTTTTATTGCAGCAGTACATAGGTACTCTGACTGGTGCTGAATCTGCAGTCAATGACGAGGAATATCAAGATAATAATACTATATTATAAATATCTTGTTACTTGTGTAGACTCATGACTCATTCGGATATCCGTCTCGAGATGTTTACCAACCTACCATTGCACAGATGTTGCAGTGGTGATGCTTTCAAAACAACAGCCGTCAAAGAAGACTGAAGATTCGAAAGGGAGATAAATTATACCACGATTCGATCGACGACTTTCGATTCATCTTGTTGCAGTTCAAACCGACAATAAATTCACGCAAACTTGATAGAAATCAATTAAAATACCATCAAATACTGAGGAAATTGAGCAGTTATCGTTTATTTGATAGAATTACGACAAATTTAAAAATAATAAAAAACATTTTATTCACGATTCTACATAATTATGTCTTGTGTCAATACACTAAGAACAAAAGTATCAATTTAAAAAGCATTTACTTTGAATCATTATTTTTTTCTTTTCTTCTCTCAGAGTACCTACCTATATATTTTGTCCTACGAGGACATTAACAAGACTTCAACGATACAGATTTGCAATATAGTTCCGGTGGTGTTCCACCACTACAAAGTTTTATATTGACCAATCAAAAAACTGTAAAAAAGCTCTACCCCCATTGAATTTGCCATATTGAAAATCTTAATCGACACGGTAAATTGAATATATAGAATAGTAAATCAAAATATTTATTTTCTTAATTTCTATCTACATATAGTTAGGCCAGGCTCGACCATAGATTTTCATATAATATACTAGATGTCGAAGTTAGTAAATTTTGTATGAATCAAAGTGAGGCTATTTTCCGCGGGACTTTTGACAACAAGGTTGGCAGACCACATCGTTTTCTATAGAGAATAACGACAAATGTGAATTGTTTTCGGATTTATTTGTCGAAAAAAACACTTTGTTCGTTAAGATTTAGAGAACAGTTATCTAGGAAGTGTTGAAATGTATGGAAAACTGCAATATTTTGCCAACCAAAACGTCAAACGCGCATATACCATGACTCACTTTTTGCACGGAGTAGGTACTCCATCTAGTAGTATCTATAATATAATTACTCTACGCCATCTTTTTTCGTCCTTCAACGGATCGCCAGTGAAATAATTTTTCCTTAAACAATTTTCGCGTTCGAAATTTTTATTTAAAATAAAAAATTAATTGATGCGAAAAAGTACAAATTAATCGATTAAAATGTATTTTGTGCTTAAGTTGACAATATTATTGTTTAAAAAGGAATTTTAAACATTCAGAATAAATTTTAACCGTAATAATATGCGGAACCGGCTTAGAATAGTGCTTCCACTCTTTTCTATTATTGTTTTCGAGTGTCCCGTAAGAGCCGGGTAATCGAAAATACAACAGGCAACAATAACATCTCACATAGTTCAGCAATGAGGTTCACCATCCATTCTGAATATAGTGCCTTTTTAGGTGAGACGAGACTGGTGTGTGGGTATACACAGATATGTTGTGCTCCCTTTTATAAGGCAATGCACACCCGCACACCTTTCGCTGGTTACCCCACATTGTGGGATATGCCGTGATGGTATGAATGAATAATATGCGGAATATCCATTTTGAATACCTACTGACAACATTGCTTTCATAATAATTGGTACGCAAAAAGATGACAGGTAATGTTTTCGTAATTCGTTTAATCGCATTATTTAATTATATATATATATATATATATATATATATATATATATATATATATATATATATATATATATATATATATATATATATATATATATATATATATATATATATATATATATATATATATATATATATATATATATATATATATATATATATATATATATATATATATATATATATATATATATATATATATATATATATATATATATATATATATATATATATATATATATATATATATATATATATATATATATATATATATATATATATATATATATATATATATGTATGTATAATTGTATGTATAATTTACATTGATTTATATGTACTACGTACATATAATTCTATGATAATTTATCATTATTATTGTATTATTATAAAAAGATATTCAGTCTTGACTGTTGTGTGCTGTTCTAAATGATATTTCGAATGTACATTCAAATTATCAATGTTTGTAATTTCAAACGTACGCATTTCATATAACGCATTTCTTTCAAAACATTGTCGAAAATATTTTTTTTTATAATTTACGCATTTTTACTATAAAAAAAAATTTATTAATTGATTTCGACGTTTTCACGTAAAGATATTTAGTTTTTAAATGTTGTGTAATGTCCTAAATGGTATATTTGACGATATTTAGTATTATAAGGTCATATGGCAACTGCCGCGTAGCGGCAAACAAAAGCCGCGCAGCGGCCGTTGGGGGTTGGGCCGCGATATCGGCCAGGGGCAGAGCCCCTAGTATTATATGAAAATCTATGGGTTTGACTAAAATATAAGGGAACAAAAATACTTCTTTCTTTGATATATCTGTTTCTCGTTTTCTGTGTATGATAAAAACAAATAAGGAAAAAGTAAGTAGGTATGTCGTAGAAAAAGAAACAAAATTCCAAATAAAACGCTAAAACGTACGTCACTTAGCAATCGTACAATTTCGATGTTACCACTCATAAAAAAATCATCATTTAATTTATTTCATAATCAGGGGGGCAAGTCTGGTCCGACCGGCGAAATCAAAACCTTAGTGATTACCCATATCATGGATATAATTATTATATGGAGTTCTACAATATCTTTAGATGTCATAGAACTCCATATTATAATTATATCCATGATATGGGTAATCAAAACCCTCACGATTACCCATATCATGGATATAATTATTATATGGAGTTCTATAAAATCTTTAGATGTCATAGAACTCCATATTATGATAATTATATCCATGATATGGGTAATCACGAGGGTTTTGATTTCGCCGATTGGACCAGACTTGCCCCCCTGATTAAAATAGTGAAATTAATCTAATGTATTTGTTTTTTCTATGAAAAAATATTTAACTACCGAACATTAAAATGTGGTTATTGATATTCAATAAAATTAAAAAATATATTAAAACAACATAACTTCGTTTATTTCCACTAAATTATTATACAACTTGTTTCTTCAAGAACTACCGTTCTCTTCTAACAAGGTATTATATAAAATTATTTCCAAAATACAAAAGCGTCTAACTTAGAATATTCACTAACATTATTTAAATAATAACAAGATGAAATAACTCGAAACATGTTCTTGATATTTTTTAAAACATATCTCTGTATGTTTTAAAAATTGATTTGCGAAAATTACATACGTAGGTATATAAAAGAGAAATTGGAAAAATATGGATCCATTGTTAAAAAAATGATGGTCACCGTATTGCCATCAAATCACGTGAATCTACCAATAATCTACATAAGACTGACGACGGGTCGCATATTTTTACGTTGACAATTACGTTGGCAAATAATCTACTGAATTAGTTGATATAATTTAAATTGATAGTATGCCATGCGTTTAGATTCTTTTATTCATCTTTTTTCTTTTACCGAGAAAAGACACAAATAAAAATTCTTATAATATTACGCATTGGATTGAAGTGATAAAGAGAAAAAAAAACAAACGTATAATACCAATCTTAAAAATGACATCAACAATCATGACTCTTATCTTAAATCGAGGTTAATAGTATTAATTGTAATCGATTATTAGTCGGATTAATGCTTGACAATACGATAAAACAGAAAATAACTATGAAATTAATGTTTGTACATTCATAATTTTACTGCCCGAATTCGTGTTATAATTAGCAGGTAGGTACACAACAATTAACAAAAATGATTCATACGCACACATTTTTTTCTGTTGTTCATCAATTAATATTTTTTATAATGATTAAGCAGTGTGATATTGATATAATGATGAATCAAACAGGTATTCCATAAACGTGAGCTTGCATTAAATACGTGGTTTGCGTCATAAGTCATAACTAAACTAGAAGGTGGTGGTCAACACTAAATTTCTCACTAAAAAGTGTAGATGCACTTTTATCATCTTGAAAGATTGATAAGCCCTATACACTTTGTTAATTTATTAAAAACCCATATATATTGTGTAGTACATTCTGCAATAAACAAAATTAAGTAACTATTTTTTCCAGAACTTGATTACGCACTTAATATCAATATGAAGTCTATCGAAGTATCTGTGGGTACAGAGGACACCAAATTTTGTAATATGCCATACGTTATACATACACAAAACATAATGACGAAAATATGTATACACTCTCTAAACGATACCCGTTGAGAAATTGATGTCAAAAATGTGAAACCATAACTCTTCACAATTCCATAGTAGGGGAGAGTAAAAATATTCAATGAAAAAATCTTATATTGGATACTCGGAAATGAATCGGCTCATAATATGAAATCAAGTAAAGTTAAAGAGAAACCGTTGACTGTTTGAATGAACGATGTTGTAATAATTATTATAAATAGTAACTACCGGAATTACCACAATTTAAATGTCATTTCGATAAGTTGAACACTTATATAACGAGAAACAAGAATTTGCGAAAGATATGACCGAGTTAGAGGAAATTCCTAAGAAATAACAGCAATGTAAAACAACACCACCTTGGAAAGTATATCATTATAGATATTACATTAAAAAAACCTTCATTATATCAACCAGCATATATTGCTGCAGCACATGATCATCCAGGGCAAAATAAAAGATTGAAGAGATGTTGACAGGAAGAAAATATACGGGGTCACCAACGTACGAGACTGGATTGGAATGAGAACTGTTGAGGAGCTGTTCTCCGAACTGCCCAGGACAGAGATGCTTACTCTCGTGTGAAAGTTTACGTTGGGCTAACCTGACAACACTCGGACATTCAATATTATGAAAGAAGAGACATATATTGAATTTCCGAAGAAAATTTGAACGATTGCCTACCTATATGTCAATAATATAGAAAAAATGGAAAATTCTCGATACCTTTTAAACTATTTTACAAATTAAAGTATGTTCTTTGTATCTTAAGAAGAAGGTATGTTTTGAAATCAAAATTATATATCAAATTTTCCAATAATAGAATAGGATCAATCGAGCCATATATGAATTGAACAGTAAAGGCCGTTAAAATATTTTTATATAAACTTTTACTTTCCTGCGTGCTTAGATCGTTCGGTAAATCCGTTACATCGATGACCTCCATAGATCTTTAAATATTTATATCCTTTCTGTACGGTCAAGGCTGTAATGTGTAATTCACATGCTAAATGCTAAACAATGCAAATCTTAAAATTATTGCTATTGCGTTTTAGATGGAATTTCAATGATAAGACTTGAAAAACTACACGTACTGCTAAGCTCAAACAATATCTTGAAAAGGTAGTTTCCAATGAATGACCATGGATAGCTACGAATACCAATTTGTCTATATTGAATGATCTACAAATAAAAAATCCTCTGTCGTCAATCTGAGACAACGTATCTTTCGATTCGTTGGATCTAAAATGCTCATGATAGATTACCTTTAGAAGCTCGTCGCAATGGTAAGCGCGGAGGGTAGAAGATCCTCTCAAAGACCCAACGAGGTGACCTTATCAAGTCCGCTACAATAACTTCAATAACCGATGCCCTTTTGATCCCAAGACATGGAATGGAGGCAGACCATTCATCAAAAGATTGAGGGTAGCCGCCATCCTCAGTCACGGGGCCAAGGAAGACGAAAATATTGAAATAAAATTTAATACACATATTAGCTATCGACACATAGATAATGAAAATAAGACCAAGCACATACTGGTTCCGATAAGATCGACTACTCCTCTGCATATAAATCAAAGATTTGATATACCTTCGATTATGACTCACGAAAAGTGTCCTTGAAAAGTTGGCTACATCAGATCAACGTCTAGGCTGAACGTGTGGAGAATAATCAATAGGTATTCAATTTAACACAATATTAACCAATCTCCTAAGTAATGCCTCTTGGGAGATCAATCATATGGCGTATTATGTTGAAGTACTTCACATCAGCGAGTCAGCTCAAGAGAGATAATATAATATATTATTCTTCTGAATAAAATCCAGATATCTGTGAAATAGTTGCTTATTATAATTGTTTGTTTTTAGTACAATATGTAGGTAATGTACAATAATGAAAAAAAATATTTTAAACAAATAGAATACGAGTGGGCTGTGAACAACGCAAAACTATAATGGGAATATTTATTTATCAGTTCGAAAGCTCTCGTATTGGCTGAATCCAGAAGACTCTTCAGTTCTTGTAGTTCTGTTGCTTTTATCTTCCAGTTCCTGATTTGTAGAATGGAGGAAATATTTATTTAACTTTTTGTAGGTACATAATAAATATAAACAAATATAATGCACACTGGCGGGCTTATTGCCATTTCTTCTAACCAACCAGATTACAGAGTGACAGAATTATACATGTACATCAACAAAAAATGAAAGCTACAAAAGAACAAAGAAAAATATACATAACACCAGGATAAATAAAAAAAAGAAAAAAAACATATTCATTAACAGAAGAAAATGCATCCAATCAAATGAAAATTTAAAAATTCTCAAAAATGACGACTGTATTATAATATATAGTAAAAATAAAACAAGATTCTATTTCAATGTGTGTATTTTCCGCCAGTGTGCATTAAACATATTTGTTTATATTGTTATGAAATTAAGTACTATATTATGTACAAAAAGTTAAATAAACAAATAAAAAAAAATTCATTTTACAATTCGGCTGACTAGACCCTTATCAACATCCTTATCCTTTTAAAATGGAAAATAACTCTGTGGAACTAGAATTAATTTGTTTGATTTATTAAACCTCATAAGATATAGTTCTAAAAAATCTACACCGTCAACAATAACATAAAAACATGATTAGACTTAATGATTTTGTTCTAAGTAGGAATGAAGTTTTATTAATTTAGGGTTTTTTGTTGAGTTAGTCATATAATTGACATACAACAATGTTTCAGTGTTGTCTTTTCAATACTTTCTTTAGAGAAATGCATTTGACATTACCCGCATTAAGTCACGTCAATCAACTGCCATGTTGAATAATAGTCCGAGGAGTAACTTAATAGCGCGGTAGTGTTTTAATAAATATAACGAAGGGTATTAAAGTTATGACATTTTGAATGCAATGCTGGCGGTATTCAAACCGCAATATTGTACAAAAAATAATAAAAAAACAGACACTAATTCGTCACTAGAATGGACCGAATTATCGAAAAATCTTTCGACAACAGAATTCTTCGATTGTTCTTCAATTAATAAACTATAACAAAATGAATAAATCAAACAAAAAAAATGTATCGCTTTTATTTTGTATCAACTCGATTAATTCAAAGCAATTAAGTCAATTACATATGTAACTTCACTGAAAAAAAAATTGTGACCACCGAACTAGCTACCTGCGTTTTTAGCCAAACCTTTGTTATCGGTAACAAAAGTTAATCCATTTATGACTGTACTGTTTGGTTAAACACAAAATATTTAGTTGCACAAAACGAATTGTTTTGTAGTCACTATAGTTCGGTTAATTTTAACATAACTTTTTTTTCAGTGTTTTTGTTTAATTTTTATATATATTTAATAATAAACTTCCGCAGAGTTTCCCACAAGAAATTCTAAGAAATGCATAAAATGTTATTGACTAGTATGCGAGTATTGCTTTCAAAGTCGTATCGATCGTGAATTGTCTGACAAACATAGGTACCTATCATCCATAGTAATTTGAATCACAAATAAGACCAAAAGAAACATGATAGCAACGTATACGACCGCCAGCCCACATTGAACCGATGTATAAAATACATTAATAATATTATTTATTTACTCCATATTCGTTTTGCCTATCAACACTTAGGTACTATTATATGTTAAGTGACTCACACGATATCTCTGTTTAGAACAGAATGTAAATCCGGTTCGCATAAAAAATCGGTTACAGAAGCAACAGATAACTCGAAATAGAGAATCGAGCCAACAGTTTGTTTGATAGAAAGAATCCCGAGAAAAACCATTTTACAAATGTTTTTATTAAATTATATTATAACTTTTCTTCACAATAAATTGTACAGGCAGCTGCTTCAGAACAGATATTTTTCTAGTGAAGCAGCTATCTTATATGAATTAAAAATTACCTAAATTTTGACAAACGATTTTTTAATGTTGAATTTTTTTACATCTACTTTTACTAATCCTCTAATCCGTGACCCAACAAGTATTTTTCGTAATCTATTAAACCGCGAACCATCCACACATATATTTCGTAATCCATCAAATCGCGAACCATCCACACGTAACTATATTTCGTAACCCATCAAACCGCGAACCATCCACGCACATATTATATTTCTTAATCTTTCAACCCGCTCCACCACACGCATCACTATGTAGTACCTACATGTATATAACGTGTGAAATAACAAGAAAGTTGTACATCTATGTGTGCCTACAATCATAGTCAAGATCATCAGAGCATTCATTGACAGAGCATTTTGTGACCAAGAAAGTGCATGTTTCCATCTTTTCCCTTCCGCTTTGACAGTGATTGTAACGTATATAATATCAATTTTAAACCTATAAAATACAGTCCACTTTGTCAATTAATATTACGACCAACCATCCAGTCATATTGAAAACAAAAAAAAACAGGATGTATCCGAATAGCTGCATGATAAATTCATACTATGCATGGATGACATCACGTAGCGTCCTTGAGGTATTGTTAAAAGAAAACACTCGATACATTCTTATCCATCGTCTTTAGCTGAACATAATTAATGAATTATCATAATCTATTCAACGTATTATTGCGGTATGCGAGTTGGAATTCAACAAATATGTATAAGTGACGTTAGAAAATTGATAAAAAATGAAAAATCTACAAGAATAGAAAAAAATAATCAAACTGGCCGATTGATTACATGTCATAATCGTAACGATAATCAGGAAGAAATAGCCACAGATCGCCAGAAAGTTGAATATCATCATCAAAAATTAACAACGTTCAACACAATACAGTATTGCTTGTAAAAGTAGTGGAAAAAATTAATAAAATTTATAAAGCGCCGTTTAGTGATATAAGATCACTCCAAGGGCGCTGTAGCTTATTTGTTGGCTCTTCGAAACAAGGCAGTCTTAAGCAGTCTTAATCGTCTTAAGAAGTCTACCGAAGTTGTCAATGCTGAGCTCCACGTGTGTCAAGAGGCAATTTATTCCATTTTAAAGGCCCGTTCACACTAAAACCGCGATCATAGTAAGCCGAAGGAAAGGAAACATAAAAGGAAAATTGGTTTAAAACGACGCAAAACTTAAGTATAATCAAATAAATTGATCATCTGACTAAGGTCCAGAAGTTAGGCGATCGAAAATACTAGAAATGAAAGAATCTAAATTTCTGATCTATGAGAGTAAAAAGGCACGTATTTCCAGGAAATCTGACGAAGATACGAAACATTTACACAAAGAAAAAAAAGGTACATGATGTGAACGAAATCTAAATGACGACGAGAATAATTAATATCGATGACTACAAAAGTTCTGATGTCATATTCTGAAGAAACGTGCCTGGTGTCTTATATTAAACTATCCACATCGTCTATATAATATTATTTATTGTTGATTCAACAACATAAAATTGAATATCATCGCAGATATGTTTTATGAAATTTCTGTGGAAAAGCAAAACACATGGTTTTGCCAATTCTACAATTACGGTTGACTCTAAGAAATCACCCTTGTGTAAATAGGTCACCAATTTTTAAATCCATTTCAGTAGAAATCGTCTTTTTAACCATTTTTTTAGAAAAGAATAAAAACTAAACACGACAAAAGTTAGATGAGTAATTATGAGTGACACTCTAAAGACTATACAAAGCTGTAGAGCTATCTAGCTCTTTATTAACGTTGGAGATATTTTATAATTGTGTGAATCAAACCAAAAGTGGTTATAATACGACACGAAATGTCAACGGGAATGAATAGACATTGAGCAGTTGCCCTAACTGTTACAATAGCCATGCCAAGTGGAATAGACTACAATGATAATACAGGTAGATACTGACTGCGGACATGTTAACTTCTATTACGACAGACACATCATTTACCTATTTGGAGATCAATTGTTAGCAGAGTCATCGCGGATTTGATACAAGTCAGTCGGATGTAAGGACAACACAAATGAATTGAACTATAATGTTTATAATATCAACTACTACTGCACGATGATGATGACCTTAAATCTGTTAAGTCCAAGGCCACATTGAACATATATGTTTGAATACCTAGATAATATCTTTCATAGCAGTTAATTGTAAATCGATTATTTCAACGCTGCTTTGAAAATGAGTCAAAAGTAAAAAAAAAACATATTTTAAAATGACACCAAATAGTATCATCACCCCAGAAAAGATTGGGCCTATTGCATTAGTTTGTGTAAGGAAGTCTTACGACTTATTTTCTGAAGTCTGTTGTAATCGTATTTTTGGTTCTTATATTAGTAATTTCAACTGTTATATTAGTAATTTATAATTGTATTGGTCTATGCAGTTTGGCGGGAAAATATTATTGTAATTCTTTTTTATGCACAAAATAGGCACATGAGTTACCTATTATAATGGCTTATGATTTAATCTGATTGAAAATTCCATTTCAGTAGCCCATTAACATCTGCATAAATATGATAGGAGCACCGGAGGCCACTCAAAATTGGATTACTGAAAATAGAAAAAAAGCAGAGGAGAAAGAATTTCGCCTTGAGTAACAGCAGTTTCCAAAATTCCGAGAATCACGTGCCTGAAGTGTAGGTATTTAACGACTAAAATTCCAATACTATGACACACAAAACACCCAGGGCCGATACTTCTTAACTGGCTTTTATAGATAAATCCTATTATGACGATCAAATAATACTGTTTTCAGTATCTCTAGAATAAATGAACTTCGCCTTAATAGGAAATACGAAGGTTGGACTAAAGTCATTGTCTAAGAGAGCGTTCTGTATTGGCCACACATATAGACAGAAGAGAGTCTATTAATATTCCGAATAAAATCATCCATTAAACATGGAATTAAAAAGCTGTATGTGTGGGTACTTTGTAACCGCCAAATATATTAATAGTAGAATGATTTAATTGCTAAATTGACATCAGAATTGAACCAGGAATAACTAGTTACGACCAATATAGTAATACTGACGAGTGTTATCATTATGGCAGGCATTTTAATCTAAAGTAATAAAACAAAGATTTTGTTAGTGTGTGTGTTTGTTGTGTGTGTGTGTGTGTGTGTGTGTGTGTGTGTGTGTGTGTGTATGTGTGTGTGTTTGTCTCACGTCTTTTGAAAAACCAAGAACATCTAAAAATCTAATTTATGTGCGAACATGTACCAGTATACCTGATGCAGTGTCACGCTAAAAATAATGCGATTAAAATGCTGAATTTTAAAGATATTTCAATATTTATTTTTTTCATACAAAATTTTCCAAGTCATATCTGTCAAAAAAGTGTACATTTTGCACGCAAATATCTGTTAGTTTAAAAGTTAGAAGTACGTATTTACACGAAAAAAATATATTTTCAAGTATAACTTAGCTTTTAAGTGAAAAACATGGTGAATATTTTGTCTAATTATAATGTTGAACTTATTTTTAAAGTAAGCGTTTTGTACAAATGTACATATAACCCCGCCATTTTAATATCTTTTCATACGATATTTAATTTTCCTACCGAATGAATATGTTCTTTAAAATAATATACCTTTGAAATAAATGTGATTATGAAATAATAAAATGAAACACAAGACTTCATAGCAAGTTTTAAGACATATTGTAAAAGTCTGTTAATTATTAGTAAAGATATAGGCATAATAAAATTGCGTTATTTGTATATAATATTTGATATTTCGGAAAATTCTCGTTTTTGTGGCTTCGAATAAACCAATGTAGGTACCTACATATTCAAAAAATGTATCCGAACCATTTGATATTACTTACGTGTTCGAATTTACGGTTACTATGGTTACAGAAAGAATGTGATATTCAAATAATTTTATGAATCAAATTTATTTAGAAGATTGTTGTAGGTAGGTACCTACCTAATATTAGGTACTTAAAAACCAACAATATACTGATTTTCTTATAGGAAAATTATTTAACTACTTTAGGTTAACTTCAATACATATTCAATATACAAACTATTTCCTATAGTCTAATTCATCTTCTTTTTCCTTAACGTATACATTTGGTTCAGTTTCATTACAAGCTATTTCCTATAGTCTAATTATTCTTTTTCTTCTTTTATGTAGACCTTTGGGTGAGTTTTTATACAACTATTTCCTGGAGTTTAATTCTTCTTCCTCTTCTTTTGTGAAGTCATTTGGGACAGTTCATAAATAAACTATTTCCTATAGTCTAATTTTTCTTTTTCTTAATTTATATAGACTTGGGTGAGATTTTATACAAACTATTTCCTAAAGTCTAATTCATCTTCGAATATTTTTATTATTGCATATGCGCAAACATTGGATTTTTTTCCCTGTCGGGAGTCAAAGATATTTTTAACAGATTTTTAACAGATTTTTAACTATCTCAATAGAGACGAAGTTGGAATATTTATTGTAGGAGAACCGGGATTTCCCGGTTCTCCTACAATAAATATTCCAACTTCGTCTCTATTGAGATAATTAAAAATCTGTTAAAAAATATAATTCATCTTCTTTTATGTAGCCCTTTGGGTGAGTTTTTAAACAAACTAATTCCTATTATCTAATTCTTCTTCTTCTTATTTTATGTAGACCTTTGTGCCAGTTTTGATACCAACTATTTCTTTTGACTTAATTCTTCTTTTTCTATTTTTATGTAGACCTTTGTTGAATTTTATATAAACTTATTTCCTAAAGTCTAATTTTTCCTCTTTTATGTAGACCAAGGTAGAGTTTTCATACAAACTTTTCCTTTAGTCTATTTCTTCTTCTTCTTCTTTTTTGTTGACCTTTGCGACAGTTTTTATACAATCTATTTCCTGACGTATAATTATTCTTCTAATATGTAGACCTTTGGGTCAGTTTTTATATTAACTATTTCCTATAGTCTTATTCTTCTTTTTCTTATTTTATGTAGACCTTGGGTGAGTTTTTGTACAAACTATGTCCTATAGTCTAATTCTTCTTCTTCTTTCTTTAAGTAGAACTTTTGGTTAGTTTTTATGCAAATTATTTCCTTTAGTCTAATTCTTCGTTTTCTTATTTTATGTAGACTTTGGGTGAATTTTATATAAAATATTTCCTATAGTTCAATTCATCTTCTTCTTCTTTTATGAAGACCATTTGGTCAGTTTTTTTTATATAATACATATCCTATTGTGTAATTCTTCTATTTCATCTTTTATGTAGACCATTGGGTCAATTTTTTACTACAAACTATTCGTTATAGTTTTATACTTCTTATTTTTTTTATTTAGTCTTTTGGGTTAGTTTTAAGTTTAATAATCTATTGTACAGAAATATTATAAACAACATGCATACTTGATGAAAATACATAAAAGCGAATGGGATGTGACCAACACTAGAATATTCTCAATACTTTTGTTCAATCAAATTTACACCATTTATTATATCATCATATATTGCTTAATTTTCAGTAACTACACATTTCATTTTGATGACAATATAAAAAAAATCGGGGTTGTAGCCATTACTGGACTCTTCACAACGGTTATATTCAAATTAAAAACTATTTAACATACTTTAAGTCTTCTTCTTCTGTAATGTAGACTTATGTGTCAGTTTTAAGTCTATCAGTTTTATTGTGCAAAAATATAATAAACTATATGCACACTTGACGAAAAATATAAAAACGAATGGGATGTGACCAACATCTTTTCATTTCTTTTGTTTAATCAATTTTTAAACCATTTCCCATCATCCAAAATTACTAAATATTTAAAACACATTATTTGCGTTCGATGACAATATATAAAAATAGGGTTTGTGGCCAAAACTAAACTCTTTACAACGTTGTCTCTTTATAATCAGTCATATTTAAAACCATTTACCATAGTCCATGCGCTTAAACTCAATTAAATTTCAAACTTCTTTTCGTACTACGAATTAGCAAATATTTTGTGTGACAATATTATATAAACGATTGCTTATTCCTTCACTAATTTACATTCTTGGCCAACGGCGGGACATAAAAGCTAGTAATTAATAAGCCGAACCACAATAATTTAATATTTTTTTTTAAGCCCGCCAGTGTACAATTATATTTGTTTATATTATGTACAAGAAGATGTATAAATAAATAAATAAAATGATTTACAGTCGTTTAGGAAACATAATAATAATTCATTTAAATAAATAAGTTTTCATTGTAATTGAAATTGAATATAAATTAAGTGAAATACCTATGTAAAAAGAATAATAATATTCATAAAGACTAAAAAAGTCAGGAAAGATTATTACTATGATTATTACCTGTGGGATATCTCAGCAGAAGCTGATGGTTACGTCAAGATGCGAGCTATCGCCAAGCATTTTAATTATTTATTGAAGTTCTATTGTATTATGATTTAGAAACCGTCTGACTATTGAACTTGTGTCGAGTATTACTGATTTTTGGAGATGGGTGTACATTATGTGTTTTTATTGATATTAAGTAATTTAAGTGAAGAGTGTAACGATTTTGAGATTATTCCGATTGAAAATATTTAAAATTATTATTACTACTGTTATTACTATGTTATTTGTATGCTATTAATAATAAAATTAAATATTGACATAAATACTTTATCTAAGCAGTGTATTAATATTTGCCAAACATGTTTTTGTGTGTCATGTTTAGGTACAGAACGCAATAAATACGAAAATTAAAAGTTAAGTAGCTTTAACCTAAACTACACTACTACTATTATAGAAATGAGATGTTCTCATATTTATTGCTTATACTGGAACACGGTCAAATCATCATTATGATATTTGTAAAAAAAACTAATAATTTCTTAAGAATATTCAATTCGTTTCTTATTCCATTTATACAAAACGAATCAAATATCATAAATAGTTAAAATCTACAACACTAAAATTTGAATGCGATGACTCAAGATATATTAGACAGTTCAACTAAGTCACAGAAGTCAATTCATAATATCGAAGAAAATTATTTGATCTATCACAAACACAATACTCGAAATACGATTTTGAATATGAAAATCAGTGCAATATAACCTTATATTCCTACGTACGAAACAAATTCAACAATTTGATGTAACAGTTTGGCTCCCATATCGGATTTTTTTTCGTACATCCAGCGATAAATATAAGCGTCCATTGTGAATGATTAAGACGCGCTGTAAACAATGTACAGTATATATAATAATAAATTATTATTAAAATGCCGTTTAACTGACACTCGTTTCCTGGACTAATATAATTTATTAAACGGCGCCAGCAAGCAGGTGTAAAAAAATAAACAAGAAATTAATACAACGAAATTACCTTTTTGTACAGTTTAATCCATGTCAGGTCCCCTTTGGAGTCGGTGTACTGGAGGCCGAAGAACCATACCTCTCGGAGGCCGATGGTCTTCACGACCTGATCGAAGAGCTGTTTGCCGGTGGTGGTCTGCTGGATCGCGAACTCCAGCTCCGCGTCCATCGTCGTCACCCGGACATTCATCTGTGAATCAACAAAAAATAATAGAAGTTTATAAAATGAAATTGAATCATGACGAACAAACACGACAAAACATTCCAATAGCAACCTGAAATATTTGAAGTAATTAAGTAAACATTCATACTTCCAAAATACATCTGAAGCATCATCTACTTACAAATAACACAATTCTATCTCCTCTTTCAATCCTTGTTACCTCCTTTCTGTATTATTTTCTATCCTTTAATTCACATATTGGTTTTTACCATACAAGAAAATTACGTTAGTTGAAAGATATTTTCGGAGAATACAATACAAAAACGAGCTAATATCAAAGCCCCCAGGCTATCTGTTCATGATAGACTGAGTATATTAAAATGAGGTGGGCAGGACATGTCCAGAGATTGCCGTTATCACGGATACCCAAAAAGATTCTGGAAGGAAATCAGGGAGGACGAAGGTGGGCGGGTCAAGGGTACGATGGGAGGATGAAGTTGGGAAGGACGTAACCCAGCTTCTACGGACACAGAATTGAAGAACGACAGCGGAGGACAGGAGTTGGAGGCGAGGGTTGATGGGGGCTAGAGATGGGTGCACGACATCATCTCTGTTGCGTGTTGGGACTGGCCAATACTGACCTTGAAACGAGACAAACGGAAGGAGCTTGAAGAGGCCTATATCTAGCAGTGAAATGAATCGAACCTTGTAAGCAAGAGATCCAATAGACAGACAATAATACTAATACATATTTTTTTTATTTCTTGACATAATATGTATGTACATGTATTAATAATCGACACATCAAGGTTGTTCTGATCTTCCTTTGCATGATCAATTAACATCTAAATGTTTTAACATGTGGTTTTGTAAGGAACTATAGAACAATAAAAACATAATGGAGTTAACTGGCATAAAATACGAATAATTATACGTATTATATTAATTGATATTATTATAAGTGATATGTATCTCGGAATATGTTACAATATCTGCTAGTAAGATAGCTGCTAATATTTTTTTTTATATTTATTTCTAATTATTGGAGTAATTAAACGCTCAATATATGTAATTTACACTTTGAACTTCTAATTTTCTAGAGTATTTATGTGGCCCCAAATCATTGGAACGAATAAAATAGAAAAGTGGTTAAGAACAAGATATTAACAGTACCTACTACTGTTAATAATGATGGAATAATCTACTATAAAATTACCGCCAAATCCTCCAATCTTATCAAATTTGGAGATGTGTGAATTGATATTTAAAGTACCAACTTTTTGTTCATCAAGTCTGTATCAAGTCTAGAGCGCTAAGTCGTCTTATGCATCAAAAATTAGACTACTATTTAAACATCTTTGTCTGTGACCACCGTGGATTAAATGTCTTGCATTTTTTTCAGTCCTGAACAATATAGAAGACATATTAAACACTATACACCCAGTCATCTCCTTGACTTTTCTCATTACATATTGATGACTCAAATGACCTTTGACTGTTTACCTTCCATAAACTCGGAGACAACCAGTTTCTTTGGGTTGCCACATATTTCTTGGAATTCGACCAATAACTTTTTTTATGCTAATGCAAACTTCTTCGTTATATCGTTAATTTTCTCATCAGTCTATGAGAGTGGGTTTAAAACAAATCTTCCTTAGAAATCAGCTCAAATTCCCAATACTATTAATGGATAACGTCGTTTTATCTATGATATCAACAATGACGTGACACTTAAAAATAAATTATTTATTTTCCATCATTTTACGTATAACAATAACAAAAAAGTAAATATTTCAATAAAGACTTACATATAATAAACATACTATGTATGTACAATTGTTCCTATTTGGAAATTTACTGCCTCGCTCAACGAGTCTGTTTTGAGGCAGTACTTTTCCAATTTGGTCTAAGGTTACATTTTATTAAATGCAATGGAATAAACAGTAAAAATTACCGTGACTTCTCAGTTATTTGAACCCATACATAAAATTGTAATGGAAATGATGAATGGCACCATGGTATGGTAGAGATTCTAAAGTTATGAGCGCAGAGAGTAGTGAATTATGTTATGATATTTAACAGTATATGAGCAAATTGTATTCTGCCGCAACTTTTCAGACAGTCTATTACCAGTTTTTTGAAGTTTGTTCCGTCAGGTGAGATATTGTGTTCTCTGATTTTAACAAACAAATTTAACGATACGTATTAATCGACTTCAAAAAGAGCCAATAATAACATTATAATATATCAAAGTGAATATGAAAAAGTCATTTTATAGATTCAACTCATAGTCGTTAAAAACGAGAGGCAAGATTGATATGTCCGAAAATCTTCCTGAAAGTATGCTTTTACATTTGTATTGATGGAAATAATTTGTAGTTAAACAATTTATGATAAATATTAAACAGGAATGTATGATTGTTTGACGATCGTAATAACATAATATATGGCTGATAAGACTGATTTAAGAGAAATTAAGGATGGAAAAGTAAGAATAATAGATTAGCGAGTATTAGATGTGTGGACGTGAATGAAGAAAAAGGAATCTGGTGTTCGATTTTCTCTACCTACTCCAAACGTAGTGATGGTATGGATGTTGAAAAACTCCCAAGTTTTCTTATATAGAAAATTGTATGCTTACATTTTCTTATGGTATTATCGTCATCGATATTTTAAGGACAGGATGTGATCTAAAATATTCAATGTGAAATATGAAAAAAATGTTTTCCAACCAGAAGTGTAATAACTATTTTTAAATAACTCTGTGTTACCTACGCAAATTTTTCCATCATACAAACCAATCAACATGACGATATAATAACAGTCACAACGACACGTCGTAACACCAATTAGGTACAAATAGACAATTGATATCAGATATGACGCTTTGAAATTATATCAACTGAACGAAAATAATGTGTTTTAAATTGGCCATCGATTTAATGTTAAAAAGGATTGGAGAGAGACCAACAGTGAAACCTAAATACATACGTTAGGGGATCCATCAAGGTAGCCCCAATAGAAGAAAAAATCAAAGAGGGCAGACAGCGATTGTATGGCCATGTCATGCGAAGGAAGGACACCAACTCCGTCAAAACTGTGCTCGGTATCCCCTCAAAGCAGCGAGGAAGAGGCAGACCACCGGCGACATGGTGAACGAGTACCAAGAGGGAGTTGGAGGCACAAGGTGTCCCACAGGAGACGACTCAGATTTGCGGATCATGACGACTGTTGACAAGGAGGCCCAACCCCGGATGGACTGGGATAGGGGGGCAGAAAATGATGACGAAGATTCAGTGCCTTTTCACACGACCCGGTTGCCGGGTAACTGGCAGCGAAGTGTAAGGGCACGCATGGTAGCTTTCACACGCACCGGCATGCATGCCCTACAATAACCCGGCGCGTACCCGGCAACCGGATCGTGTGAAAAGGCACCTCTATGGTATTTTTTATTTATTTTATTTTTAATTAAAATAAGCAAATGCTTGTGTTACAAGTGAAAGAAATAGATGAAATTAAAAGACTTAAGTTGTTATACTTGTCTCGTCTTCTCTTTCCTTCCACAACCTCAATAATTCAACAATGCTATGTGTTTGTATTTCAGATATTGATTTTTTTTGTTATAAATTTAATGAACCAACCACTAAACTATTTACTATCTCACGTTGCTTTTGTTGGTTGGAATAAGTTGCCTCATAGCAAATAACCCGCTACTGTACACATTATTATACAAAAATTAATTAAATAATTAAATAGATTGAAGTTAACCGCTCACAAACTTATGTATAAAAAAATAAAAAAGAAGTTATCATTAAAAAAAATGTTACGAAAAGAAATTTCTATAAAAAAATAAAAAAAAAGGAAGTTATCATTAAAAAAAATGTTACGAAAAGAAATTTCTATAAAAAAAATAAAAAAGAAGGAAGTTATCATTAAAAAAATGTTACGAAAAGAAATTTCTATAAAAAAATAAAAAAGAAGGAAGTTATCATTAAAAAAAATGTTACGAAAAGAAATTTCTATAAAAAAATAAAAAAGAAGGAAGTTATCATTAAAAAAATGTTACGAAAAGAAATTTCTATAAAAAAATGAAAAAGAAGGAAGTTATCATTAAAAAAAATGTTACGAAAAGAAATTTATATAAAAAAATAAAAAAGAAGGAAGTTATCATTAAAAAAAATGTTACGAAAAGAAATTTCTATAAAAAAATAAAAAAGAAGGAAGTTATCATTAAAAAAATGTTACGAAAAGAAATTTCTATAAAAAAATAAAAAAGAAGGAAGTTATCATTAAAAAAAATGTTACGAAAAGAAATTTCTATAAAAAAATAAAAAAGAAGGAAGTTATCATTAAAAAAATGTTACGAAAAGAAATTTCTATAAAAAAATGAAAAAGAAGGAAGTTATCATTAAAAAAAATGTTACGAAAAGAAATTTCTATAAAAAAATAAAAAAGAAGGAAGTTATCATTAAAAAAAATGTTACGAAAAGAAATTTCTATAAAAAAATAAAAAAGAAGGAAGTTATCATTAAAAAAAATGTTACGAAAAGAAATTTCTATAAAAAAATAAAAAAGAAGGAAGTTTCATTAAAAAACACAATGAAGCTTCCCTGCTAATATTACACTCTAATATCAATATGAAATCAAATATGTAACTAAACATTGCTAAACATAAAAATTCTCCTATATATTTTTCATACAAAATATCGATTAATAGAAACATAATTATTGAAAGGATATATATTTTTCTTTTAAGGTTGGCAAACTCTGAATGCAGTTTTGTGAAAATTCTTTTTTTGCATAAATAATTCAAATAAAATGAAAATATCTCAAATTTCCAGGTCGTGAGAGCATTTTTAAAGTTTTAACAGATGAAATCATAGAGAAATAATTAACTGTTGTCTATGGAAAACTAATCAGCTCTAAGTTTATGTACTTCACACATATGGTATCAATATGAAGTTCATCAGTCATTTGGTTTGGGCTGTACAGAGGACACAAATTTTCAAATTTGTGTACGGCATACACACAAAAACATCACGATGAAACTCAAAGTATACACTCTCTACATGATACCCATTGAGAAATTGATGTAAAAAAAATACGCTTAAAAATTGTGAAATCATGACTCTCCACTATTCCATAGTTGGTAGTGGAGAGTAAAAATGTTACAAAAAGAAATTTCAATAAAATACAAAGATTTCTTCACTAACTAAAAATGTGTAATAAAATAATTTCAATATTATGCACGAGTAAAAGGTGTGTCTTCCAAGTTTCAAACCCAGCTAAGTAAACCAAAATACAAACATATTATGTATATATATATATATATATATATATATATATATATATATATATATATATATATATATATATATATATATATATATATATATATATATATATATATATATATATATATATATATATATATATATATATATATATATATATATGTATATGTATATGTATATGTATATGTATATGTATATGTATATGTATATGTATATGTATATGTATATGTATATGTATATGTATATGTATATGTATATGTATATGTATATGTATATGTATATGTATATGTATATGTATATGTATATGTATATGTATATGTATATGTATATGTATATGTATATGTATATGTATATGTATATGTATATGTATATATATATATATATATATATATATATATATATATATATATATATATATATATATATATATATATATATATATATATATATATATATATATATATATATATATATATATATATATATATATATATATATATATATATATATATATATATATATATATATATATATATATATATATATATATATATATATATATATATATATATATATATATATATATATATATATATATATATATATATATATATATATATATATATATAATATACTATAACAAGCATTAGTTACTCACCATAAACGGAAAGATATTAATAATATTAATGTTAAACAAATAATGACTTAACTCGAATGTATGTATGTATGTATGTATGAATAACGTAATAAAATTAAAACGAGAGAGCCGTCTTATATTTGAACAAAGTAATTACACTGCATACAAAGATAATTCGAGATGAATTGTATAATACATGTGAAAAAGATTACCTTATTAGATAAAAATCTAATTGAAAAAAAAAACTAATAAGTTATCAAATTCAAAATATATCGAAATGGAGATAAATACATTCAGTTTTTCTTATACTTAGGAAGCATGTTACAGCGTGATGGAAGACTGGAAAAAGATATTGAAAGGAGAGTAACGGCAGGTAATAGAGTGAATGGTGCATTAAGATCTATAATGGCCGACTCAATTATTTTGAGGCAAGCAAAGCTCGTGGTACACAATGGTATTGTCGTACCGACTCTAATGTATGCTAGTGAGACATGGACATGGCAGATTACTCATGAAATAATAATTAACGCGAAGTGAAATGAAGTCACTAAGACGAATATGTGGTAAAACGATGTATGATAGAATAAGAAATGAGGATATCAAACAAGAATGCGCTAAGGGGGTTTGGCCACATAAAAAGAATGACTGATGACCGCCTGACAAAAAAATATATGAGGCTGATAAAAGAGGAACGAAAAGTAGAGGTCGGCCGAGGAAAAGTTTGCACGATCACATAAATGGAATTTTGGAAGATGGAAACGTTAGAAGTGAGAATAAGAGAAGAGGGTGTATGAGACGATGTATGGACGCGAATGAAGCGAGAAATTTATGTCAAGAGAGAAGAGTCTGGCGTTCGGTTCTCTCTGCCTACCCCAAATAGGGAAACGGCGTGATAATATGGAATGGTGAAAAATAAATGCTACGGAATCATATTCACCATTTGCTATCATTTGTAAAACGTGTGATTCACAAGGCAGGTTTTTATTCATTGTGGTTGCAATTTTGTCATCACGGATAAGGTTCATGAGACACTCAGTATCCTTGTTTCCTTTATTAAAAATGACATAATTGTAGACCGTCACTCCGGTGTTCTTTATATCCTCGATTCACACAACCTGTTTTTTTAGCCTCATGGTATCAATATTTTTGTGTCATGGTATCAATATTTTTGTGTCATGGTATCAATATTTTTGCGTCATGGTATCGATATTTCTAACCTACAGAGATCCAAGAGCTACTATTTGTGATATGGATTTCTTTTCGTTCGAATATCTTTCTGCAAATGATTCGAAAATATTCCCTATATGCGAAGCAGGTGGTAATTACAAAAAACGATTTTTTAAAAGATCAATATAGTCATAATAATACGTAACTTAGTCCAGTTTGTGTGATTCCATAAGGATTTATACAATTCAAATAGTGATTCAGGGTTTACAGAGATTGATTTATGAAATTAGGGACCCGTGAATGATGGAGAAGCTTGGAGAATAATGTATAATGAGACTCCTAGGCTCTCTGTACATGCTAGACTGAGCAGGCTGAGATGGGCTGGGCATGTACAGAGAATGCCGTCATCGCGGGCACCCAAGAGGATCCTTGAGGGACATCCGGGTGGAAGAAGGAAGGTCGGCAGACCCACTCTGCGATGGGAGGATGAGGTGAAAAAGGATGCAGAATAATTACTGCAAGTAGCAGACTGGATGACAGCAGCAGGAGACAGGAGGAGTTGGAGGCGAGGATAGATGGAGGCCAAAGCTCGATATGGGCTGTAGAGCCATCGGAAGAAGAAAGAATTAATGAAATTTGTATAAAACCCTAATAATAATGTTTGAAAATATCAACAACGTCAATATGGATAAAATATAAACATCATACATTTAAATCTCCATATTCTTAATTGGTATTTAAAACATTAACGTAATCGTGAGGTTGTGATAAAAATAACGTAATTTTATTTTTCACATTATTTATACAAGAACAGAATCATCATAACGAAGTGTTGTTAAATCCTGAACTTCGATAGGTAAGATAATTTCGAATTTGGATCAAAGCACTTATGAAGTCAGAATGATTTACATACTTAAGTGCATAATAAAGTTTAGTATAGGTATGTGCGCCAAAAAATATATTTTAAATAAACATATTAATTTTAACAGAAACGTTTCTCATCGAGTTATAAGTGTAAGCAAATTTACCTAGCGGAGCACTCTTGTATATGTAATTTGCAATAAAATACAAATAATGGTAAAGTACCTAATACATTATGAATAGGCACATGACTCATCACATGTTTCCATTGAAGTTGCGAGTACAAACTAATATTACATAGCTATTAAAAATACATTTCTTAACATCGATTGATTAGCATTTGTGTGACAGATGAACAAACAAACCCACACCATTGAAACGAATTAAGAAGCGACTCGATCGTTTTATATTTATCGTTTTTTATTTTTATATTTATTTCATGAAAACAACTTTGTGTTGTTAAATATTATATATTGTTTCCGATCTTATAATTCACACAAAATGAACCAGAGTGCTAATAAGGACGGTTATTTTAGCGTCAATCACTAATAAGCACAGTTATGTTAGCGTCAATCAAGTGTTTTGACACGACGCGACATATAAAATACAGATGACTAAATTCAATAGCCTGCCGTGATCTATGTGTAAACTTTCCAAAAAAATAAATCAAAATGGTGACCAAACGAAGTATTTTATATTGTTAAAGAATATTTGTTATTAATGAGAATAAGCGTATAAATAAATACTAAATATGTGCACACACTACGGAGATGATTTTAAACACATTATTTAACTCGGGTTTAATAATTATGGTACATAGTTTAGTTACCTACACTTCCTTGAAGATGAATTATTATGCTCATAGTACCTACATACATCTATATTAATTATGAATAAGAAAAATAAATCATGCGATAAAAAATTATACAATTTATAAAGATAGCCAGAGGAATTACACCAAAATCTTTTGATTATAATAAACAGATAGATTTATCGATGAAATCACAAAGGAATTAGAAAAAAAAACGTTGTTGGAAAACTAGAGATTTTGCGATTCAAAGTGTGTATAATTTAACAATAATTATTTTATTTAGTGGGTAAAATTACGTTCAAATGAACATTTACTTATGGCCAAAGCCCTGTGTTATTTATTCGTTATAAACATTTAAAAAATTCCAACAACCCAATCAAAATATTCTTGCAAGTAAAAGTTTTGCAATAAGATGGAATTGAAAGACCGTGGAGGTCATAAGACTATCCCGTGAATGTGACTTCAAATTAAATACCGTTTGTCCACCGCTGTATGAAATGAAGGTAGGTAGATTGTATCGTATTTGTGGGCACGATAACAACCACAACATCCTCTTGAGGAAATGTTCGACTTATGCTTGGGTATGTGTTCCGCAGTATCCGCCCAAATACACCATCAACTTATTTATTTATAAATAATAAGTGTCGATATCGTTCAACACACCGCACGCTGTCACGTGACCACTTTCGGCTACAATTATTCAATGTCAGACATATTATTGATACTTGTATAAATCCCGTATAAGAAGGCATATAGTGAATGAAAACATGATAATATGTTAAAACAGCATAAAATGCTATGAAGCTATCACGTGCGTTAAAAAGGGGTTTATACGTGATTTAAAGTATCGGAGACCAAGACTCAGATGGTAGGACGACATAACGAGGGACGCGGCACAGCTCCAACAAGTAATCAACTGAAGAAAAGGGGTTAAGGATGCCAGCGTAAGAGTAATAGTGTCATCTAGGAAAAAGTTGAAAGAAAATAGTCATGCATTTTAAAATTCAGTACATTAGTGTTACGGTTGAAAGTATCAAATATGATCAATTGGTATAACGAAAATAATGATGAGAAGAAAAAAATTCCTACATAAGCTTTTGTCAAAAAAAAATTGATATGTTAAAAAAAATTTTAAAATATTGTACAAAACTAGAGGATCTAATAAACGTATGATCGATTAAATATTTTCATAATATTTTTTCTCATTCAACAATATTATATTCAAGTATTAGTAGTATTATAGTATCATAAATAAATTACACACGCAAATAAGAAAAAGTAGAATTATCGCGTAGAAATAGGTAGGTACATATAATATGTAAACTAAATACTAAATTATACAACAGGTGAATTATTCCTTCCAACACACATTCAAAGTAAGGTTATCTTCATTAAATCAATACGTATATGTACACAATAAGTTAAGAATTATAGAGAAATCTTCCGACTTTACCGTGCATTGATATCATCAGCGTAGAAAATGAAATAAGATATCAAAAAAGCCCGCCAAAAATCAAAGATAATATTTGAAACATTCTCTATTTATATATTTAAACAGCCTGCGCCCTTGGAACTTATACCATCGAAAACTTGATGCATGGAACGTGACGCTTGTAAGAGACGGAACTATTTTTCGATGAATGAGTCACTCGTTAAGGTAAAAGGTTAATTCAGAAGCATATTCCCCGTAAACTTCAGGAGCATATTCCCCGTAAACTTCAGGAGCATATTTCCCGAAAACTTCAACAGATCTTAGATCTCTATCTATTATCTGCAGGATCCGATTTGGCCATTGCAGAATCAATGCGAATCTCCATAAAATTGGAATCGTCCAGAGCCCGTAATACTGCGAGTGCGGCATGGACGAGGAAACACATAACCAAGTCTTTCTGGGGTGTCCTGTAAGGGACGCCTACGACACCTATAAACACATTCCTTCCCAACTACCAATTAATATAGTCGTTATTGAGCTAGGCTTCAGAATCTACTAAATCGATCCTCCTCGATTCACTTAAGGCCAACTATGAATTTATAAATTTTTCATTTCCATTTGAGTTTATTTGCTGGCACAAACTGGCACAAACATGCTCAATCATGTATCACTCCATATACCAACCCGCTCACAAAATTTATTCTACATACCAGTATACCACATTAATTACAGACATTGTTCACCCATGTTTAGAATTCAGCGAGATGATAATACACATTGTGAGAAACAAATGCAGTCCAATGCATTAAAATTCAGTGCCTACATTGGCTTGGACATGTTTGCCCGATAGATGATGACCGTATTCCTAAAAAGGTATTACAACACTTTTCCCGAAGGGAGAAGTAGAAGCAGAACAAGATTGATAGGTCGATGGGTCGATGGCAAAGCGGTTAGCGCGCTGGGCTAGTAATCCAGTGGTCGCGAGTTCGAATCCTGCCTCGACCGATTTCGTTCACCTATAGCACAAGCATTTATTTTAGGGAACGTAGGAGGATGTATATGTACTTGTTTAACAAGGACATATTCATTTTTTTGTTTAAAAAAAAGGTTGAGATGGCTGAATGACGTGTTGTGCGATATAAGAGAAATGGAACTGACTATTGGTGAAGCCTGGCGGTCGATAAGGCGGAATGGAGACGATTTCTGGAGCAAGCCAGGATCCTTAGCGGACTGTAGCGCCACTGATAATAATGATGAATAATACATATTTCAAACACACAGATAAAGATATGTACTTAAACCCTATAATCTTTCATTTGAATTGAAGAAAGCATTTTTGACTCAACTTTCATGCAAATAATTATATATAAAAAACATAACAAAAAGCTGTACCTATACAGATAAAATAAATAAATAAACAAATCGAACAGGATGGAATGCCTAGAAAAAATATTTATTTTTAAATTTCTGTAGGTACGTATAATTTGTACACTGACAGACTTATTGTCAAACGGCGATTTGTCAATTTAATTTACTAAATTGAGGCTCCAATTCGAATCCTGCCAAGACCGATTTCGTTCACCTATAGCACAAGCATTTATGCTTAATTTAGGGAATGTATGAGGATGTATATGTACCTACTTGTTACAATGACATATTATTTTTTTTAATTTAATAAGAGTAGTTATTCATAGCAGGCCCTTCAGAAACTAAGGACTATATTCTGTGTACTGGAACTATCTAAAAAATGAGAGCCTAACAGACAGAATTTTAGGTTTAGTCCAAGAGAAAACTGCTGTTGAGATGACAACCTAAAATTGAGGAGTAGGTATAATAGATCACAAATGTTCGCAGTGCATTGAGTGTAGAGATATAAAAAAATCAATTAGATCTTGGTGATCAGACGTGTAGAGTTAGTTGACTGTTCAATGTATAGCTGTGAGTAATTACTACAAATGAATCGATTACATGATATATTAATTTATGTCTGCTTTCACAAATATACGAATCGTTTAATAATGTCATTACAAGACCTACCATGCAAAATATATATAAAGGTACATACTTTGTTTGGTTTCGTTACACGAATTGACTTAATTTCCATTTTATCGACTTATTCATAATACATTGATATCAGTAAGACGGTCGAAGCAGACAAAGACAACTGTGTTCAATATAATAGCGACATCATCTGATTCAAATCAAGGACATATTCATTATTGCTATGTGCACCCTTGAAATGATCATGAATCAATGAACGACGTTATACAAAAAATATTCTTTATTTAAAAAAAAAACATAAGGGGCCTTACTTACTATTTAAAATACGAGTTTATTCCAATGCTGTCAGTTTCGGCCATACAAAAAACTTGGTAAGTATCAGCTTAAACACAAATTTCAAATAGTAAGTAAGATCGAAGATGTCTCAGAATGCCTGAATTGGCTGAAAGTACATACAATATGTACCAGTTTTTCCTTATAAGTGTTAGGCGTACATCCGGGGGTATATGTTACAAAACGTAGAAAATATTCCTTAGCGTTGCTTGGGATTACCTCGTGGCACTCAAACCGTCATTGTACACTTCGTACATAAATTAAATAAAATAACTTGCTTAATTACAGCATTTAAATTCAAAAATGAAAGACGCTAACAATACGTCCAATTCAGGTCATTTAAACTTAATTTCGAATTATGTAACTGACGTTTTTCCTAAAACTAAAATCTACAAAATTAGTGCACCATAGATAATTATTTGATCTCAAATTGTGTATGGCACAGACTACGCATGCGTACTGCGCACTGTTCGGCCATGTTTATTTATGTCATGTCGCCTAACCTAACACTTAAATTGATCTATACTAATATTATTTGGTTTTATTTTCAACATAACGCAAAACGTGTAAATATCCATTTTTCCCTTATACAATTGATGTTTTCAGCTTAACTAAAATATCACAAACATTTTGACAGTCGATTAGACTGAAATGTAGTTATAGAATATGGTATTGAACTAATGCGGAGTAAGAACGTTCCTAAATAGGAACATTCCTATTTCAGCGTTATAGATAATTACTTGGACTAAGCGGAATAGGGACGCACCTATTTTAGCCGGAACGTTCCTAAAAAGTTATAAAATCAGACGCAATGTTACGTATTTTTTTAGATTATGATTGTTATTATAACGAAACTAATTTAGCGTTAGATTTACGATTACAGGAGGTCGCGTGTGTATTCATATAATATTCCTAAAGGATACTAAGCTGGGTTGTTTAAACTAAAGTATAGTTAAAATACTTTGATTTCATAAAATTGTTCAAAATTGAGTCGTCTAACGGCATTAGATTTCAATGAAGCAACCAAAAGTTTGAATAATTTCACGAAATCAAAGAATTTCAACTATACTTTTACTTTAATCTTTGTTCGAGAAACACAGCCTGAGAATTAATAATTGAGAGCCACTGGTGTTAAGTAATTTAATAACTAATACTCATGCGAAGATATATATCTTTATAAAGCTGTACCATCTCAACTTAGATTGAATACGAGGATGAGTGAAGCTAAATTGTTTCGTTAGACATGTGGACCGCATCTTTGGACGCTGAACGATTGAGCCAATGCAGATGAAATTAACAAACGCCCAGTCGTCGTGTTATTATCGTAGCAAGTTGATCACATCAGATCTCAAAACCGCGACTGGGAATGACATCATTTCATAGAAATAATAATCTTATCCAAACAGACCGTTATCGAGATGATGATGTGTTATACCTACCTACCAACTGCACAATGTGTTCAACTTGTTTATTACTCGGCACATTAAATTAGCTAACCAATTCGCATTGGGTGATATTGTTTATTCTGTTACGTTTCTTTAGACGTACATTTAACGACTGAAACTTGGAACAGCTTTGTACCAACGGAAATATTTATTTTGGACTCTTGTAGTTACACCATGGTATGAAAATAATATTGCTTATTGATTTAGGCTGTGTTTCAACAAATATTGAATTAAAATATAAATAGTCGGAGAATTTTGATATGATAACATACAAGAAAGAAATTTTGGGTTTCCGATAAATTAACGCTATAGTTACTGTATATAATGAACGAAGCGAGAAATGTATGTCGAGAGAAGAGTCTGCCGTGCGGTTCTCTCTGTCTATCCCAAATAATGAAAGGGCGTGATGGTATGGTATGACTATAGTTATCCTTACTAACACGTAACTTCATAGTGTATTAGACGGTATTAATATTATCGTGTTTTCAGTCACCAGATTTAGCGTTATATGCCCACTTAACTACAGATAACACTAGGTTACGATAGATAGCCTATATACTTGAATAAACAATTTTAAAACGTTTCTGCCGTAAAAGGAAATCTAAAAAGAATTAAAAAAATAGTTAAAACACATCCACTTAGATATAAATAATTGTAGATATTAGATAATTATATGAATAAATAAACAAGACTAAAATAGATAAATATATGTTGTGTATGAAAAAAGTATTTACGGTAAAAAATACACTCAGCTGTTGTTTTAAGTAATTTATAAAAATAATCAAATAAGATAAATAAAATTGATTATATTCCTAATCGTTGACATAAAAAGACAAACACATCATTGTTATCATTCAGATGTTAATGATAAGAAGTTAATCGTAAGGTAAATGGAATTTACATATCCATTTAATGACCAATATCTTCACATACCAATTGTGAACTTGAGTGGGTGAATCTTGGAGATATTTAGAAAAAAAAGACAAAATAAATAAAGCTGTTAAACTAAACTTTATACCACAATTGCCATTACTATTCACTCTACTGAAGTTTTTTTATGCTCTTGTTTTCAAGTACAATCAGCTAGATTATTGACATTAGTCTCAATCCATACAAATATCAAGACTTATTCTTGGACTTTACTACTTCCGCGTCCTTCAATTCCCTTCTTCCTTTTGCCTCATTGCTATACCACGTCTGTTTATAGCTATATACCCGATTGTACCAAATTTAGTAGAGACATCGCGTTGTTTGGGTGGGTTTGAAAGGATCGCTATATGACAATAAACCTTCCTTTGTGCACATTGTTGTGTTAACATTGTGATATTAGAATTAAGGAGCATTTAAGATGTTTAAAAAGTAACAATTTCTCAGAGTTTGCCAATCATTTGATTGAAAATAATCATTCTTTCAATACTCAAACAGGCTATAAAATCTTGCACATAAATAAAGAGGGCTTAAGATTAGATAACTTAGAGGCATTAGAGATAAAAAAGCCCTAAATACAAAACAAAAAATAATTGATAATCAAGTACATTTAAACAATACTCCATTATTTAATATTTTCCTTTGACAACCTCTGCTTTCAATAATGTAAGCTCCGCCCATCAACTTATTACCGATACATAATTTAGGCACACGGGTCACATTATGTACATAGTATCTAAGTTTAGTATAAGTTTATCCGGACGAAGGAGCGGTTACGTCTCCGAAACTAGTTGACATATAAATATACTCAACGTGGTTAAAAACTAAGAGATTTTATTTAATAATATTAGTTAAAATGTGTCACAAAGCAATAGCAGCAAAGTATAAAGAAATTATATCAATTTCGACTGAGGACTAAAAATCTGTCCAAATATAATTACTGATAAAAATCATAGGATATTAACGGAAACTATATTATCTCTAACAAGTCAGAGATCAATCTTTATTAAAGTTACTAAGTTATAAATCTCTACCCTTTTAATAGCAAATTAATAACTTTACTAGTTTATCTGGCATTTTTTTCTGTTTCCAGTTTTCCATCATGGCGATTATCAACGTCAACTATGAGTAATTACTACCTTACTATTTTTTCTGACAATTTATACTCTTTTTCTGGTTTATTTATTCTGACAAGTCCTATTTTGTTTCCAGTTATCCAGCATGTCGATGGCCAGTGTCAACTGTCAACCATAAGTAATCCATAATATGTTGCCTACATGTTCACTGTCACATAAGTAGTACACAATCTTTAATATTTTTTCCGGTAAGTCCGTGATCAAGGTCAATCACCATAAGTTGTTATGATCCCTATTATTTTATCATATACCCATGTCGTTCTGTCCGTGAATGAAGGTCCTTATAAAACTCACTATACTTGCACTTTAACCATGAACCAATGTAATACGTTATAATTATGATGGATGGCTCAATGAAATATTTGAATATTTCGCAAACACGGAGAGATGTTAGGTGAAATATCGTAAATTTCATTTCATTTTGGGTTGAAAACAAAGAAATATTTTTTAAGATTATGATACCAATCACCATATAAATTATTTCGACCAGGTTTATTTATTTATTTATCGTATGGTACTAGTGAATCAAATATTTAAAGTCAAAATTTACAAAACACAGCAATGACAGCAATCAAACACAAAACAGCACGATATGTCAATCACACATTCACGTCGAGGGCTCCGAGCCAATCCACAAATGCTGGTGTCAATTCGCAAATGTCCGACTTTGGGCCTTCATATGCATGGACGCTGCATTCTTCCAATTTTGCATTTGTCGGCCTTCGTGGCTCAGTTGGTTAGATATCTGACTGCTGAGCCAAAGGTCCCGGGTTCGATTCCCGGTGGAGACACAGTTTTTAATTGTGTTTTCAGTCTGGATCTGTGAGACGATTAATATCGTAAGTCTCCAGAATGTGGCAACTTGTTATTGGGTGCATGTTAAATTAATATTTGACATAGTACCTGTTAGTTGCCCGAGAAGCAATATTAAATAAATAAATATGTGTTGCATTGTTTGAAAGGGGTGGCCGCAATCGCATTGTGCGGATGGAACAATGCCCCACTTTGCCATAAGGTAGTTGCAGCGTCCATGTCCAGTGCGGATCCTATTCAGGGAGGTCCACAGCCTTCTTGGCAGCTCGAAACCTGGAGGTATCTTCGTTGGAGTTTCCATGTACCTATTAACATCCAGGTTGGAGCTTACCCAGTCACTGTGCCAAGTCTCATTCAGGCTGAAGTCCTCACTAACAAGGTTACATCCGAGTTTCGCTGCTGGATTCCTTGAAGCAAGTCTTTGCTGTCCCTCAGACGGAACATCACTGTGGATTGGCAAAGCGCAATTGTCACAAATTCTCTTTCATAGATTAAATAGTGAGAATTTTCTTCTTGCGTCAGGGGGAGGTATATGTGGGAGCACAGAAAGCCCGGATTATTGGGGTATACCGGATTGTGCCGCTAATGGTCCTTATGGCCACATTCAGTTGAGTGTCAACTAGTTTTGTATGTGCACTATTGAGCCATACAGGAGCACAGTACTCTGCTACCGAATATACAAGGGCAAGTGACGATGTTCTAAGGACTGTTGCACTAGCCCCCAAGTTGTTCCTGCCAGTTTATGGATGATGTTATTTCTGGACTTTAGTTTAGCAGCTGTTTTTTCCAGGTGTTTTTTGAATGTTAGAGTTCTGTCTAGTGTGATTCCCAAGTATACTGGTTGGTGGTTATGGGTGAGTCTACTTCCGCAGAAGTGTACATTTAGTTTGTGATTTGCATCTCGGTTACTAAGGTGAAAGCAACTAACTTCTGTTTTATTTGCGTTTCGTTTAAGTCTCCATTTATAAAAGTAGCTCTGTAACTTTTGAAGGTCTGATTCAAGCTGAACTTCGCATTCTTTAAAAGACAGTTTGTGTGTACCTATGCCCAGATCATCTGCATATGAGAACTGTTTGCACTGTGTTGATGGGATATCACTAATATACAAATTGAAAAGCAGTGGAGAAAGTACTGATCCCTGAGTTAGTCCATTGTTGAGCATTCGTGGTTTACTAATCTTATCTCCCAAGTGAACAGTAAATTGTCTATTACTCAGCATGTTGTTTATAACAGTAAACATAGCCTTCGAGGGAATTACATCCACAAGTTTGGAAAGGAGCCCCTGTCTCCAAACAGTATCATATGCTGCTGTTAAATCTATGAAAGCAACCCCAGTTTTCAACTTCTTCTCAAAGCCCTTTTCTATGTGTGTGGCTAGGGCCAGTACTTGATCACAACAGTTCGGTGGGCTCGAAATCCTGCTTGGGTAATGGGTATTATTTTATCAATATCTGGCATAATTCTGTTGTATATTAGTCTTTCAAACACTTTGAGGCAGATGCTGAGAAGGGCGATATGACGGTAATTTTCGGGAGCCTCTGGAGATTTGTTTGGTTTAAGTACAGCAATTATCTTCGACTTCTTGAAAGCTTTGGGTAGTTTTCCTGTTGATAATATGTCATTATAGAAGTGCTTTTTCAAGGTCAGCCTGTTCAAATGGTCTGCAATATGTGGTATTTTATTGAAGGTTTTGCTTTTTTGATGTAAGAGATTTTCGGATGAGCTGAGAAAAGTGCTTGTCTCCAGCGATTTTTGAAGTAGATATTATTTTGTTAGCAATTAAATTTGGATTAATGTTGCAGTTGTTTGGTTTACTTGGCTGGCTACTACCAAGATTTTTTAAAAGTCTCCACGCTTTTTTGCTTGTTCTTTTGAAATTAAGGCTTTCCATGGTCTCCATCCATTTCTTTCTGCGGTTTTCGTCCAAAGATTTGAGTATTGCAGTAGCAAAATACTGGTTTCCATTTTTTGTGTAGTCATCATATAGTTTTTGTGTCTCTTCGTTCCATCCTGGTATGTATTCTTTACGGTATCCCCTAGGGATGAACTTTTTAGCGGTACTGATTAACAGTTTAATAAATTCGACCAGGTTAAACGTGGCAAATATCTTATTACAAACAGTATTCCAAATTGTTCGCAATTCAATGTTTCTTAAAAAAAAAAACGTCATGGCTCCGCAAACATCAATTTGTTTTACAAGAACGTGTCGCGAATCAAAGTCATACAACATTGGATTATGTTGTGACGGACAATATATTATTATGACGGATATTGTACAATTATTTTGGCCGGTGAAAATATACACAAGTTGTGCTGTAATAGCAATAGCTATGTGTCAATTCATCAAAATCATAATATTGCTACAGCAAGACATACACTATTATTTATGATGAATTACATTCATATTGTTAAAATGAAAATGATCTCCAATATTATATTACCTAGTTCGAGTGGTGAAATCTATGAACATATATTACATAAAGTTACTTTTTATTATATCCAAAATAACAAAGAATATAGAAGTTTTCGTCGTTATTATTATAAACAAAATAACAAAGAAAATAAAGTGATAGGTTTTCTTCATTTTCAAGGAGTTTTTCTTAGAAGAAACTGAAAGCATTGCAGATTCACTCCATTCTCTTGGGCTGTGTGTCGGCTATTTGGGTCTTATTACCACTAGGATATGACTTTCACAGACTTCTTGTAGGGCATTTGTGATCGACGATTCCAAATGCATTAATTTTTGTCGGAGAATATTTAATGAATATGAATCCTGTATTACGAAATACACATCAATAGATCAAAACGTCGGATGCTGTGTTGCAGCGTAAATTTTCAAAATAAACAGAAATAATAATATCTAAAGATGAAATTGGCAAATCTCCATGCGTTTGCAGTTCAAAAAGATACATTAATAGACAATTACGTACCTATGGTTAAATTTTGTCAGTGCGCATACAAAATTTACTTGCAAAGTAATATATGTTTTTAGAACCCAGTGAGTTAATAAATAAAAATAAAGTTTATATTTGCATTAATGAAACAAGAAATAATTAATTTTCCACGTACGTAGATAAATTCGTTACACACTTAATAATGATATTCATAGAAACTGGACTAACGTAAATTGAAATATAAAATATGGGTGGACAGCATTCAGAGAACAAGGAATAATCTTAATATAAAATGGTTTTTTTCCGCGGTAATAGATAAATGATTTATTATGGTTTCCCTCGGATCAGTTAACTGGAACATTGTACATACTCTACAAAAGTGTTGTATCTCTACATTAATTTAACTCTGACACAAATAAATTTAAAACGCGCATTCAAGAAGCTAACTCTAACGCATTACGATATATTTTTTAAGTAAGTCTTGTTTCTGTTAACGGATTGTTCTTTGTTGCTGTTCAATTTATTCATCATTAATTAACAGACGACAACTTAATTGCTGTTTACTTGCATATTACAAACATATTTCTATTTAATTTGACTGTAACTAAATAACAACGTGTTTATTTAGCAATCGCTATAATCAAATCAGAAACTACCGACCAAAAAGGATTGAATTAGTTTAAAGTGTGCACAATTCTGACAATTAAACTCAATTGAGTTAATACTTTTTTAAAATTCCAACTGTCAAACATATTTTTATTTTATAATGTTATTATAGTTACAAGTTTTGATTTATTCACGATATTTTATTTAAAATCTGGGCTCCATGACCAATTGTTTATTATCTATTTATGGCAAATTCATCTCAATAGAGAAGAGGTTGGAATATCATAGGAGGACCAGGAAATAGAGGCTCCAACAGAGCTTAGGACTTGTCATCGGTTGGTTTACGTGATCACTTTATGCGCTTCTGTAACGTTCACCAATTATGCCTTTTTATTGCATTCCCTATCAATCCAATTTTTGAAAGTTCTATATATACAGTTATTCATCAAAATGTTTTTATTCGCTTGAGAATAAGCTGAAATACCATCGCCATATACGAAGTAACTAAGAACCGTTTTTATGTGACGCCATCTATTGAGAAATTAGTTTGTTAACAATGAAAGCAACAGTCCAGATACGTGAGGTGACAATGCGCATTGATGTCACCCCTGAACCACGCCGGAATTAAAAATCGTGTATTAGCTATAAAAAATTCAAGCTTCTATTGTATAAATACTCTGTTAATTTCTTTATTGTAACTACTCGTTAATGTTTATTTTACGAAACCAGTTGTAGTCAAAAATAAAATCAAGAGTGGAATAATAAGTGTTTTTATTTTTAATAATAAATCAAATTAAAAAGGAACTCCGTAAAGTACTTTCGGTTGAAAAATTAAATTTGTATACTTAGTAGTGGTACAATTTTATTTACGGTAAATAATATGGCCGAAGAAGGAACTAAACAGACCGATGAAATGATAGCATCTATCATTGGTATAATGAACTGGGGATGGACAGTGCGGTGCGGTGTCGGGAGATTCGTAAATAGACCAGGATCCAAAACAGATTGATGGGCCAAGTTATAAATACCAATAGAACTATTTACATAAACATGTGAACCTCGTAAAGAAAAACAAATCAATCTGCAGTATTAATCAAAAACATTGTGTGATATATATGTATGATTGAAACTATACCTCCAGACAGGATTAGTATAATTATTTATCAACAGCGTCTTCTTCTTCTTACGATGGCTTTTGAGCTCAAATCGAGTATCGGTGTCGATCAATCTTCGCCTCCAACCATTAATCAACACAATTTATCATCAGCATTTGCCTCCAAAATGTTGTTACTGGGTGCGTGTCTAATTAATATTTGACATAAATCGACATTATAATAAAAATGAAATATAGCTTTATACGTACATACGAATACTTGTTTATAAAGTGTTATATTTTTTTTAAGAAACAGAGAACGTAAATCGACAAGCGTAACATGGCTACATAATAATGTGATGTTAAATGAATTCAGTCAACGTCTTAACAAATCCGCTACTTTCGGCCATTTGAATTACAGGAGCGCGTCAATACCCACCAAACGATGAAGAAACTAGTTATATAATAATGTTATCGCAATTATAAAACATGAAATTTGAATGACCAACGTAATTATGATTACACGAATAGTTCAAGGTTTGCAAAAAACACAATTTCGAAAAGAAACATCCAAAACAATGATAGGTTTTGGCAGACCGACCAGTAACAATAAACACTCCTGAAACTGAAATCTGCGAGTTAACAAAAATGAATGTAAAATCAAGAATTGGATTACAAAAACAAAAACGATATAAATTTAACCTTAAGAGCTTCACAAATGATACATTTGTAAAATGAAAAGATGGCAATCTCTGAAGCGTAATCACGGGTACCAAGAAATGTCTTAGAGGGGCACCCATGAGGCAAGTGTCTTAGAGGGGCACCCATGAGGCAAAAGTATCTTAGAGGGGCACCCATGAGGCAAAAGCAATGTCGAGAGACCGAAGCCGCGATTGGAGGACCTTATTGTGAGGGACGCGTTCCAGCCTCTGCATGTGCCATACTGGAGAGTCGCAGTAAGTGACAGGAGAGGTTGGAAGAAGACGTTGTTTGAGGCCAAGGCTCGATATGGGCTGGAGAGCCACCAAAGAAAAATATAATGAAAAGAACTCATTCGATCTGGGATAATTTAAGCATCAGTGTAATAAAAATTCAAAAAATCTTGGGAGAGTTTCGAAGAAATGTAGACGACAATTCGAGTCATAAAAATGATTGAATAGCCTAATCTAATAAAGTGTCACACAAATGATCCAACCGTTGAAAACTACTGCTATAATCTTTAAAATACAAAAAACCCGACTTCAAAATAAATGTCTCAAGATAGATAATATGGTGTTCTCTCTGCCTACTCCATGAGAGACATAGCGCGATTGTTTTTAGTAACATTTATTTTTTATTATTGTAATTTTTTTTCTATTTTGTTTTTTTTTCTGTTGTTTATATTATACTCTAATTATTGTTAATTTTTTTCTAGTTTGTTTTATTTTTCTGTTGTTTATATTAATACTCTATTTATTGTTAATTTTTTTCTATTTTGATTTATTTTTCTGTTGTTTAAAATATTTTGTTTTTGTTTCTTTATTTTCTCTTTGTAATGGTTGGATTTTAAGGAACAGTGTTGTGTTTTTTGTATTATGTTTGCATTCTATGTGTTATGCCTTGTCATTTTTAAATATATTTATCACTTATCACATGTGCATTGACAAAAAAACTGTTTGCACGTAGATAGCACACAATCAACATTTTTATTTATAATTCTATTAAGGTATACCCACAAACAGGCTAAGCCTTGTGGGATTTTTGGTATATGTAATAGATGCATGTAGGTATATGTATGTATATGTATGTTACAGTTAATATGTATTTTATACTCTGTACCAAAATTTGTTAAATAAATGAACATTCATACAATTCACCTATACAATAATACCCAAATCCTTCGCAAATAATTGATGATTTTCATGATTTCTTATGATTCCCATGATCAAATCTCTTGGCTTAGTTCAGATGGAACCACCCCAGAAGCAATTCCTTTCTAATAATAAAGGAATCATAGAATTCGGACGACGCGGTAAAGATATATCGGTGATTTTGTATGTTTTTAGTTTTTGATGATTTCATCTTGACCAAATTGAAATGTGACCAATCGGAAGATGCCACCTTTCTAATGAAAAAAGAATCGTCGAAATCGATTTGATACAAATAAAACCATCTATAATATTAACAATGTTACCATATTCCGATTTTATTATTGAACCTAAAATCTGAACCCACCGTTTTCTTTATTCAAACATTGTTTAGTAAAGTTATGATAATATTACATCACGATCGACAAACGAAAGTGATTTAATTTCGTCTATACATGTCTACCGTATCAAACTTTAACAAATCATTAGTTTTTAACGTTGCGACAATGCGATTTGGTTAAGTAGAAAGTGACGCGTGACACAATAAATCCATGCAATTGATTAATACTATTACATATTTTAATTCGCATGGTGATGGCGCGAGTCGGTGGCGTGGCTTCATGCATACCAAAATAATATTTATTCAGTTCCAATTGTTCATTGTAGTGTTTTAATATGTACTCGAGTGAGTATGTAACATCACGTAGCGTCCATAAAAAGACTAAAATCAACACAGTCAGTACAAAACAGTCATACCGGACTGCGTTACAATGGCAGAGATGCAGGACATCTTTGAAAGGAAAGTGCTGCGTCTAATTTGTAGACCGGTGAGGAGGGTCATCAGTGGCACATTTGGAGAAAGTGAGAAGGGATGCTACGCAGCTTCTATGAGTGGTTAGTTGAAAGACATCGGTAGAAGACAGGATCAGTTGGAGGCGCGAAAGTTTCAGGAGGCTAAAGTGCACTTTACACGAACACTATTTTCAACGGGTTTCAGGTTTTCGACGGGATTTTCAACGCGATGGGCAAAAAAATAGAGCGTGTTCTATTTTCAACGCGATTTTCATCCTTTTTGGTAAAACAGAAAACTGTAAAATTATTCGCTGTCGTCGTTACCGACGAGACAACTATCCGTAGGTATTATATACTCTTTGGAGTCAACATGGCTGCCGTTTGCGTTGACTTTTACGTGTGACATTCGCTCGCGATGTATTTTGTTTATATGGAATGCGTCGAAATTTTCGATATACATTTATATTATGTTAAACATTTGTTATATAATTTTTCGATATATATTTATTTATATTATATTAAACATTTGCACATATAATTGTGTAAAGTACTGTAAGGCAATGCTCGGAGTAACCCCTCTGTTGGATGCTGTTTAAGCGTTGCGTGTAAAGCGATGTTTGGAGTAACCTGTATTTTGGATGCTATTTTAAGCGTTGGAAACCGGGTCGCGTTGAAAATAGTGTCCGTGTAAAGTGCACTTAAGGCTCGATATGGGTCGTAGCGCCAACGGAGAGAGAGAATGTAACATGGTCAAATGATGAGTCGAAAAATAAAATGAAACATTCCGAAACAAATCTAAGACCAATTATTGAAAAAAATGTACATTAATAATATGAACAATATACATTATAAACTTGTACAATTAAAACCTATATTTATATTATTTTGGTATCGTTGTAATATTTTGAAGTCTTCCCCTTTTTCTCCATATGAATGTTTTATGTTAAAATAACATTTTCTAAAAATATTTATCAATCAACTTTATATTCGATCAATTGCCTGTCATTCGTCGTAAAAAAGAAGAGATGGATCTATCAAATAACATATTCCAACTTTAATAAAAGTAAATATAAATTAAAATACAATTGTTTTAATGTGCCACATAATTAACTTCGACATAATACATAATAACTTCCAATCCACCTACTAAAAGACAGACTTTTGCAATATAGAATTTTCAAACAATCCCCTCATGTGTCTGATTCATGGGAAATTCATTCCTTCAAAGGAAATCGCTTATGTATTAGTATAAATATGTAAGGTGTATTCAATATTCGTCATACACGACGTAAGCTTGGAGATTACAACTCCGTCAAAGTTGAATATCTACATTGTTCTAGATCTAGCACCGTTTTGTTTGATACCTACATCTTATGAATAAAAAACTGCACTCCACGTGCAAAAAAATCTTTTCGCACACAATGTGTTGAGCGGAATTACTCTGCGACAAAGAGAAATTCGCGAAACGTTTGTGGTCTATAACAATAGCGCGTTGCAATAACTTAGATATGTGCTTCGCTAACGAGTAGAACGTGAGTTCCACGCCTACTAAAAATTATAGGAATTATGAATATATGAAAAGCAAAATTGCTAGCATCGACGACAGACAACTACATATATTCATAATATAAGAATATGAAGTACCCAATGTTAATTATGTTCAAAGGAAGTGAAATTGTCAATAAAACAAAAACAGAGGTACATTGAACATGGGATCACTTATAAATGATTAAAAACATAATATAAATGACGAATCATCAAAGAAGCGTTATTCACTAACTTTTGAAATAGCATATATTCAAAAAATAACAGAGATCCTAAAACGGTCTCATCTTGTTTAATAAGTTTGACTTTTTTGATCAATTACTTAACATTATACAGAAAACTGATTACTTTTACATAGACTTCATAAAGAGATAAATTGTTATTGGTCACGTGTCATCTCTTATTCTATAATGAAGATATTATCAGCAATTAAGGGTTTAAGCCTATCGACTTCTACATGTAAATGTATCGAAAACAAAACAACTATTGACTACGATTTTGAATAACAGACATTAAAATAAAAGTCAGAGGTTTAAGAATTGCAATAGGTCTTTTTGTACTAACAAATAATCGTTTAGACATAGATTTTGCATTTATTTAAACAATATTTAAAATAAATTGATGAATACGAAATCCGGGTTCATTAAATTAATACGGGTAACTTATTATTTTTTGTGGTACTTAAGCGCGTTAAGTTTGGCAAAATCAAGGTCGTATGAGGAGAATCTTTAAATCATCTTGCACATTAAATAAATATACCTATACCCGAAAGACCACATAAACGACTATAGACGATGTCGAAAAAAAACCTGTGTTAATAAGCACCTATTCGAAACTAAATTCCCCATCGGTTTATAAAAGGATATGATATGTTGTGGTACCTATGACATAATATGACAAACAATCAACATCTCCCAAAGAGAATATTCAAAGGTTATGAACGAAACCGGTTAGTTTATATGAAAGAATCATTGAGAGTGTCACCAAAAGCATTTTATCTTTCGAAAAACTTAAAAAAAAGTGAAAAACTTAAAAAATACGGATAAGTGCAGAATAATTTGACACATCGGTGAGTTAATATACTGAAATGAAATGGAATATAATACCTACATACCTATATATTGAATGACTGCCGCAGTAATACTCAGAAATCAGACAACCAAAGAAAACAACGATAAGAAAAAGGCCCCTAAAAAACTGCATTCAACCGTCTTATACAGAAATAAAAAATGAAAAGGGGAAAACCAGTTTGGATTGGACGTAAGGACAAATTAATGATTAAATGCTTTAGAAAAATCTAATGTCCTTTACAACAAACAATATAGTGGAAAGTACAGGCGAGTCTAAAGCGATTTCAGAATTTTACCATATTCCTGTACTTTTTTTCATTAAAATATTGCCAACAAATTATCAGTATCTAATTTAAAAGAAAATACACGGAAGTACTTATTGTTAGAGTACTTTTTGACAAATCAAACGTATTTACCTATCATTTGTCAAAAGAGTTTTCAACTACTAAAAAATTAAATATAAATGCACGTACTAAGTCCAAACTCCAAACTATTGTATATAAACTTACAGTATAGAAGGGAAGACTTAGTATATGCGTCTAATAATCACACGATCATAAAGGCTGTACAGGAGCACCAATGTCCGAGTGTTACAAAGATGGACAGAAGTGTTGGATCAAAAGACGATAATTATATCATTTCTACAGTGTTTTTTTTTATATTTCTTATAAACTGATTTTTTATTTTTTGTATATAATCTATATTCTGTACAATACTTTTCTCCTTCTGTAACATTTAATGTATATTTTGTATGAAAAAATATGGTCTGTGTAGCATTGCACCCCCCTGCTCACAGACTGGAATAAAATAATATTATTATTATTATTCATAACCTAAGTAAATTTCGTACATTTTCCCTAATACGTACCCAAATTCTATTTTAAATAAGTCTAGTGATTCCATTTATTTCAGGTTTTGCTGTGGAAACATCTTTTATAGGTATGACACAAGTTAAATAGAGCATTGTTTGCCTTTACGAAGTACCTACCTATGATGCGATAGTCTAGAGCAGGGGTCTCCAAACTACGGCCCGAGGGCCACATCTGGCCCGCGGACAGATTTTGTCCGGCCCGCGGAGAGCTAGCATACTTGAAAACTCCTTTTAGAAAAAATATTTTTTATAGCGAATTAAATTTAGTTTACTGAAGTATTCTAATTTTATGTTGAATAATTATTAATATGACATCTACATTGATATGGTCATGGGCTAACTACTCATAACATTGTTATAGGCTAATTGTGATTGTTTTTGTGATAAGTTGGATAAAGAAACACATAATTGTAATGAGTAAAGACATGTATAATATGCAGAAAATTTAACTTCAGTATATAATAACTAACAAATTATTGAATATTTCATCAGTGGACTATTTCACTTTTTACCACCGGCAACAATGTTAATATGGTTTTGGCCCTCGGAACTTACTGGAGTAATCAGAATGGCCCTAAGGCTGGAAAATTTGGAGACCCCTGGTCTAGAGCTACAGAGAAAATTGAAAATTGGTAATCGAAACCAAAGGTTGAATTTAATATTCGTGCAACGTTGGCTGGTTACAAGTTAAATAACACATAATAGGTATATCGAGAGAAGGCAGGAAATAATACATCTACCTATTATACAGTCATATTCTTAGTGAGATTGTAAAACAACAGGAAAACACGACACATATTATTGTGTACTTTACTAAATTATTATTATTATAGTTTTATCATCGACATATTACAGTGTATTGCCAAACTATTACATCATAAAAAATATTTATACATATATAATTCTTACGCGGTGCTGGGGTTTACAATCGGTACTACTAATATGAAACAGTGAAAATAATTAACTGTTTTTTTTAATCTGTAGATTGGGCCGCATCCGTGGACAGTGGCGAAATACTTATTTATTTATGAAAGGTTACAAACAATCACAATTACAAAATACATTAAATAGTATGATTACCCACATATTATAATCCGGCTAATCCTTCCACCACCGGAAGACCAATTCGGACACGGAAAGTAAGTAGGTACCCACATATAGACCAGTATATTTTAACACTAATTTTATAAAACTAGTTGCATGTAACACATGAGATCCAACTGTCGATAGAGATAGTATGTATTGTTGAAGAATAAGTACGAAACTATAAACTTATAAATCCAAATTATTAAATATTTTAGGATATTTTGTTTTCTATACAACACATGTAGGTATGTATGTCAAGATAGGACAGTATGGAGGTCAGTCCTCTTTTCCTACCTGGAATATGAAAACAGCATGATGGTTCTGTATGTGTGTTTGGAGATTTTAGTATCAAACTATACATATTGTGTATAGGCGACTGCCATACAAATTGTATGAAGCAATGTCGTCACTAAATTCAATTTTTAAAAATTGTTAAAACAAAAATGAGATGTACTTCTACAATATTGATATTGTTTATAGAAAATTAAATTATCTAATTGGGGTGTTTCGGTTTTTTTTCGATATTTTTAAAAAAATTGGAAATATAGGCAGTTAAACTCATAAATTTATCATAAAAAAAATATTTTTCTTAATAAAAAATGTTTGAGAAATCCTGGAATTTTTTTGAAAAAATCAATTTTAGATTTTGTATTTGTCTATGTTTCTACCAATTTTCAGCGTTTTAGCTTTTATGGTTTCTGAGATATATGGAAAAATAAACCAAAAATCCAAAAGTTGATAACCCCTGATGAAACAATAATTCAAAATTTTGAGTATAAAAGTATTGTAGGCCTATAACTATTTACATATTTTGAAATATTAAATTGAGCGGATTAAAATTTATAAGGGGGGGACGGGCACACACAGAGACACACGAAATGTTCTACTCCGAATTCTGAGTAAATCCGTATATGGAACATATATGCTGCGAAGCCTATAAGTTGGTGTTTTTTTTACTTTTAAAGTTGGAAAAGCCGTGAAAAAAGTAGACCCTGCATACAATTCTAGCGTATCTAGGATTTAAACTGCCTCTTCCTCGAACGAATCGACAGTTGGACAAATAAACGTACATGAATGATGGTGTATCTGAAATCAGAATAAAAAGGATCTAGGGAAGGATAAAAAGGAAAGATTGATAATATTATCACACGTATATACAAATATTCCACTTTCCGGCATAGTCCAAGTATTTTCTTAACGTGTAGGTACTTATTCACTATAAATATGAAGAAAAAAAATGTAAAATAATATAAAAGGGAAATTATTATAAAATATATATAAAAATAAATTGAAATCGTAGGATATATTATTATAAACGAACAATGACTATTAAACAAAAATTCAATAGACAATATAATATCAATAAGTGTCGTAAAAAAAGATAAATTTGGACTCAAACATTAGTATGATTTTCGCCAAACATCTTGAACGAGCTTCCGGTTGCGCAGAGCGCAAATTTGTGTCTTTTTGCTTCGTCGGTTTACGTGGAAATCACCCCCCTTCTCAGCTAAAAGTTCAAGATGTTTGGACACAACTCTAATACCCCAAACGTAATACAAAGAATCATCCCATATAATAAAATATGGCAGAAAGAAATAATATAAATACAATATAAATTAATAAATAAAAAAAACACTTATTTGCACCCTGCGCAAGTGGCGAGTATATTGACATAATGTAAAAAATCGTGCTTCATTTCATAGGGTTCGATGGAGAAAATAAGATATGATAATCTTTATCTGTTAAAAGTTACTAGTCAAAATACCATTATAATAAATATGAACAATATACGCAATTGTGTAGATATGTATGTACCTACATAGGAATGTTACATTAAAAATCTTATCGTAAAAAATACAATTTTTATCTGGACTGATTCTCAAGCAACAATAATTCTGATTATTTCTGAGTACATTGTTTACTGAGCAAATATACTTTATAATATTTGACATAATTATACATGATATTATGTATGTACTTTCAATTTAGTATAACTAAGCCGATATCAAATTTGACGAAATAGTAACAGAACCGATTGTCAAATATAACAAGAATGTACCCGTAAGTACAAATACTAAAAAAACTGCGTTTCTTTAAAACATCTACAATTTATCGTATAACACGATGAAGAAAAATGAAAATGAGATTGGAATGACGAAGTTAGATATGACAATCAAATATTTTGTGATAGAAGTAGGTATTTATTGTTATATTGATTGTAGTGTTTCAAATGTTTTCTTTCGCTTGTTCATAATATTACATATAACTTCAAAAATGAACGGGTAGCTTATCATATCCTTATCACCAAATGGGTATGGATGGTTGGAAGATATTGCCATATGGCAACAAGAACCTGCCACAGTACTTTAAAAACAAATTCACTTATTTATCAAATCATGGACTCTCACTCCGATCTACTGAACGTACAACACTATCCATCCCTGTCATTGAACACAGAATTTTTCAGTTCGTCGTTCGAAGTACAATCAGCAAAACTATGGAATAGTCTTAAGTCCGGATATTGCGTAGTCTAACTCGCTTTGTATTTTCAAAAAAAAAAAATTAAGAAGGAATATTAATCCCTCAACACCTGATCCCCTTTTCTTCTCCTTTTTCTTTCCCAATCCTTTTCGAGTTGTTTGTTAATTTTTGTTTTTAATATGTATCTTAGTGTAATGTATATTTTATTTGTTTATTTTTTCGTTTTCATTCTATTGTTGATGTAAACATATAATTATGTCTTGTAATCTGGTTGGTTGGGAGAAATTGCCTAATGGCAATAAGCCCGCCAGTGTAAATTATATTTATTTATATTATGTACAAACATATAAATAATAAATAAATTGTACACTTTTTATGTAATATGTGCCAAATTTTTAAATTAAATCAATAAAACTTTGACAAAAAAAGTGCTTGATACGAAAACTTTAGGAAGCTCGCAAAATATACGCTTAATTCATATATTGCTTATCTAAGTATATACTATGTAGAAATCGTCACAGAAAATAACGAAGGTCAGAATTAACAATGACACCGAACTTAGGTATAAAAAATTGTTCAATAAGAAATATTATACATAGAAAAACGCCTTTTTGCTGGAACGATGTGAACATTGGCGTATGTTGTCATACGAACTACCAAAAATGTAGCACCGATTACAAATGTGATTTGCATATTATCTTACGAGTAATGAGTAAAGGCGACTCATAATTACAGAATTAAAGTGGAAAATTAAAAAAAAAAAACAAAAAAAATGTCCTTGGTGATAGTGGAGTACGAACATTTATTATTTATTATCAGGTATTTTGAAATATTTTTTTTACACTGGGGAATCATTTATTTTACAATGTCGAGAAAGAATATATTGTAATGCCCCATCTTTGATGGTTTGAGCTACTAACTGGTTTCAGAGATGATACTATATGAATGATTAAAATTGGTTTAAAGTTTTTAAACATAGGTTTACACATTGTTTTCAAACATAGGTTTTAACAATAAAGGTTTATATTTACTCTTTTGCTAATATATAATCTAAATTTAGTCAATAGTTCCATCGTCAACAGGCCGCCATAACCAGTCAAGTCAATTTATTGCACAGGAGCTAAAGATAAAGGATAAATGAAGTGGAGACAGTGAATATAATTAAAATACAGTCAATAAAACAGAGTTTGAAGATCGTTTGGCTTATGGCGATAACGTAAAATTATTTATAGATCAATATATGTACCGACCCGATAGATAAATACTGTTTAATTTATAACTAACTTTTCCTGTTCACAACTTTACACCTTGAACAAAATTGATATTTATAATGAGTACAAAAAAATATTATTTAAGATAATGTAGGTAATATTTCACGTGTAATGTATTTATATTTAAAAGATTATGTGCATAATGTTATGTAAAATATTCTGTGAATTTACCAACAAATAAAAAAATAAAATAATATTACAACACGAAAACGTCATGGATATTCTATCACTTTGTGTTTCTGAACGCCCATTAAATATTAGACAAGTAAAAAATCAATGATTTCTATGAAATCGTCAACTGTTAAATGTTTTGAAAACCTTCAACTAAATGTCAAATTATTTATGCAAGTGTGTCTTCTGAGGATGCTTTGGATTGAGAGAAACAATAAAGTGTGTGTGTTCCAGCTCATTGGCTTTGGAAATGGAATCCTGGCAATATATGATCAAGAATAAAACATTTCATGGATAGAAAAATACTTTCCACAGAAAAACTTTTCCATGAGTTTCAATTAAATCACAAATGGAATGTGTATAAGGAAACCATAATCAAATATATTTTAAAACATAAAAAGGCAGTCAATTTTACCATTGTACATGATGTTCCATACTATGAACATTGTAATATCTGTAGAAATATTGTTCTTCTAATAATATTGTACGAATAAAATAAAAATGAGAGCAATAATAGTTGTCGCCTAGATTTTGGTAAAATAATGTCGCATTCACTGCCTGAAAGCAGCAAATTAATTTTATTGCTATGTATATTAAAAGTCATACATTATTAATTGCTATAATACTTCAAATTCCATAAAATTCTCAGTATTGAATGTGTCATACATAAAAAAAAACTTATAATCATTTATGGCAAACGACACATGCGTTGTGGAATGTGTCCATTAATCATTTAAGAATGTATACCTATTGTAATTTAGCTGATATCAAATCAATTTGAGTTAAGTAATACGTTTCTAAATACCAGAGGAAAAAAACAAATATACACTTTCGTTTTGTGTAAAAACTCGATGAAATAATAATAAATAATAATAATAATTTGTATAGCGCCGTTTAATGATTCAAGATCATTCCAAGGGCGATGTTATTTAGATAGATATTATATTGCTCGACGAAACAAAACTGTTTTCAGTCCTTTAGAGAAAGTGCTCTTACTATTTGCACTCCTCCAAAGTGTCAAAGAATACGAAAAATAAACGACATGCCAAACCAAGACGACAGACGAAAAGGTGTTTATTTATTTAAGATTTGGTACACGGTTAACATACAATATACATAAACATAATATCATTTATAATAAATCAACCGTGCACACAAAAATCCCACAATGCATAGCCTGTCTGTGGGTATACCAATTAAAAAAATATTCAAAATTATTTCGTTAATAACATTAGTTATTTATAAAAATAAAATAGAGCAGATTGCTTAGACAGGAAACAAGTGCAAAAATATAAAGAATACAAATTATATATGAAAACATACATACACATATTTATATACAAAACATCAATAAGTATACATGAATCAGCAGACTGACAGAATAAATTCGATTAATCATACATCTGTACCGAATCGAATATCATAAATAAATCGTAAATCAATACCCAGCACACTGTGTTGCTGTGTAAAAAACGAAATTAATGCCAATAGAAAGGGTAGGATGGAAAGTACGTAAGAAGAAGAAAGATGTAACACATTGGGATGAATAAAGAACGTATGACAAAGAAAATATACAGATTTGACAAGAACGGAGAGGTTGACAGGTCGAATCATAACAGGGACCTATGTCTCAGAAGTTGGTTATCTAAATAACTGAGCCACGAAGGTCGACAATAATACTTGTATAGAAATACGGTGGTAGTGAAACTCGGACAATGATAGAAGGGGAGATATAAAGTAACCTCAAATGCCATATACCCTAAGACACTTCATGCAACACGAACATTACAATGGATTGACAGTATAAAGATGTGAACAGTCGCTGGTACAACAATGACCAAGAAAATCTCGTAACAAATACTTACAATCGTCTCCATAATCTCAAGAAAAGAAATAGCGTGATGATAAATATTGTGTCTATGGTACAGACAGAACAGACACACAGAGAACGGCTAATTAGAACTTTGAACTCTTCAGAAAAAAAAACATGTTTCAGGATAAGCAAGGTCAGCAAATGTTATTCGTCATACTAAATACTTACATAAAAACTACTTTAAGTATATGAGAATCGACAAAGTATCAAAGGTTGAACTAACAGAGTTCTTATAGTATCTAGAATAAAGTGACTTGTGATTTCCTTCAATACCTCTAAAAACTAATTTTAACAAGTCATTTCTTTGTCTGCTTGATAATCATTCCCGTATGAATAACAGGATAACAGGATAGATCTCCGGAAATTCAACATTTTTTTGATTCACGAGCAGATACATATTTCATTAGAACTCTTAAGAAACTCAATTGAAACTTTCGAGTATTTATTCAAATTTCATTAAAATCTTCGTTCGCGACAACTATATCATGAACTTCTTGGGTGCACTTAAGATAAGTTTTCGATGAATTTGCCCATTGTACTAAACCGAGTGACGAGAATTCTGAACAGGTAAATGTAGGTAATAAAAATGTTTAATTTATTGAAATTTTTAATAAATATTAAAAATAAAAACGTTTATAAGTTAATTCCACTGTTTATTTAGACTACAACATACAACCGGTTTCGTGCTAAGCACATTTTCAAGGAGAGTTAAACAGTGCAATTAAGTTGTAAACGTTTTTTATTTTTAATATTTATTAAAAATTTTAAGTAATATTATTGGAATTCCATCAAGAACTAGCGATCAAAAAATTAAATCTAATGTTTAATTTAGTTAGATATACTGAACTATTAAAAAAGCGTTTATATTGTAGAACTCCATAATTATATAAGACATAAAGATGAATAGTAGAATTATTAAGTACCGATATAAATTATTCTCTTTTCTGTTAAAGATGTAAATTAAGTGAATATTTTAAGAAGTGATGTAAATGCGTTGAATTTACCTGTTTGGCGCCCGCCACCATCTTGAAAGATATGTATTCCTCTTGGGCAGGTACTCGCTAGGGGTGGGTAACTTAAGGTTAAGATTATCACAAGTCAAAAACAACTGTCACTCTAACCGCGCACCTGTCACTGCTTCCGCACCATCAATAGATAATATAATATGTGGACAACGTTTTGATGCGCGCGATTCACACAAACACAGCTCGTTATTATTCAGCAGTTGCGTTAAAAACTCCCTCAGCCATCCGGTGTGTGGTATTAGGTTCGAGCCCCACAACCGCCGAATGTTCAAATATAACTGAATTTCTCTATATCCAACAATGCGCCGCGTCTCGGGCCAACTGAACCGGTGTGACGGTTGGTTGAGGTAAAGTTGGTGAAGGCTGGAGGGGGCAGATGAGCGATTACCGACTTGGAACTTTGGACCATTGATCGCCAACAACAGCCTTTCGCGATCGACTTTTATCTATATAAAACATTCAGTTAGTCAAATCGCTGACAGTAACGAATGCAACCGAGATTAAATAACAATGAAAGATAAAAATAAGGTAAATTGTTCCACGATACTGATAAGTACCGCAGAACTTTGCGGAATTACCTGCAAATTTGTAAATAGTACGTTATTGTAGATAAAAAAATAAAAATCCAATCCAATTCACAACGGTCTTTGCAAAACGACAAGCTAAACCATTTAATAGTATACTAGATTAGTTAGTATAAAAATTTCAAAATAGGATTGGTAAGGGAAATCAGTAAACTTTTCGCAAACGCATCGCATAAAACCATCACTCAAACCAACCGATTACACGTTGTAAGCGCTGTAGCCTAATTCCCGGTTTCTCACAGGGAAAAATGTATTTCTATGCTTCCGTTGAGATATACTCAAAATTGTCATTTGCTGATAAAAACTAATGATCTAATAATTTTACATCGCTAACGCTTCTGACATTCACTGGTATCGCTGTTCAGAATTCTGCATTTTGTTTTAATTACTATAATACACAATAAATTATTTAATTAATAATACTCGTACTAATCAATTAATTTGAGAAAGGAAAAAATAAACTGTGTACTGACATTCAAACTATTGTAACATATATTATCCTTTATTGAAAATAAATAATAATAACAATAAAAAATATATTTTCCACAAGTTTCATCAAAGGTAAAGAAGAATTCTTTCGAATTTTTCGAAAAGAAATGACATGTACGCTTATAAAAAAATTCTTCAGATTTTGTTATCGTCAGTTCATTCATGTTGATACTCGAGTGAGCATTTTATCAACTTCCGAGTTATCTACGATAAAAAAAGATAGTAGAACAGTGACGATCCTTGTGACACTATTATGTATCTACTTTGAATATGCTTAATAAATAAATACTTGTTTTAATTTACAAAAATACATGGGAATCAACAGTGCTTTAAATTTTGCCAAACATCTTGAACGAGCTTCCGGTTGCGCAGAGCGCAATTTTGTGTATTTTTGCTTCGGTGGTTTACGTGCAAATCGCCCCCCTTCTCGGCTAAAAGTTCAAGTTATTTGCCGACAACTATAGTACAATCGGTAAAAATATTTTCCAGAAAGAATTTAAATAAAATTAATAAGAAGATTCTTGAGGTAGCCACTACATATTTGCGAAACGCAATAAAAATATACTCAAGGTTCTTCAACAAGAGCACAAGTATCAATACATCAAAATAATCTGCTATTTTAAAGAATAGAGAATTTATTTGTGTGAATTTTAATAGGTATTCAATATTTTTTAAATAATAGGGATGATACCTAATGAAAAGTTGTCGATCCCTGTTAAAGATGGCAATGCGCGTGCGCGAGTTTTATTCAAACTGGCCAATAAAGGACAATGCCAGCTGTGAGGCTTCTTTTCTTTTCTCGTTTATGTTGTTTTTTTTATATGAATTTTGTTATTCGCCAACATTCGTGCTGTTCAGATACATACTTGAATAATTCCTCCGATCTGTATGCAAATGGCTTGCCGTGGTAACTAAAGTCACAAATCAAATTCATTGATGAATACCAACATAATTTGAATAACTAGATAACAGTAATAATACATAATTATATCCACAATGTCAATTGTACATCCGTCTATTAACAATAATAGTTTCTATAAATGTCACAGATATAGGCAGGTACTTGTTGAACAATTTAAAAAGCCTTCATTTAACTTTTTATGAACCAATACGAATATATTGAAAAAATAAGGAATAATAAAGGAATAATTAAAAACGCGTTCCTAATGGAATAGGCAGAGAGAGCCAAATGCTACAATTCATATTGAGAAACACATATTTCGCTCTTTTTTTTCAAAATACAATATACCTACACATTATCGTGCCATACCTTCTTGGTCGACATTCCAAATTGTAAATAAATTTTATAAAATCCATCATACTTTACTCTTTCAATGTGGCCGAGCCACTTACTAACCTGATTCCTAGGCTAGATAACTAATAAACTTGTTATAATTCTTCACACTGATATTATTTTACTACACTGTTTTACTTTCATTTTATTTTTATTTTTTTTTATTTTATTTTACAAAGGACAGCACACAGTACATGCATACAATTATTAAAATTAAATAAATAAAAATACAAAAATAACATGTATCTCTTACGTACTATACCTAATATCAAAATAATACATCAAAAAAGTGTGAATTAGTGGGGTGCGCGTATGAGAGAAGAGTAATACATACATGTGTGTGTGAAAGAGATATCTAGAAAGAGTGTGAGTGTGTGGGTGTGTATGTGTGTGAGAGAGAGAGAGAGGGTGTGCATGTGTGTGTAGACGAACATATATTGACAGATTCATGAGTTGAGAAGAATAAGAAAAATTGCTGAGGGTGGTTGGGAAAAATAAATTAATCTGTAAATAATTGTTATAATGTCACGATGTTAGATATAAGTTTATTTTTGAAGGTTATATGTGAATCAAAAAATATGTCTAAGTCGGCATTTTTTTCATAAGAGTTAAATAAGTTTATCATTCTGTTAATCGGAGCGATGAATAAAGTCTTGCAAGTCTCGCAAGATTTTTTCACTTAGTCTTACGAGATTTGCATGTGAAGCTGCAAGACCAAGACTGGGGGGTGCAAGATCAAGACCAGGATTATGCAAGAATCTTTCGGTCTCGCAAAATTTTATAAACCTATTTATTTTTAATAGACTACGTATGTAGGTACTATCGACATAATATTATAATACATTGGTGTTTTTTCTCGTCATATTTCATTTTTTTAATAAAAAATGAATATGTCCTTGTTAAAGTACATATACATCTTCCTACGTTCCCTTAAATAAGCATAAATGCTTGTGCTATATGTGAACGAAATCGGTCGGGGCAGGATTCGAACTCGCGACCACTGGATTACTAGCCCAGCGCGCTAACCGCTCTGCCATCGAACCATCTATAATTGCAATTGCTATTCCAAATAACTGGGAGAGAATGGCTAAGACTGGGTATGCAAGACCAAGACCACATCTGTAAATGTAAGACCAAGACTTGGGGTGCTCATCACTGTTTTCATTATTTTCAAAAACGTTAATCATAGATTTGGACGCATTTATTCTCAGTCCATTTTACACGCAATCTTCATACACCATATTTACTAAATATCACATTCTCTCTGAATATTTGACATACTATGATCTATCTGCCATCATGTATAACTGACTATCTGAATATTATAAGAACCTATTTTTAGCATAGATACTTCAGCTCAATAACTTTAAATTCGCTCAACATTAGTTAAATATCTGTATTTTTCAGCAGTCACTGCACAAGTCGATAGCGACGGCGATAATACGCCCCCATGTCTCATCCCTATGAAAGCATGATGTCAGAATATTTTACTTTTATGTCCGCTAAAAAATATTAAATAATAATGTATTAATCTTTTGATGTTGACGCCCTACTTTACTCAAAGTCGTATAAAAAGGTAGAAATTATTGACACGAATGATCCATTGTTAAAAAAAACAATGTGCGTAATGAACGAATGGAAATACGCTAAAATTGCCTAATTATTATTGTCCATTGTCACTACATAAATAAGTTATTAAAACTATAAAACTGCATAAGCAAAACAAAGTCACTAACGAACAATTATGAAATAAAAATATTTTTAAACAAAATTGTGTAATGTACCTATTATTTTCATTACAAAGGCAACGAACTTATTACTATTTTTAATTGTGTAGATACTCAATTGTACAAAATATGAGAAACGAAACATATCTCAGTGGATAAAATTAATATGAGAAACATAACACCTCTCAGTGGATAAAATATGAGAAATCAAACATCTATCCGAGGATAAAAACGAGTCGGTTGTAGCCACCCCTATAATCCTCACTACCAAGCAAGTCACACCACAAAGTATTCAAATTTTGTATAGAAAATTTTCAACATTTTCATGAAATGTGTTTGTTAAATCATTTTTGATTTAATTATTTTATTATGAAACCTTGATAACTCTCCAATGCAAATTTATAAAAGTGATGGGCCTTTTTACCAATTTTAAAATAAGAATATCAAAATTAAAGTTTCCTATGCTTGGGGTCACTTTGCAATATTTGACGGTTAAAAAAATTGAGAAGCATTGATCAGATATCCTTCAAAATCTAACGATCTAAGCGAGTATTAGATATACAAATTTACGGAATTTGAAAAGAATCGAATAAGTACTTTTGTCTATAATCGATAAATAATACACACGCACATACATAGCACATGGTATACAGCACATCACACAGATACATTGAGATGAAATTTTCAGAATACAATCTCAGCATGATACTTGTTGATAATCTGTAATAAAAAAATAACCTTAACAATCACGAAATTATTAACTCCCCACTATATCCCCTTGGAGTAGTGAGGAATAAAAAGATAAACCAAACATCTCTTCATTGATAAAATATGAACCTATGATAATATTAAAGGAAATCTCACAATTTCTTCAAAAACATACAATTACTGAACGTGAATCAAAGAAAACCTGTTAGCTTACTAAGGTCGCAACCCACAAAATACTAGCCCCCGTCTGTCATGTAAGTATAACTTGTATTCAACCACAAATTATATATTCAATAAAAAAGGTTTATTATTAGAATTTTTTTGCGGATAACTGCAAAAATTTCGTACGCATGAGATATTTTTTTGCACAATAATTTCTTACAAACACACACCTGCGTCACTATGTTAGAACGTGCACGGTATAGATTTCTGTTACTAACCAAATTTACTTTTTTTTCCTTAGAGATATCAGTAAAATGGATGGCAGTCAGTGTATACGTTCATATTATATTAGCCACAATATGTATGTTTTCCTTATTATATTTGAATTGTTTTTTTTTAAATCATGACAAATAAATATTTTAAAAGTAGGAGCTGTAAAGAGTGAATAAAATGAAACATAGTTTACGTTAAATACTGAAAAAAATTACGACATGTAAAACTAAAAAAAGAACACACTAAATATAATACCAAAACTCGAAAAACGAAAACTCAAACGTTGAAAAAAATAACATTTCACATAAAAAAAAAACAAAAACTGTACTTAAATTTGTACGTTAAGAGGGGGACTGCTGCCAACGTACCTATTTTTCAATTTCATATACCATCATTATTTCTTATCAAATCGTTTGGAAAATAATAATTTAGATAGTTTGGGTATTAATAAATAAAAATATATCTTTACTTTTTGATAATGTTCTGTATAAATTATTGTAGAAAAATAATGGCATACCCCGATATTCAACGTTTATCTTATATTTTTAACAAAATATAAGGCGTAGTTCAACATATTTTTTTTTAAATTAAAGTAGACAAAAATATCTAGAAAAATACGTTGCATTAATGCTTCAGGTTTAGTAAATAAACCTAAAAAACATTACCTGATGCATTAATGCAACGTTATATCGTATTTTTCCAGATATTTTGATCTTCTTTAATTTATAATAAAATATAATGCTATATAATGCTAATATAATTTAATTTATAATAAATTATAATAAAATATAATTGTCAAAAATCGGGGTATGCTTATTATTTTCCTACAAGAATATAAACAGAACATAATTAAAATGTTAAGGTATATTTTTCTTCATCAATATCCAAACTAACTAGGTTATTTTTTTCGAAATGATTAATTTTTAGTAATGATGCAAATTCAAATTGAAAAAATAGGTACCCCTCACCAGTCACCCTCTTAAGGCCCTTGTATACCCTATAAAATGCATACTAAATTATCTTATAATATACGAAAAAAAATTGTATATTACCAAATCTGTGATATACCTACAATATTTTTAGTTGAAATTTAGAGGTATTTTCAAATGACAAGAACAGTAATTGAAATATTTAAAAAGTAAAAAACTCAGCCGGTAGATTTTCATATTTCGTTTGAAGTAAACATCTACTTCATAGGCCTTGTAGTTTTTCAGTATAAAAAAAATAAAAAATGTTTTACAAATTTCAAAAACTCACACTGTAGAATAAAGATGTAAAAATAAACTTTATTTCAAAGACGTATCTTTTGAGGGTACTGGGGAAAACTACTATTATATTATAGCCTATTAACCGAGATATTGACCTAATTTGTTAGTTCAATAAAATTGCCATTTCACAATAGACTTGGTTTTATTGTGCATATGGTGCAAGGAACATATAATAGTTACAATGAAATAAATCTATAGGTATTATTCGACAAGGAGATGTTTTTTTTTTCTGAACAGTGACGAATCACAAATTAATATGAGGTTAAAGAGACATGTAATATTATATAAATAACGCATACATAATATGGGGAGACCCTGAATATACAATATAAAACTGAAACAATAAGGAAAATCCTTGAATGTATAAGATTTTACTAAAAGAAAAACATGGCACGCTTTATACGTATGAATTGACATACAAATAACACAGAAAGCAATAACAAGATTTTTAAAAAAGTAAGAATGATTAAATTATTTAAACCAATTTCAGCAAGGTTCCCTGATTTTTTTTAGGTTGAAATATTTTTTGCTCTGAATGTTATAGTTATAAATCATACATAAATTACTCCCTAATGGTTCATACATACAAAGTATTTTTTTTTTAATTCAAATGCTTAAGAGTTTTTCTATTGAGATAATTAAAAATCCGTTAAAAAATATCTTTGACTCCCGACAGGGAAAAAAATCCAATGTTTGCGCATATGCAATAATAAAAAATATTCGATTGCTTAAGAGTTCTTTGAACTCCTATATTTTTCATGTTTCAGAGGTCTGCGAAGAAGACGATTTAAATTCTCGTGGAAAGATCAGGGGGGCTAGTCTGGTCAACAGGTGGAATCAAAACCATCCATATTTACCCATATCATGAATATAATTATCTTATGGAGTTTTATAACATCTTAAGATATTATAGAGCTCCACAAGATAATTATATCCATGATATGGGTAAACATGGGTGGTTTTGATTACGGCGGTCAACCAGATTTGCCCCCCAGGTGAAGGAGATCGAAAGGATCAGAGATAAGGTTTTGGCATTACAAGTTTAAACCAGAAAAATATCGTATAGCGTGGCCATAATATCTTCGACAACTTAAAGGATGCTCGAATAAGTTATAATATTATGATATAAAATATAGGTTTATCGAAAAAGGATTTAAAAACATTTTTTTCTCGATTTTGTTAACGGAATTCTAGTTTTTAAATAATGGTCTGAGTTTTTGGATCCCATTGGATTTATTGTATAAAAACAACAATCAATCGTGGCCCCATACCATGTATGTTATAAAAGATGAAGGTTGAATCAGAATGGGTATGTAAACGTGTGGTAACATATTATATTAAGATCGAACCTTGGATGTCAAGATTTAAAGTGCATTAAAACAAGTCAAGTGTTTCATTTTGACCCCAATTCGATATCAATTTATTTACCTACCTGACAACGTCAAATAATTACTGTTTATTTATAGGTCACTTACTGCCACAGAAGATATCCTATTCAAACACATACTATTTGACACGTAAAACAATCAAAAGTCAATCCTTCAAAGAGTGTATAAATTAGAAACGAACATAAGCGAAAATTTTTACATGACGAGTTTTTTTTTTCATTAAAATGAACCAAAATACAATGGAATATAGGAATATAAAATAAAAATAATATATACACATTTTCTTTTTGTATAAACCACCTAACTAGGCTGAGTCTGTTCCGATGTGTTAGAAGGTTATAGGTGGTAGGAGTTCTGTAGATATTCAGAAAAAGTTAGTCACAAATCTCAGTAAAGAAGTTAAAGTTTCATTAAAAAGACAAGAAAAAAGTTATTTGATTTTAAAATCTAGATGTTAAACACTTAGTGTTATTTATAAAAATAAATTTGGTTCAATTGAACCCGGTTCAAAGTCTTATTCTGAAATTCAAATATGCTCATATAACAAAAATAAATAATTCTTGTATAAGAATATTTGAATTTCAGAAAAGACTTTGAACCGGGTTCAATTGAACCAAATTTATTTTTATAAATAACACTGTTATTCATCGTAAAAAAAACAGTGATACGTTTCCCGTAAAATATATTTTTTTGATAAAACAGGTATGATCACAAGGCAATAATGTTTATGTATACGGGCATTTATCGGTATTTAATGCCTGGCAACTTGGGAGATATAAATACAGATGGACAACATTAAAATGTTTATCTCTATTGAAGTGACAATCCTACTGGATTCTTCTAAAGCTTATATCTTGTTACATACTAGTGACAGTTTGGTATTTATATTTAGTGATGAACAAAAGTCTTGCAGTCTTGGTCTTGCGAGACTCGCAAGACAATTGCGGTTTCGCAAAAGTTTATAAACTTGACAATATTTTTAACAACTCAATAGAGACGAAGTTAGAATACTATTCCCTTCTTCTTCAACATGTTTTTTCCATTCTTGGAAATAAGCCTCCCCCTTGAACCTGCACATCTCCCTGTCTTGGGCACACTGCATCCATCTCCCTCCGGCACATTTCTTGATGTCATCAGACCACCTTGCCTGGGGTCTGCCGACGCCTCTTTGGCTTGTTCTCGGTCGCCATTCTACGAACTTTTGGATCCATCGTGAATCCTGGCATTTGGCAATATGCCCAGCCCAGCTCCACTTAAGTAAGACCAGCGACCCTTTCCGCTACATCGGCTACTTTGGTTTTTTCTCTTATCATGACATTCTGAATTCTGTTCCTTATTTATTTTATTTTTTTTATTATTTTATTTATTGAAAACTAACATTATTGAAATACCCAGCAACTTTCTCTCCATACCTCTACGTGTCACTAACAACTTGCGCATTATTCGTTTTGTTAGGATAGGTTGAGTTCCCTTATGAATGAAATTTTGAAAGTTCTATATAGTTTAATAATGAGATACAGATCATTTGATTTAACTGGTGAACGTTGCGCAATCGCATAGTGATCACGTAAACCAGCCGATAACAGGTCGAAAGCCCTGTAGGTGCTTTGAGTTCCTGGTTCTTCTATAATATTCCAACTTCGTCTCTATTCAGATGTTAAAAAAATTGTCAAAAATATCATTGACTTCCGACAGGGAAAAACAATTAACTACAGACTATCGACGCAATACTATAAATTGATCTTTTATGTAATTACTGCATTTCAACACCAACTGCATCTTGTAAAAGTTGCAAGACTTGCAAATGCAAGGTCAAGACCGGGGGTGGAAGACTGGGTGGCCTCTTGGATCATTGATTGCATATCAAAGCTACAAATATATTATTAGCATTCAATGGTGCATATGAAATGACGAGTCTATTTTTCTTTGTATCAACACAATATGTGAGAGATGTCATGGTTGAAGCTCATTTGTTTGTGGTTTTGCGGTCGTCAACTTGTATAATTGAACGTTCTTGAAAAGTTATTATTGTTAGCCTTCCCTCTACTGCTGAATGTCTCTTCCAATGACTTCTTTTATTTCTCTCTTACCACGAGCCTTTCTTGTTCATCCTCTTCCTGCGAAGAACATGAGATCATCTGACCATCGTTAGAACATAATTATGTATTTCAAAAACAAACTCTATACAAATTGGAAACATTATTGAAGTTTGTCACTAAAAACAAAACAAAAAGATATCGCGACATAAAATTAAGAACATCACAAAGATCAAAGGCTAAGTGCGTTCTCGTCTGAGAACTGCCAAACAAAAATAGTTAAAATAATTCCTATTTTTGATAGTTTTGAATAATATACAATTCAATTCCATTGATTACTGTCTAAAAGATGAATACGAGCATTAAGTTGTCCACACATTTAGAGAGATCTACTAAGTGATAGCTCTTTGACGTAGCAAACGTTAAGGCTAGCGTCAATACAGGCACAGCGGACGGAGCGCATCAGACGGATTTTAGAATTCTTTGTTTAGGAATTCATACAAGTGCGGCCACTGATCGACTGCGGACGGAGCGCATCAGATGGATTTTAGAATTGTTTGTATAGGAATTCATACAAGTGCGTCCACTGATCGACAGCGGACGAAGCGCATCAGATGGATTTTAGAATTCTTTGTATAGGAATTCATACAAGTGCGTCCACTGATCGGCGACGGACGGAGCGCGCGCAGCGGATGGTCGGAATGCCGATGCCGTTGCTAGGAGAAATAATAATCCGTTCGTATCTGTCATTTTTATATGTGCATTTTCTTTAGTGATATCATATCGCCTTTTAAGGAAAATTGTCATTTAAATTGTTTAAACTATTATTTAAATATATAATATATACATAGTATAAATTCAAATCTTTGGATGCTTAGATGTTTTTTATTCAGCAATCACGCGAAAACGGCTGAAAGATTTTGGATGAAAATTGTCAACAAATCCAAATGACAGTTGTGTCGGGAATCCGATTGGTGCGCTTCTGTGGACGCACTGCCACAAACAAATCCGTCTGATGCGCTCCGTCCGATCCGTCCGCTGCGCATGTATGAACGCTAGCCATTCACAGTATGGCCATTCACGATCGTGCCATCCTTCCAAATGGCTTGCTATCACTCCAAAATGCGCTCGTGAATGTCAAAACCCGCGCAGCCCAATTGGCCTGACACACCAAAATGGAATTCCAAACGATCGAAACTCCACAGTGCCGTGACAAACGGCGCGGCGCATCTGTCATCGGCGTGAGTGTGAAAACCAGCGGTACATTGCGCCATCTCATTGCGCCGAGCTGTTTGACACTCTCGTGAATGCGAAAATACAACATTTTCTCTTTGTTTTTTTCTTTTAATATATAAACAAACCGCTATATAGCAGATGTATAAAATTCATCATCAGAATTATAACTCTATTTTACTTGAAAATTAAAAAATAATAGAACTTATTAATGCGAAAGCGCCGACCGCTTGCGTATACTTACTAATTTTGATGGCTCGATGGCGCGATGCGATGGCGTGCCCGTGAGTGCGATTAAAATTTTACAATGCTCCAAATGGAGCCGGTCCATATGGAGCGACGCCGAATGACACGATCGTGAATGGGCTGCTTTATAGATCTTCGTGTCGCAACACAAGGCCTATTCAGTTTGCACGCCTTTTTGATATGCTGTTCAATATGGGTCTGGTTTCTTCAATTTTGCTGAGAACCTCAACAATAAATTGTAATGCGATCCCTGCAAGAGAGATATGCCGAGTATTTGTCGGACAATGTACGTACGTACATTATAATTAGCGACTCGTTTGATGTACATTATCTACGGTAGATAGTATATTATTGAAAAGGCAGCCGAACACGTGATGAGAGTAATTTCAATAACGGACACAACAGTCAACCATCAGTTCGGTCGAAGGTCGCTTTATTAAATAACTAGCTTTTATGTCCCGCCGTTGGCCAAGAATGTAAAATTGTGAAGGAAAAAGCAATCGTTTTTATAATATTGTCACCCAATTATTTTGCAAAATCGGACTATGAAAAGTGGTTTGAAATATGATTGAATTTGATTGTAAAATGTTCAAGTGATGGCCACAACCCATTATTTTTTATATATTGCTATAAAGTGTGAATGAAGTATAATATACAATTTCTTCACTATTCGAAATGGTTTTAAATATGACTGTTTATCAACATTGTAAAGAGATTGGTTTGGCCACAACCCCCATTTTTAAATATTATCATCGAAAACAAATTGTAATATGTACTTACCTATTGAATATTTAGTAATTTTGGATGTTGGGATGTGGTTAAAATTTGATTAAACAAATGTACTGAAAAGATCCAGTGTTGGTCACATCCCATTCGTTTTATATTTTTTCATCAAGTGTGCATTATATTTTTGCACAATTAGACTGATGAACTTAAAATTGACACAAAAGTCTACATTAACGAAGAAGAAGAAGACTTAAACTATGGCAAATAATTTGAATATAAACGTTGTGAAGAATTCAGTAATGGCCACAGCTCCCTTTCTTTAAATATTGTCAACGAAATCAAATATATTATGTAGGTGTTAAAAATTATTTAAAATAGGATGATATAAATGGTTTAAATTTGATTAAACAAAAGTATTGAAAAGATTCTAGTGCAGGTTACATCTTCACATCCCACATCCCATTCGTTTTTACATATGTATTTTCATCAAGTGTGCATATCGTTAATAATATTTCTGCTCAATAGACTATTAGACTTAAAACGAACCCAAAAGTCTAAATAAAAAAGAGAAGAATAAGTATAAGACTATAAGAAATAGTTTGTTTAAAAAATCCCAATGGTCTACATAAAATAAGAAAAAATACATAAAAAAAGAATTAGACTATTGGAAATAGATTGTATAAAAACTGAGCAAAAGGTCTTCATAAAAGAAGAAGAAGATTAATCTATAGGAAATAGTTTGTATTAAAACTGTCCTTAAAGGTCTACATAAAATTAAGAAGAAAAATAATTAGACTCCAGGAGCCGTCGCTTCAGACCCTTCAGTACCTCCCGTCCCATCAGGCCCTTCAGTACATCCCGTCCCTTCAATCCCTCATCACGTCCCTTCCCATCAGGCCCTTCAGTACCTCCCGTCCCTTCAGGCCCTTTAATACCTCCCGTCCCTTCAGGCCCTTTAGTGCCTCCCTTCCCTTCAATTACATCCCGTCCCTTCATTCGGGTAAGAAAAGTTTAAATCCAGAAACCATCCTGGAAGAACCGCGAAGAGATGTAAGCACCGTCTTCTTTTCCCAGGATACTCCACCTTTATAGGTAAAATGACCAAATACACGATGAAGAAGAAGAAGAAAAAAATTTAAATCCAGAAACCGTCCTGGAAGACCTGCGAAGAGATGGAGGGACAGTCGGACCTTCTTTTCCCAGGATATTCCGCTTTCATTGGTAAAATGACCAAATACACGAAGAAGAAGAAGAATAAGAAAAAAGTTTAAATCCAGAAACCACCTCGGGCACACGCTCGACAATTCGCCAAAGTTTCATTGTAATCGGACATACGGTTTAGGAGCACATCGCTTGCATACATTCATACATTCATAAATAAATAAATAAAATAATTTTCCGATAGGAAATCAGTATATTGTTGATTTGTAAGTAAATAATAATAGGTAGGTACCTACCTACAACAATGTTCTAAATAAATTCGATTCATAACAAATTTTATTTGAATATCAGAATCTTTCCGTTACCATAGTAACCATTCCAATACGTAAAAAATATCAAATGGTTTGAGACATTTTTTGAATATGTAGGTACCTACATACATTGGTTTGTTCGATGCCATAAAAATGAAAATTGTCAGAAAAATCAAATATTATTTACAAATTATGCAATTTTATTATGCCTATATCTTTACTAATAATAAACACATTTTTACAATATATGTCTTAAAACTTGCTGTAATGTCTTGTGTTTCATTTTATTATTTCATAATTACATTTAATTCAAAGGTTTATTATTTTCAAGAACATATTCATTCGGTAGGAAAATGAAATATTGTATGAAAAGATATTAAAATGGCGGCGTTCATGTACAAAACGCTTACATTAAAAATAAGTTAAACATTATAATTATACAAAATATTCACCATGTTTTTCACTCAAACGCTAAGTTATACTTGAAAATATATTTTTTTCGTGTAAATACGTACTTCTAACTTTTAAACTAACAGATATTTGCGTGCAAAATGTATACTTTTTTGACAGATACGACTTGGAAAATTTTGTATGAAAAAAATAATTATTGAAATATTTTTAAAATTCAGCATTTTTATCGCATTATTTTTAGCGTGACACTGCATCAGGTATACAGGTACACGTTCGCACATAAATTAGATTTTTAGATGCTCTTGGTTTTTCAGAAGGCGTGAGACAAACACACACACACACATACACACACACAAACACTAACATTTTGATTGCTTTATTACTTTAGATATATCGTGAGCCTTGAACGATTGCGCCGGCGAGTTTTCTCGTAATCAAGAAAACAATGCGAGCCCATTAACTTTAACACTACATTCAGGGACGTATCCACCGCAAGTTCGAATGGTGTAATTGCGCCGAGCACAAAAGCAATCTGGGACGACAAATTATATCGATCTAGGCCCTTTATTGTATACCCAGGGTAGGTATATAGATGTACACAAAAATGCACACTAAATTATGTATCTTATAATGTATGAAACATGAAAAAATATTGCATATCACCTAATATGTGATATACCTACAATATTTTTTTCGTGAAGAAAAGGTAAAATTTAGAGGTTTTTTTTGAATAGCAAGAATAGTAATTAAAATATTATAATAATAAAATACTCAGCCGGTATATTTTCATGTTCTCTTTCGATTGAAGGAAAAATTTCATAGGCCATGTAGTTTTTAGTTACTTACAATAAAAAAATTATAAAAGGGTTTTACTAAAACTAATTTTACAAGAAAAGTATTAAACAAATTCAAATTTCAAAAAAGTCATGCAATAGAATAAAAATGTAAATACAAACTGTTCTTATATCAAATGGGTATCTCTGAGGGTACACTGGTGAAAAGATTTTCAAAATATTCTACATATATAGCCTCTTACACAAATCCGCCTCTATTGGTGGCTGTGTCAACAAATATATATATAGCCTCTTAAACAGGCACGTTTTGATAATATAATTAATAACTAGAGGACCAAAATACCAGATACTGCGTCAATTTTGAAAGTAGAGATTGAAAGTGGACGTGGTATCGGAGAGCTCTTTGATTTAACACGGGACAGAAAGGCTTTCGTACAGGTAACAGCTGACGTTGGAGGAACCAAACATGGCACTTCGAGAAGAAATATATAGGTAAAAATTAAACGAGATTAATAATCCTTCAAATCTTTTATTCCTCTTAATGGGACGATCATTTTGATTTTTTTTTTGAGTCATTTTATTACAATGCTAAATTATTTTTTTGTGGTTTTCCAAAATTGTATCTATTAGTTTAGTATTAGTAAATAAGTTTTTTTATATCGGTTGAAAAGGCCCTTACAAGGCGAAACAGTCATATTAGGAAAAATAAATAATAATGTTCTGTATATATCTCTCCTGTTTTTTTGCTCTAACACTGTAAAAATAATATTGTATCATTAAACTGTAAATGAGCTGTAGCTTCCCAAAGAAAATAAATAAATATATGGCTACACTTACACTTCCAACCTTTTCCTCTTCCTAAAAGTGTTGCTACCTACATTACTGTCATTATAATAATCTACAACTTGTCGCCGTGTACGTTTCACTGACAGTTAAAAGTTCAATAGTTTTGATACAAGACGCGTATACACATTTCACGTTATCAATGAACCAAAACTACGCGCCGTGCACATATAATACCCAATATCGTATTTGGAAGAGGTGTGTTATACCAACATTACAGTGTTGAGATATGAAGGTTAGAGTGGGTGCTTTTCCTGAAAATCTGCCGTAACGAAAGAAGAAGTTCGCCACTTATTTGCAGGTAGGTGCAATATTCTCTTCTCTCTATATCCAACAAATTTCGAAAAGAGTTGTACAATATAATCGCTAATGTGAAAATTTAGGAAAATAATTTAATTTGATTTTCAAAGGAAGGGGACGCCTTTTGAATTTAATGCGCGGCGCCAAAAACTGAAGATCCGGCCCTGACAAAATCCATCTGCACATAGATGCCGCGAGGTCTTTGCTCACAAACGAGTTTTACTCCAACGATTGATCAATCAGCGGTGGTTTATTAGAAATAGCTAACAATACAGAGGAAAGTTTTATGAATGACATATCAAAGGGGCGATTGAGAAAGGACAGTCTCAATGGGTTAAAAAAAACTGGTTTATTAAGTTTGTCGAGGGACATTTCTTGGTGCTGGCAGGAAACTATACCTATAAATAATAGTTCTGCCAAATAAAATAAAAAAAAAACTCCATAATAAAATAGAAATGAAAACACAGTTGTTTTAAAATTTTAAATGGAATTCCATCAAGAACTGACGATCAAAAAGTTAAATCTAACAGTTGTTTTAGTTTTACTAGTAATTTAAAGTTAAGGTACTGACACTTATCGATCAATAAATAAATAAAAATAAAAAATCAGGCTCTTACGGGACACCCGAAAACGACAATAGAAAAAGTGGAAGCACTGCTCTAAGGCGGCGCCTCGCAGCTTGAAGGTAACCAGGTTTATGTATATATTTTTTTGGATATTGATACATTTTTTTTAAATTCAAGTGCCAAAATAATTTAAAATAATGTCAAATTTCTGCCTCCTCGGAACAGGCTTAGCAAAAAATGTTATATAATATTTTTAATTGTTTTGAATTGTATTTTTTCTCATATTTATTGTTAGTATATTGTTATTATGTATTTTGGTTTTCAATAGATAGAAGGATAGTTAGACTTCGCCATCTCAGGAGGTAGTTTTTGAATTGCAGACCAACAGGTCTACTAAACGAAGAAGTATTTAGATTTTCAATAATAAAATAAAAATCCCAAGTTACCCTCTTTCCCAAGTGACTAACATTAAAGACACAAGAAGTGCGAAAATAATATTTTTCCCAAGACGCCGGCACAGAAGTCAATTGATTTACCACAATGCTACGCCAGTCGGCAAATTAACAATGATTCTCTAACAATTTTCCAATAGGATTTTGGTCGATTGTATACGCTGAAAAATGTTATGCTGACGCGTCCTGGATGCAGACTGCACAGGTGAGGACGATGTGGAGTCAAATGGAGGAGGCCTGTTCCAGGAGTACACTGAAATATGCTGAAGAAGAAGAGGAATACCCAGAAAGGCTGATATAAAATTGATACATAACCAATGTTATTTGATCTAAAAGCAATAAGAAAATAATCATATAAATTGTTAAAACGACTCAAAATCTAGGTTACACATTACGTTTCATGAAGGACTTCTCTCGTCATCCTTTATCTTGCGTGGCATAGCACCCAATAATAAGGATGATTTCTGCCAATATAAAAACATTATTAAATTCTTCTGAGAGATATCAGTTGAGGTTATTGCATTATAAATTGAAACCATTAAGGTGAAGAAATTTTGCTTTGAGGAAAAATATATGCAGTAAATTTAATGACAAAAGATCTGACTTATTGAGATCGGTAGTGGAGTATTAAGTATATAGTACAAATCATATTAGGGACTTAAAACTTTAAAAAAAATCAGACAGTTAATTCATTTTGAGGCGAATATTACTACAACACATCTACAGTTAATAATACTGAACAAATATCTCGTCGTAGCGGATGAAGCGAGTTAGATTAGAGTAAATATTAAAGATAAACTTAGAAAGGTGTGATGCCAGAGACGAGATCTCGCAACAAATATTTAACTATCGGAAGTGAGTGAGTTGATTATTATTCGAATATTGTTTACATGCAAATTGATAGGTGGTATTCTGGTCAGTTCCAACAGTTTTCAGGTCAAAGGCAAGTTCGAATGTTATTACGAGTCATTTGACCTAGAAACTCATGCACCGTGAATGCAAGTGCAGGGAAAATAATTGTTCTGAAATAATGAATCGGTATGGAACATACAAACATTATTATTCTACTCTATCTATGACATGGAATCTTGGTTAAATAATATAAACGCCATCATATTCTACGTGTCCATAGACAATAATAAATTATAGATAAATAGCAATGGGAAAAACAAGGTATTTTGAAAGAATTATATGATTAGACGCTACGAAGTAGTTGTTGCGAAACCGAGAATATGTTACTTTTGATTCCACGTTATATTAAAATATTTTGAATAACTAATGCAAATCTTTGAAATTGAGTTTTAATGTTAATTTTCGAATATGCTCAAATAACGCCATTTTTCACCACAAAATGTATTTTATTCACACTATAAGTCCTTCTACCTGGCATTCATAAAATATTATAAACTTGCTAACATTGGATCGGGAAACTACTTCTCACGTAACTGAAATCTCAACTTGATTGAAGGAAGCCTTGATTACCATTTTTTCATGCGGTTTTTGACTTTCACAAAACCAAAATGACTCAGTCTCTGATGAATTGCGGTAGAGATAAGCTTCTCTCGAGTATGATGACGTATTATTCTTGAATCAATAACACATGGTTCATACTGGTACTCGGTCATGCATAACTATAAAACAACAACTTTGACCAGGTCCATCGTCGAAGGAACAGAAGCCACAAGTATTGTTCAAATGGTACATTAAAAGAGTGATTCGACTCTTTTGACAACAGTGTATCGGAGAAAACTGTTTGCCGTATTAATTATTTGAACCGGGCACTTAATGAAGATGATCATGCCAATCGTTTCGACCGACTGAGAGGCCGTACGGCGAACGACAACCTTTAGTCTCGAGACTGTCTCGAATCAACGATGCGGAAAGTCGTACACAAACAGGGTTGTTGCTGTCATAATCTTCTGGAAAATAGAAGTTCCTCCAGCACAACCGTGACAATAATTCCTTTTAATAATAATTCCTTGCATCCAGTGGCGGCTGGTGACCTTAAATCTTAGAAGGGCTCAAAATTATAATTTTACCTAGAAGAGATATTAACTTTCAACAGGAATCAGAAAGCTGATATGTGGCACAATATTATTTTCGTACATTAAAATTATCAGTGTTTTTCATAATTTTTTTTTATGTCGGAAATTAAAACGTGAACCTGATCGTTTATGCTATATTTGGTTGGGTTTATAATAAAGTTTATAATAAAATGCATCGATAAATTGTAAAATAATTTGTGACATCTATAAATTTTGATCATACAAAATAGAATAATAACTTCTGGTAACAACCGCAATACCTACTGCTGGCTTCCTGATTATACAATTTTTTTGTCTAATATCAATTAAATAATAATGCTAATATATTTCGGATGTTTTATAGTTTAAACTATGTAATAATATGATATCAATTATGTGAGCCTCAAGGAATTGCAACTGCTAACCTAGCGTTCGACCAACGCAATGAACAACAAAATATGAATGAATGAAATTGTACGCGGGCACTGCCCCGTTTTGCTCTAAATCGGCATACATTCACCGTGTACAGCGAGCTGCGGCGGCAGCGGGCGGTCGCGTGAATTGTATGGGTTCTCCGGGCACAAGTCGACTGTGCCCTAGGAATGAAATATTTCATAGAATCTTGCTTTACAAAGCAGGTAGGATTAAATACTTTCACTAGATATACTACAGGTGTAAGACGGCAAACATTAATTAGAAAAATAATGTGTTCCAAAGTTTAAATTTCATACTTTTTTGAAATCTTTTAAACGAAGTGTTTGGGAGGGCTGAGCCCGAGAACCCTTTAGCAAGAGCCGCCACTGCTTGCATCTAATGGGGTTGGAGGCAAAATTATAATTTAGTCGGTTTTAAAATGGTAATTTAATTCCTAATAGCCAATAAGTAGAAACCTGAATTTATCGCGGTATTTTTTTGCTGTGAGGCACCGGCTTAGAATAGTGCTTTCACTCTTTTCTATTATTTTTTTCGAGTGTCCCGTAAGAGCCGGCTAATCGAAAATACAACAGGCAACAATAACATCTCACATAGTTCAGCAATGAGGTTCACCACCCATTCTGAATATAGTGCATTTTTAGGTGAGACGAGACTGGTGTGTGGGTATACACAGATTGTTGTACTCCCTTTTATAAGGCAATGCACACCCGCACACCTTTCGCTGGTTACCCCACATTGTGGGATATGCCGTGATGGTATGAATGAATGAATGATTTTTTTTATGAAAAGCGGTGTTATTTTTCAGTAAAAGGGTGACATTTTTAATAAATCGATGTTATTTTCTAAAAAAATATGTAAATTGAGATAAATAAACAGATTATTTAGATTGCAAGTTTTTTTAATTCTGGCTTTACGGTGGGTAATTTCTGTGTATTTTTTACGAAAATATCGTAAGAGCCAAATTTCGGTGTAATTTTTCTAATATGTGAAAATTTGTGTTATTCGCAAAAAAGTGCGAAATTCGCGAATAAAATCGGGTTTATCGCATACACGAATAATTCTACCTCCTATACAACGTGTCATTTATCTCAATAAAAGATATTAAATGTATGGCAATTGTCACGTGACAGGCAACTGTCACTTCCATACATTTAGTTATCTTTTCTTGAGCTAAATGACACGTTGTCTAGGGAGGGCATGTCTGTACCAATAAGTCAAGCCCGGAACTGGTTACAATATTTAGGCACTGCAAAGAATTGAATCTACATAAGACGAACAACTTAAAGAAGTACCTCACTGGGACGGCGATCACAATCAACGCGAATTAACCAGATTGATATTTAGTACTGAGGAGCATACATCCGTTTTTAGCACCATGTCTCAAAGATACTATTCTATTTTTCCTCATTAACGGCAATGTTTCCATTTCGTATAAGAATATTGAAAATTTACGACTACCTGACGACACAACGATTTTACCTGACGACTTGTAATCGTTTTAAAGATGGACTCTATTCTCTGAATTCTCGTTAGATTGCTCATCGATGACTTTGCCATTAAAAAAAGCTTTTTATCAAAACTATGATTCAAAAGTCGAATTAGGATTCGGGAGTATTAATTATAATAACACTAATTCCGGATTCTACCAAAATGTGAAACCCAAAAGTTTGTTGTGGCAGCCCTGTCTGTGGTAATGTATATGCGACGAATGGGAGCCGGAAGGGCAGTAGGTCGGCACACCTGATCTCACATATTTGTGGAACGTCAGGTAGATGTTACCAGATAACCAGATAGTGGTACCTACTTTTACTGGTACACAGACAGACTGACTGACTGAGCAATGCACTCTCACCTCTCACCGTTACCTCGGGTGCGTCTCTGCCTCTCAACATACCTAGTAGGCGCGCATAACTTAGGTACTAGATACTCCACAAGAAGGTACCTATTCCAACATGACATGTCATGACCACATTCTATAATGATGACATTCTATCTAATTTGTACGATGACTTCAAGACGTACACGACGCATGCAATTTTGTAGTAATGATCCGATATAGAATAAGTGTAAGGTGAGATATTAACAAAGCAAGATCAATATTTTATTTATTTATTCATCCCAAAGACTCACCAACAGGCAAAGAATACATGTATATTACAATGATACGAACGCTGTCTTCATTTCTCCACAAATTGATTACACAAATATCGCAATCGATACCGTTATAATACGGTATATAACGTGTATTCACTGAAAATACGGTATATAACGTGTATTCACTGAAAATACGGTGTATAACGTGTATTGCTGAAAATACGGTATATAACGTGTATTCACTGAAAATACGGTATATAACGTGTATTCACTGAAAATACGGTATATAACGTGTATTCACTTAAAATACGGTATATAATGTGTATTCACTGAAAATACGGAATATAACATATATTCACTGAAAATGCGGTATTTAACGTGTATTCACTGAAAATACGGTATATAACGTGTATTGCTGAAAATACGGTGTATAACGTGTATTCACTGAAAATACGGTATATAACGTGTATTCACTGAAAATACGGTATATAACGCGTAATCACTGAAAATACGGTATATAACGCGTAATCACTGAAAATAGGTATATAACGTGTATTCACTGAAAATACGGTATATAACGCGTAATCACTGAAAATACGGTATATAACGTGTATTCACTGAAAATACGGTATATAACATGTATTCACTGAAAATACGGCATATAACGTGTATTCACTGAAAATACGCCATATAAACGTGTATTCACTGAAAATACGGCATATAACGTGTATTCACTGAAACTTTTAAAATATTTTTTAAAGATTTTTAATTTAAACGTTTTAATAAATTTTAATAAAGCAAGGTTCAAAATTGTGTGTCAAATTTATTTAAAATTATTTACAGTGCAAATATTGCTTCATTGACCTGGAAACACTGGTTAGTTGTAAGAAATTACCATCTGGCAATAAACTCGCCACATGCACGGACATGGTGCAAGGAAGTGTTCATAAGAAAATTAGATTGGGTATCACAGAATTTTTTTTTGACATAAATTAGGTAATGATCAAAACAATGACAAGTGAATAATGCTATTGAAAGTGAAATTCCCGATAAAATAAACTATAAAAATTGATCACACTTAATTCTTTCTCTGTATATTGGTCATAAGATAAAAATGTTAGTGGCATACACATTTAAAAATAAATATAATATTTTTTTTATGAAATTTGATAGTGTGAAATCTTTCTAATAATAATAATGCCAAGAGTCATCAGAATGAAATTTGTAATGAGGCACACAATGTAAAAAGATTAGATAACATTAATTGACAATGATATAAGCACCAACCTAAAAATTGTGTGTAATGAAACCAGGCAATTAAATTACTATCAAAGAAAAAATATCCAACAGAACAATCTGAAAAAAAATATAAATTTTGTACATGTCTTGGAACGGATTCCACGTTTTAAAGTTGAAATTTAAATTTTTATGACAATTTGCTGCAATAAAACATACCTACTCAAAAATTTATTCACGTGTACCATACTGAGTAAATCAAAAAGAGTCTGGGGAGTAACAAATCAAAGAGTTACAAGAGGTCAGTGCCATGGAAATGTAGGTATGCATTCTTTAACATATGTACAAATAAGTAATAACATTATGATGAAGAGTTTTCCAGATTAATATCAATATAGATCATTATAGATTTATTTATTTATTTATAATTATACAAGATGAACAATAAAGCAGTTTTCAAGATAGTGTGGGCTTTCAAAATTCTAATATTTAGAATGTTAACTACTACAGAGCGAAGGGTTAAGTACCTAACTGTAATTCCAGCAAAGGCAGCAAAGAATACTTGATTTGAGTTTTATGTGTTCATGTATTAAAAATTAAATAGAATACTATACATAGTACTAAACACACAAAGACAAAAAACGATCCCACATAAGGACGCTACGAAGAATACAATATTGAGAGAACAATCATTTTAATGATTAAAATAATGGTTGCTAAAAATATTCTTATCTGATCTGCTATCCTAATGGTGCAGGAATAAATAAATGTTTTCGAATCATGAAAATGAATTACTCATTTTTTTCCCAGTCAATGCTACATAATTAATAAAGAATTTTAAGTCCATTTAATTTTAAGTAATTAACTCTAGATAGGAGAGTATAAAAAAAGATCTTGGAGGCAGCTAAGGGCCACCAAGGTTTGTTAGTTAGGCTATAGAAAAGAAGAAGTTTTCAAAATACTTAATAATGTCACAAATGATTTTATTTGCAATGCAGAAAAAAATGTTAGTAAGTCTGATTGTATTAATGTGTTGTTAAAAAGCTACCTAAAAAAAAAATTGTCGATCGACAAACTAAACTTAACTAAAAATAACAGATAAATCTCATTTTCGACCTGAATGTCCCATCACCTTTTACAAAATATCAAAACGAATTTCAAATATATACTTCGCCATCTTTTGATGAAATGATGAACGAAAATTTGAGAGCCAAGACTCAAACCATAAGGAAAATATCCCAGATAAATTCAAAATGATGTTGGATTACATTTTCAAATAATTTAAAAAACTCATTTTTATGAGATTAATCCAATTTCGCTATGATAATTTATTGCAGTTGATTATTTACTGTCCTTAAGAAATATTTTAAATGTGGAATCCACTCGATACTGTTGGTAACCTACTGGATGTGCCGGACAGTATCGGAATCAATATTGTTGCAGAGTAGAAATATTATAGATGGATATAATTATCGGTGAACACCTTCAAATATCATGTGGGCTGCACAGCAGAACACAATATTGCTAGGTTGAAAGATGTGCAAACCATCCCCCGCTCCACTGAAAATTGTCGAGCTTTTGCCAATTAATTTATCAAAGATATGATATAGAGGCAGAATGAATGTATAAAATATTCAAATCATTACAATATGTAGTATCTGCTTTATAAATTTCACATTACACATTGAACGCAATTAAAACCTAAGGACTGATGACCACCATCAGTATACAATACTTTATCCAACCATAAACATTGTGATATAACTTAAATGTCAACATGGAGGAACCATAAAGTGTACATAAGTTGAATAATGTGTAGATAATAAATAAATTACTATGCAATATTGTTGATAGAATAACTCTCATTGTGTAATAATACAATTCAAGGGTAAGTCAACACAATAATTATCCACAATGTGTCTAATAAATTTATTATGACAATAAAAATATCAATCAACATAATCATTTACTTAGCCTCACTATTAAATGTTAAAACAATAAAACCTCAATATCTCTATATGCTAAATAAAAATTAACTAGAGTTAATTTCTGTTATCACGTCAATCACAAACTAAGGAGGTTTACTAATAAAAGATTAAAAATAATTAATAAATAGACAAATAAAAAGCACAATCTTTGAATCAGGATTAAATATTGCTAAAATATGGTAACGCATTGTAACACTTCCTTAGTAAGTTTACTGTCGAATGGGAATTTCATACAACTAACCCAGAAAGGCAAGAATTCATACAGAAATTATTTTAAAAATCTCAGTTCGGGTCATGTCCTTCATTTTTTTCAGTTTGTATTTATTTTTAATTTATTTATTTGTATTTATTTTTAATCTGAGTATATTGCTGCCATCTACTGGTTGAATCATAATTTAATTTTAACGCTCAAGTTATAATTTTGTCTAGATTATTTATACAAAACAAAGATAAGTTTAAAATCTTGATTTACGATTTTTAGTTTATATAATTATTTAAATAACTGGGCTTGATAGCCAATTCTAATGAGTTTAAGCTTTGATTGAACTATGCCCATGATACTGCCATAACAAGTTTAACATTGTCCAATATAAATGGTTTACGATTGTTTCAGATCACAAAATGATAGAAAAAATACATATTAAATTACAGTATTCATTTATAAATGTTTTAAATTGTTCATATTAACAGACAAAAATCTCAAACTGTCAAATAAATTGAACCCTAACCTAAAAATATGGAAAGAAAAATGTTTACTGTTTCATTCACATTCTTGGTCACATTTACTGTTACCATCTTTTCTAATAAGTTGTTCTTAATAAAGTTGTAAAATTGAAAAACAAAAGAATGGGCAATCAGACTTTTAACATAATTGGATATTCTTAATATTTACCTATGCAAATGTTTTTTTTTATAGAAAAGCATTAATATTTGTACTGCACTTAATTTGTTTATTGTTGAAAAGAAATTATATAATTTAGTCAGAGCTGATTCTGATTATTTTGACATGTCATATTATCTTTCAACTACCTACATACATATTATGTACACCTTTTCAAAACATACACAAAACTCAATGACTGAACTTATCATTTTTAACATATTGATGAATTATTCACATTCTTGACGTCTGTAAAATGGTGTGGGCACAATTAAAGCTCTTCATAATGGGTCATTCTCAAAACACAACACTTATTAATATAATAATACTTGAGCGTATAACTGATATATAAAAACAAAGCAAATTTACTCACAGATTTCGGCATTTTCGTTTTTCAACCAACCACCAAACCTGTAAATATAATAAAACTGGATGTAAGGAATGATTTTGCAGTGACAGAATGCATGACACACATCTAGAAGTTTTAGAAAGTAATTGTTATTCACCAACTATCTCAGCTACTGACATTAAATGTAAAACAAATTGAAATGGATATTCAATACACTTTGAGAAAACAATACACCGATTTATTTATATTTATTGACAAGAGATAAGTATATTATGCACCTTGACACATTAATAACTTTAGAGTAACAAGTGTCCACTAATTATTATTTGCACCGGGTTAATACTGATTAAGAATTACACAATGCATTTCCATTGACCACAAAACAAAGAATTGTAGTCGTACAATTTGTTGAAATTTTGAAACTTACTCAGATAAAAAAATAATGGGTAATATCACCGAAAATTCTGCATAAGTGGCACAATCATGTACACAGCGAAAAGCACACACCCAACCGGGTTAGAAATGTTGCGATTGCTCGCCCCGTGTGACAACTCGATGCCGTGACACTAGACAATAGCTAATCACTAGAAAATAATTCAAACCATAAATAAATTAGTAAAGTAGGTACCGATATTAGGGTGCTTTAGGTATTCAAGGGTGAATTGTCAAAAAAATAGGTACCACTTTTTATTGTGAAATATGTCGTGAAATTGACTATGAATTTTAATGTTAAATCAAATACTTACCTATTTGTGAGAGTAAAATGTGGTTTTCAAATCAAACAATTTGTAAATAATTTTTGATTGCATATATATTGTTATCGCATATAACAAAGAAGAGCGTTGATAAAAGTGTTTACATGCCGGCTAGTCAATACAATAATTAAATATGGTGGAGACGAAAGAACGTGTTGAGCGTATATAATAAAACAATGCTTAAATTGACAGAAATACACGCGTAATAGTAATTATCGGTTAGTAAAAATTGCTGTAAAATTAAAAAGAAATAAATTAGAAAAACCAGTGATGACGGCCGCTGAAAAGAATTATTAAATACAGGAAATACACGTGGAACAGAGAATAATAGTGCTGAAAAGAATAATCAAATACATGAAATGCACGTGTAATATTGATGACAATCTTGCTAAAATAAATTACGAAACGAAACGTTCAGAGCAAAGAAAACAAATAATAATAAATCAGAAAGATCTTACCAACCGCTGCTCTCGTTCCGGGTCTATAGATGAAACACTTACACTACATAATATCACTTTTTATTAATTGAAAATAACTTAAAACTATCTTAAATTCACCCCTCGTTGGTTATATGGACCTGAAACACACTTATTCACTATTATACGATTATTTAAGTTATGTTTATTCTTAAAAGTTATTTTTAATAGTAACTTAAACTATCTTAAATTCACCCCTCGTTGGTTATGTATGGACCTGAAACACACTTATGCACTACCATGCAAATATGAAATTTAATGCTGAGCATCAAGTAGACGCCTCGCAGGGATAAGACTTTTTTTTCAACGTTCGCGGTCTACGTTTGTTTTTTAAAAAAACATATAAGTTATCTTTCGTACGCGTGAGTTAAAATTCGTCTATCCCGGCAGAGCGGCTATTCAATACTGATTCAAACCAGCTATCGCGTCCACCGCTGGAGACAGGGGGGGGGGGAGAAGCTACCCCACCGCGCGGCGGGGCGCGTTCTACCATCTACCAATAGGAAGCCTCCATTTCACCTACCAAGTTAGAAAGTATAAAGTTCCAGGAATATGCATTGAATATAAAATTATTAGAAATGACATATTTACAAAATATATGCATTGTTTAAACACATTAAGGACCCAAAGACCCGTTAATATGATAAAACCATTATAAGAGAAAGTTTTTCCAAGAATCAAGGTATTTTGTTGAAACAAAATAATAGATGTTTGACTTCTATGCTACCATAACCCATGGTAATATTTTGATCATAATACCTATGTATATATCAATCGGCCCTCTTTTTTGATCAAGATATACCATGTGAAGACCAAAGAAACCAAACATCATGTAAGTAGACAAAACTATTATGCCGGAGCTGAACGAATCTCATCGGCATGAACTTTAACAGGCTTCCCGCGACGTTCTACCCAGTAAACGTGTCCTCTTCCGATGGGCAATAAGATCCGATGCGGACCACTCCATTTAGGAGCAAATCCAGCGTGAAAACCGGTATTCATATCAGACTGAGGGTGTTCTCTAATTAATACAGCCTGTCCTATATCGTATTTCGAAACCGTATCATTATCAGGTGCGTAACGTTGTCGATATTCCTCCTGAGACGCTCGTATTTCGTTATCTAACTGGGTACGCTCCCGTGCTCCCGCTGTTGGGAAGATATCTCCATCGGGAGAATGAATCATCCATTCACCTGGACGGGGAATGTCGTAACCTAATAATGCCGTGCTAGGAGATACGCCTGTTGACTCATTACGACGACCACGTAACGCATATAAAATAGTCGGTAAATGTTCATCCCAACGATTATGAGGTTGACCTTGTAAATAAATACGCAACGCTTTCTTAATTTCTTGGTTTCTACGTTCCGTAACATTCGCTCGTGGATGGTACACTGCCGTTGTCCAGTGCGAACATTGCCATCTATCTAGTGCGCTGGTCCACAAACGATTCTTAAAATTAGTGGCATTATCCGACAAGATCGCTTTTGGATATCCGTAACGAGAGAATACGTCATCTTCTGATATTTTAATTATAATCGGAGCTCTACTCGATCGTACCGCAAACGCTTCCACCCATCGTGTATATAAATCCGTAACTACTACAATAAAACGCTTGCCGTGTGTGGATATAGGATAGGGTCCCATCAAATCGACTGTGTTGGTTATGGGAGAGCCAGCAATGAAAATACGAACGTTTGAACTATGTATTTATTATTAATAATTGTATTAATAGCAATAACGCGCCGACATTGTTTTGTTATATTCTTTTGTTTTTTGACAGTTTGCATAGATATATTTGGATGCATAGATAAATGATGAATGGTACGTAAATCTTGGGTGTCAATGGCAGGATGACATTTTAGCCTTTTCAACACTCCCCCTCACTCCTGGCATTGCTTGGATATAGTCCGAGATTTTTTATAGCCTCTTTGTGTTTTATTTCTGTTAAGGCTTTAGTAAATATATCAGCCTCGAGCTCTTGGCTAGGCTTGTAATTTAATGTTATGATTCCTTTCTCCACAACATCTTTGATGAAGTGTTCTTTAATGCTGATATGTTTACTCTTCTTATTCACTATGGGGTTTTTTGCTAAATGTTGGGCTGCTTGATTATCATTGTAAATGGTTACCCTGTTGGTGTTTATACCCATATCAGAAAATAGCTGTTTCAAGTTTATAGCTTCCTTTGCTGTTTCTGTCAGTGCCATGTATTCAGCTTCAGCTGTAGACAGGGCGACAGTTCTTTGTTTTTTTGAATCCCATGTTATTACGGCTCCGCCATATATAAAACAGTACCCAGTGGTGGATCTACGATCAATTTCACAACTGGCCCAGTCTGCATCTGAGAATCCTAGTAAAGGTGAGTTATTTTTACTATAAGTTAGGCACAAATCGTTTGTCCCTTTTAAATATCTTAATATTCTTTTAGCACATTTGAAATGTTCTTCAGCATAATTATTGTTAAATTGACTTAGATAACATATTGAAAACATGATGTCAGGTCTTGTTGCAATTGCTAGGTACATTAATGATCCAATTAAAATTTGATAAGGTAATTCAGATTTTATAGTAACTTTTTTCCAATTTGAGCCCTTGTACCATTGGTGTATTCATTGGTTTGCAGTCTTCCATTTTAAATTTCTTTAATAGGTAATTTATATAATTTTTCTGATTTGCATATATTATATTTTTCTTGTGTTTGAAGTTTATGCCTAAGCAATACTTTAAATCGCCTAAGTCTTTCATATCAAACGTTTTCATTAGTATTTCTTTTATTTTCTTAATCCATTGTTCATCGGAATATGCAATGATCAAATCGTCCACGTATAGGGCAATAACTATTTTTTTATGGTCCTTAATACATATATACACACAAGGATCAGCACTAGATGGTCTGAAGCCAATTTCTTTTAATGTGCTGTTAAATTTATTATACCATTCCCTTCCAGATTGTTTTAATCCATATAAAGCTTTAAATAATTTGCATATTTTTTCTTTTCCAGGTTTTCGCAGGTTTTCCAACATGGTTCGAGCTTTTTCAAATAAGGCGGTATCTTCTTTAGTGCTCTCTTCAACCATTATGTCACATAAGTATTTTTCTAAATGTTTTGGTTTTTCCATAAATATTTCTTCTTGTAGTTCACCATTTAAATATGCAGTTGTAACATCTAATTGAGTGATTTTTAAGTTTTCTTCTACGGCCATGGCTAATATGGATCTAATAGATTTTAATTTAGTAACAGGTGCAAAGGTCTCGTTGTAGTCTACACCATAGATTTGTGAGAATCCTCTTTCAACTAGTCGTGCCTTTTTTCTTTCTATCTTTCCATCCGGACCTGGTTTTTCTTTTAAAATCATTTTGCAAGACACTATATTGTTAAAATGTTGTTCACTACCTTTTTCAATTATTTGCCATGTGTCGTTTTTTAAATGAGCTTTAATTTCTTCTATAATAGCTTCCCGCCATTCAGTATTACTTTCATCATAATTATCAGTATTGCTCAAGTATGAAGTGTAGTCTTCAAACCTTTGAGGTGGTTTCCTCTCTCTTTGTGGTCTTGAATGAGATGTAGTAGGAGCTTCTGAGTGGTCAGGAGTGGTGTGGTTATCCTCATCCGAACTTTCCTCAACATTTGGTTGCTGTATAGGAATTTGCTGTGAAGGAATATTTATGTTTTCTTCTGTGTTTTCATTTATTTTTGTTTGTTCTGATATTAATATGGGCACTTGAGCATCATTTGCATTTTGTATATTTTCTTCTAAATTCAAATATTCATTTTTTATAGTATATTTTTCTTCATTGTACATTTTATTGAGCACTTTAACGTCTCTTGTGATTTTTAGTTTATTTTGTTTTGTTAACCAAATCCTGTATGCTTTACTTGTTTCTGAATAACCAAGAAAAATTCCTTCTTCTGCTCTGTCTGAAAATTTTTTCTTTTGTCCTTTTATAAGAGAATACACTTTGGCTCCAAAATAATGCATGTGTCCAACAGATGGTATATGCCCTACCCATAACTCAAATGGAGTTTTGTTGTTTGTGTTTTTTGTAGGTATTCTGTTAGTAACGTAATTTGCATTTAGTATAGCTTCGGCCCAAAAATTTTCAGGCAATTTTGAATGTATTAACATACAACGAGCTTTATCCAGCAACGTTCTGTTTTTTCTTTCAGACATACCATTTTGCTGTGGTGTGTATGGAGCAGATAATCTTCGAACAATACCATTTATTTTTATGTAATTGTCAAATTCAAGATTTATGTATTCTGTCCCGTTATCTGATTGTAAGTATTTAATTTTTTTATTTGTAAAGTTTTCAGCTTCACTTTTATATTCTTTAAATTTATCTAATACTTCATTTTTATTTTTTAGGAAATAAACTTTGCAGTAGCGGGTGTACTCATCTATAAAAGTTACATAATATCTACTGCCTCCAAGGCTGTCAATTGGCATTGGTCCACATACATCGCTGTGTATTATTTGAAGTGGTTCATTTGCTTTCCAGCTATTATTGTCCTTAAATGGCAATTGTGACATTTTTCCTTGAATACATATTTCACAATCTAACTTGTCATTTTCATTTATATTTAAACCTCTTACTGCATTATTTTTATGTGCTAGTTTAAGATCTGTTTCATTTACGAGGCCTAGGTTCATATGCCACTTTTGAAGATCACTGATACAAAATAATTTTTCTTGTTTCATTTCTATTGTAATGTAATATAGGTTGTCCTCTCTTCTTGCTTCCAGGATTTTTTTATTTTGTTTATTGTAAACAATAGCATTGTTTTCATAAAAATGAACTGTGCAACCTTTGTCAGTAAGTTTCTTCACGGATATCATATTTGTGGATAGGCCTGGGACGTATAAAGTATCCCATAAATGAATTTGATTGTTTTTAAAATTAAAAGAAACTCGGCCTCGTCCATGAATTTCTTCGTTTTTATTTAATGATGCCAATCTTAAAGTACTTGATTCGGTACTTACAATATTATCAAACATTTCCTTATTGTAACACATATGTGACGTACATCCACTATCTAAACACCATTTTTTTGTGTTTTTACGGTTATTTTCAGGAGTGGTTAGGCATTCATCAATGTACAAGTTTTGTTGATTGTCAAATTTGTACAATTTTTTGTTTTTTACGTTTTTATTTTTAAACCAGCAATCACTTATTTCATGTCCTGTCTTTTTACAAAATTTACACTTCATGAATTTCTTTTGTGATTTTTTATTTATAAACATTACATGTTCTTCGTTTGATGTAGTGTTCCCTCGAGCTTCTGTCTCTTCTATTATTTTTATTTTTAGTTCGTCTGGGGAAGGTAAAGAGTCCCTTGTTTCTATAGCGACTCTGAAGTTGGAATATTATGCTGGTAAACTATAAAGCATCATTATACTGAGCATGTCGGCATGAATTGTAATGCCCATGTTTTCTAATTTGTCAACTGTGTCCATGAAATCATCGAGGTGATGTCTTATTTCTTTCTCACTGCTGGATTTTATTATTATTAGTTTTTTTAATAATGTAGCCTTTCTAGCGGGGCCTTTACTTTCATAAATTTTCTTTAAGGAATCCCATAGGTCTTTTGATGAACTGGCATTTTTTACTAGCTTCAATTCTGGTGGTGACATTATCAGTAATATGTCCGATTTTGCCAACAAATCTTTTTCTTCGAAGTTTATATCCTCTTCTTTTTTTATGTCACCCGACACGTACTTCCAAAGTCCTGCTTTTATCAGGACTGCTTGGGCTTGGATTTTCCATGTGTCGTAGTTGTCTCTTCGAAGTGGGTCGATGTTCGTGGTTTTAGCCATTTTTATTTTGAACACGTTTTTGTTTGAGGCAAACAGTGTCTGGGCCCATAACCTGTTGGTTATGGGAGAGCCAGCAATGAAAATACGAACGTTTGAACTATGTATTTATTATTAATAATTGTATTAATAGCAATAACGCGCCGACATTGTTTTGTTATATTCTTTTGTTTTTTGACAGTTTGCATAGATATATTTGGATGCATAGATAAATGATGAATGGTACGTAAATCTTGGGTGTCAATGGCAGGATGACATTTTAGCCTTTTCAACAGACTGCGCATACGTCAAATGGTTTATGTACGTGAGTATTACCTAATGGGGCCGCAGGACGAGTCGGTACGGCTCTCGATAGAGCACACGTCATACACGCTCTCACATATTGCTCAACGTCAGTACGCATGTTCGGCCAAAAGAAATGGCGTGCCGCAGCCCGAGTCGTTTCTTTAGCTCCGGGATGACCTGCCACACGATTATCATGATACGTAGATATAACCTTCAAAACCATCGATCGGGGTACAAATAAACGCATATCATCATCCGCAAATTTTCTCCAAAGATAATCACCTAATAACGCATAATCACGTAAATATTGTTGTTCGTGACGTGCCGTCGATGTATTTGGTCGAGATAATAATATACGCAACCTATTTATACGTCGTTGTACGTCGGTATCTCTTTTCTGTCGTAACCGTATTTCTTCCGCAAGACTTACATCTAATACCTCAACATCGTCGGATGACTCAACCGCGTCCGGCTGGTCCTCCGTCACCGCATCATCTTCCGTTTGATGTACTTGTGCCGTTATCTCATTCGTTTCCGTTGATGGGTACATCATGCGACTTAAATCTTTTGTGTCTGCCTCCGTTACTATTGGGGACGATTCGGGATTTCGGGATAACGCATCAGGGAGTTCATTTTTACGACCGGGACAATGTTCAACTGTAAAATCAAATTCCTGTAAGAGGAGTGCCCATCTGATGAGCTTTGCCCTATCATTTTTCGCCGTATTCAACCATGTTAATGCTTTATTATCCGTGCGTAGCTTAAACGATCGTCCTTCTAAATACGGACGATATCTTTTAATGGCCCATACGGCCGCAAACGCTTCCTGCTCATTCGAATGCCATTTTTGTTCGGCCGGTGAAAAACACATACTCGCATATGATATAACATCCCGTTCTCCGTCAGAGCGTGGATGATATAATACGGCCGCAATACCTAACTTACTCGCGTCTGTTTGTAAGATGAATTCGCGATTAAAATCGGGTCGTGACAATTTTAACGGTTGTGACATAGCCAACTTAATATTACGCATAGCGGTATCGGCTTGGCTATTCCACCGATACGGCCGATTAACTTTTAATAAATCGGTTAACGGAGCAGCAATCTCAGAGAATCGCGGTACATACTCTCGTAACCAATTACACAGTCCTAAGAAGCCACGTAGTTCTTTACGAGTTCGCGGAGCTGGTGCAGAGAAGATCTCCTTGCAATGAGACATTTGAGGATAATTTCCTTCCGCAGTAACAACATGTCCCAAATACTCTATTTCTGACGTGGCTAATTTACATTTATCAGGCGAGCATCTCAACCCGAACTGATCTAACCTTTCAAAAACCAGTCTTAAGTGATGAAGATGACTCTCCCAGTCAGAAGAATAGATTACAATATCGTCTATATATACAATGCAAAATTCTCTTAGATAACCGGCAAGAACCTGCTGACACATCGCTTTCTGAAAGCAGCTCGGGGCTCCCTTAAGTCCGAAGGGCATAACCTTAAATTGATATAACGCACCGTCAGGAGTAGAAAATGCCGTATATGGTTTAGAAGCAGGATCGAGAGGCACTTGCCAATACCCCTTTGTTAAATCTAACGTGGAAAATATCCTTGCGTTTCCGAGATCCTTTAATGTTTCGTGGATGACCGGTAAAGTGGAGACCTCGCCCTTAGTGACGTCATTTAACCGACGGAAGTCTACACAGATACGATAGTCATTATCTCCCTTTTTCGGAGCCATCACGATAGGAAAACAATACGGAGATCTACTCGCTTCGATTACGTCATCAGTTAACATTTCTTCGATTTGTTTATGTAAATTACGTTTCTTAGCGTCTGATAAACGGTACGGTGGGATACGAATGGGTGTCTCATCTTTCAGCCGGATAACGTGCGGCTGCAAGCGAGCAGGGCCTGCATATGGGGTAAATAAAGCATTAAATTCTCGCAATATTTTATGTAATTCATTTTTTTTCGCATTAGATAAGTCGTTCGTAATATTTGGTAACTGTACGTTAGTTAAATTTGGTTGACGCTTCGTTGAATGAAAATATGCCGTAATTCTTTCCTTCTTGCCGAAATACAACGCTCCACGAATAAAATCAATCACGCCGTGTTCCGCTATTAACCAATCTATACCTAATATTACGTCATCTCGGAGACCGTCGACTACTAAAAATTCGTTTTTTATCTTAACGTCTGCTATCGAGCAGTCTATTTCAGCTTTCGCTACTACCGTCATTTTGGCCGAAGCATGTGCAAGATTTAAACTCTTTACATCACAAAATTTTCTTCTATACTTGTGTACTAAATCTGCACGAATTAAACTGTGAGAGGCGGCAGAGTCTACTAACGCTACATAGAGACGATCATCGATCGTCACGCTTATCCGTGGGAGGCTAACTTTACCAATCGCACATACACCGTCTACTTTATGTTCTAGTTCGCAAATTCCGTCACTGTACTCCTCTTCGTACCTACTCATCACTTTCGCCATCTCATTACTACCCAGCGCAACTACTGCAGTACCTAACTTGTGATCCGGCGCGACAACCGGTTTCCTTTCTTCGAACTCCTCTGACGCAACTACCAGCTTCTCATCATCCGACGTACCTGACGCAACTATCAACTCCCTATCGTTCAACATATCTACCAACTCTACCTCCGACGCGAATTTCGAACTATCTCGTATGTAACCTGCCTTCTCATTATTAGCCTCCGCGGTCTCAATGCTATCCTCATCATCTTCTCTATTCACATCAGCCTCTACCACCATCTCAGTAAAACCTACAGAGTTTTGATCGCCTATTTCTACCATTACTTCATCAACATATTCAATATTTCATTATTAGCCTCCACGGTCTCAATGCTATCATCCTCTCTATGCACATCAGCTTCTACCACCATCACAGTAAAACCTTCAGATTTTTGATCGTCTCTTTCTAAAACTACTTCATCAACAGACTCAATCATATTAATAGCCTCCCGTGAGGTAGAAAATTTTTCTATAACATTCTCATTATCAGTACAGGGCGCCAGTTCCACGTTTGTTAACCTGGTGGAACGCAGGTTTAATTTCTTCGGGAGCCCGCGACAGGTTGAGGTCCGTAATTTGTGTTCCTGTCGGGGCGGCGAGCGTTTCCCGATTTCGATGCGATAAACTCGTTTCTTTCCACGCAATCTTTATTAAAATGACGACCAGGGCAAAATTGACATTTTGGTAATTGCATTCTGTTTACCGGGCTATTATTGTTCGGGCGCGAATTTGCATTACGGCTGTTGTTTGGACGCATATTATGATTATCCTGCCGGTACGTTGGGGTATTATAGATAACACTGCTTTCGCGAGAATTATCATGTTGGGTATTTCTATTTTCATGACTACGTTCGGCAACTGGCTGAAATAACGTTTGTCGGGGGAAATCAATCATCATAACTTTTTCTTTAAGCGACGTGAACGTAAAATTTCCGAAAATCACTCCAACGTCTAAAATACTGCGATACGTGTCTCTCATCAGATATATTAAGTCAGCACATGTAGCATCCGACGGAGCCGTTCCAAAGAGCCGCATATGAACCGCTTCCTTCCGCTTAAGGAATGCGATTCCACCCTCATCCGCACGCTGACGGTCACCATAATAATTAGCCATAAGCGAAGACCGGGCAACGTCTATTCCGTATCTACCAATTAAAAAACCTTTGAATTCATCCCATGTCCATTTACCCTGCGCATGAGGAGACCACCAACGCTTGGCTTCTCCTCGCAACCTCTGAGACGCACGGCCGACCATTGACGCAGGAGAACAAAATATGTGGTCGAAAAACGCTTCGCATGCCGTGATAAATAAAACAGGGTCTTCTTCTGGAAGACCGCTGAACGTATCTTCCAGTTCGCGACGTTGTAAATATGGGAATAAATGTTCAATTCCCGGGCTATCGTTTCTTGGGGGTTCTGGAAAATCGCGGCTAACATTATCATTTGTTCTTGCCCTAGTAACCCGTCTACTATCTCCTCCGCCGCCATCGTTTTCGCGCTCTACTACTCCGAAAATAAGATATTTGAATAAACGAAAAATAAGATGAAATAACATTTTTTTAATACGAGCAAAAAAACAAACGAAAAGAAAACGCTCAAAACCTCAGGGTGGTTCGATAAAAACTACTGTTTTTAAAAAAGGGCCCCACGTTGGGCGCCAAATTGTTATCGCATATAACAAAGAAGAGCGTTGATAAAAGTGTTTACATGCCGGCTAGTCAATACAATAATTAAATATGGTGGAGACGAAAGAACGTGTTGAGCGTATATAATAAAACAATGCTTAAATTGACAGAAATACACGCGTAATAGTAATTATCGGTTAGTAAAAATTGCTGTAAAATTAAAAAGAAATAAATTAGAAAAACCAGTGATGACGGCCGCTGAAAAGAATTATTAAATACAGGAAAGACACGTGGAACAGAGAATAATAGTGCTGAAAAGAATAATCAAATACATGAAATGCACGTGTAATATTGATGACAATCTTGCTAAAATAAATTACGAAACGAAACGTTCAGAGCAAAGAAAACAAATAATAATAAATCAGAAAGATCTTACCAACCGCTGCTCTCGTTCCGGGTCTATAGATGAAACACTTACACTACATAATATCACTTTTTATTAATTGAAAATAACTTAAAACTATCTTAAATTCACCCCTCGTTGGTTATATGGACCTGAAACACACTTATTCACTATTATACGATTATTTAAGTTATGTTTATTCTTAAAAGTTATTTTTAATAGTAACTTAAACTATCTTAAATTCACCCCTCGTTGGTTATGTATGGACCTGAAACACACTTATGCACTACCATGCAAATATGAAATTTAATGCTGAGCATCAAGTAGACGCCTCGCAGAGATAAGACTTTTTTTTCAACGTTCGCGGTCTACGTTTGTTTTTTAAAAAAACATATAAGTTATCTTTCGTACGCGTGAGTTAAAATTCGTCTATCCCGGCAGAGCGGCTATTCAATACTGATTCAAACCAGCTATCGCGTCCACCGCTGGAGACAGGGGGGGGGGGGGAGAAGCTACTCCACCGCGCGGCGGGGCGCGTTCTACCATCTACCAATAGGAAGCCTCCATTTCACCTACCAAGTTAGAAAGTATAAAGTTCCAGGAATATGCATTGAATATAAAATTATTAGAAATGACATATTTACAAAATATATGCATTGTTTAAACACATTAAGGACCCAAAGACCCGTTAATATGATAAAACCATTATAAGAGAAAGTTTTTCCAAGAATCAAGGTATTTTGTTGAAACAAAATAATAGATGTTTGACTTCTATGCTACCATAACCCATGGTAATATTTTGATCATAATACCTATGTATATATCAATATGTACAGATACCTACCCACATTTAATATTTACCCTTGCTAGGAGTCAATGATATTTTTTGGATTCTGTGAATTGTCTTGTTCTAATTAGACCCACAATTTGTCCAATCACCATTTTACTGATAATTTCTTAGCTGAATAAAGACGAAGTTGGAAAATAATAATAGGAGAACGGTGAAATCAAGGCATCTGTTGGAACCTCGTTCTGAAAGTAAACAGATATTCAGTTTATGTTGACGTGAGGCGTTCTACTTGGTTACTTGACCAGCGTCGATTTTGAATCAAGGAAAGAATTTGAGCCCACTCATCCCAAGGACGCAGTCTTTCCCTCCTTGACCATCTGTTTGTGGGGACACCCAGTCGTCGACCAGCAAGGAGCTACGGCAAATTTTTATGATATCGTGTGAAAAAAATGAAGATTTAGAACTTTTACGTTATATTGATATTAATATTTTGTTTTTAAGGACAATTAACGATTATAGTATTTATCGAATATTTATACATAATTTAGAATAACATGAATAATTTGTTTTATCAGACAATCAAATGATGTATACTTGTACCGCATATAAATGCAATTCCCGTTATTCCGAAGAGTGTGAATTATCTTTCCATTTGTAAATTATACTCTTAGTTTTTTTTGTAAATTTACGTGTCAAAATAAACATATTTGTTGAGTAGCTGTCGATTTCGATTTGAAAAATACTGATTCAATACTATGATGGCATACTTCTTGTCAAAATTAATGTTTAATTTGATTTTGTATCGATTATTTATGTAAACAAATATACATCTACTGATTACTTGATTTTTCAAACACAAAAATTGGTCTAAAAACACATAGGTATAGTTGTAAAATACTTATATTTATTTATTTCTAGCTTTACATTACAGTATAGAAGGAAAGATTTTCGTTTTCATTCATACCATAACGGCATATCCCACAATATGGTGGGGTAACCAGCGACAGGTGTGCGGGTATGCATTACCTTAAAGGCAACATTCAGAATGGGTGGTAAACCTCATTGCTGAAGTATGTGAGATATTATTTTGCCTCTTGTATTTTCGATTACCCGTCTCTCACGAAACACACAAAAATAATTACTGTAGAAAAGTGTGGAAGCACTATTCTAAGAGGGTGCCTCAGCGCATAAGATTTTTTTTCGTGCATATTATATAGAAACTTAGCCATAAATAGATTCTGCCATTTGATTTTCTTGGTGTTTTATGAATCTCAATAAAAATTATATTAAAAATTAATTTTATTTGAGATTTCCGAACGGTTCTGAAAGTAAAGCTAAATAGATCATCGCAATCAAAAGAAAAACAAACGATTCATCCTAAATATTGATTCAATAAAGCCTAATAAATAATGATATTAATTGATAAGCTTCTTGCTACGAAAATCAGTTTTGGGAAAATAAAATATCCAAAGTAGTTAATTCGACAATATTTTACTTTGTACATAAGTCATCTACTGAAATTTAAAATATGTATATTGAGCATTGATTTTTATTAATAATAGATTATTCTATGTAGGGAAAAAATATAAATCTCAAATAGATGGATTTATAAACAATGAGTAGGATATGAATAATATAGATTATGCCAAAAAATACATTTACCATATAATATTAACTTGATACTTTCAAAATCAATTAAAATTTATTCAGTTCGAGCATTAAATAACTGGTAATTTTAATTATAAAATTAGTGATTTTGTATAAAGATTTGCCTTGCCGCCATTAGTGGACTTCAGTCACGTGGTTTTTCCATACAAATCATGTTTGCCGAATACCCGCCAGCAAAACGCCTTTGTGCGCAGTCCATATATATTATTAAGTCTATGCCAAGTATTAATAAAAATCTATGGATATATTGTCATTTGTCCATAGAAATTCATTTGTCATAACTTCATGGTTATTGTGGTTCTTGGTGTCGTCAAAAGTTTTCTACTTCATAAAATATAATTAGCTTTTATTACGTTTTATTGTTCATCCTCTACATTGCAAATATCTCAGTTTGAAAATATTGAAGATTTTTATTTTAAGTAATGATTTTAAAGAAGACAAAACAATGAGTTCTACAACTCCTCAGGATACTAACGAAACTTTCGATCAGGTAAATATAAATATTAGGTACCTATCTTTGTATATATTGGTATTGATATAACGCGCATTCAAATAATAGAAGTGTCGGTGGCATAACGGTTTATGCGCTTGGCTAGCGTTGCAGTGAACCCTGGTTCGAATCTTGCCTCGACCGATTCCATTCACCTATAAATGTAAGCATTACTTATTTTACAAACTTGGACCTGAGCCAAGTTGAAAACGCTTAACGATATCGCCAAACGCTATTTTTTTGCATTTTCTACAATAACAAACAACAAACGTCAAATCCCATACAAAAAAATTAGCGTTAGGCGATATCCTTAAGCGTTTTCGATTTGACTCAGGGGCCTTGTTCCAAACAAAAAATTATATATCTATCCATGGCATCAGTTTGTATCAATCTTTCGAAAGTATGTAAAAAATGAATTATTCCATTTTATTTTAGTTTGATGAGGATGAAAATGCAGACGTGCAATTGGGAGCTACACCATCAGGAAGGAAACGATTGTTTAGTAAAGAACTGCGGTGTATGATGTATGGATTTGGGGATGATATTAATCCATACACTGAAAGTGTAGATCTGCTTGAAGACCTTGTTATAGAATTTATAACGGAGACTACGCACAGGTTTATTAATATATTGTATTTGTAAAGTAAGATATTATCTCTGAAGTGAAAACAACTATTGTTTCCGGTCTAGAAAAGCTAGAATAACCGACTGTAATTTAAAAAAAAAAATTAAATTTTCTTTGAAAGTCAGTCAAAAAAAAATGACAATTTTCCTTCCTCAGAAATAATTTGTTGATTCAGTGATTTGTCATATTTTGGGTATAATATCTTGTTTTATCAATTCTTTAAGTTTTAGTAAAGTACATTTTATAATTACAGAGCCATGGAAGTGGGTAGAACTGGTCGAGTGCAAGTGGAAGATATTGTATTTTTAGTGCGTAAGGACCACAGAAAGTACGCCCGTGTAAAGGATTTACTTACAATGAATGAAGAACTGAAGAAAGCTCGCAAAGCTTTTGATGAGGGGAAATTTGCAGGTAATCTCGAAACTCAATGTAATATACATGCTTCATAAAATCAAAATTGCATGCATCTTTTATTATGTAAACTGTAGAAAATAATATATCTTCCTTTGTTGTGCTTTATTTGCAGGTAACCTAGAAGCTCCGCCATAGATAGATGCATGAATATAAAATACATGCTTTATTTAATCAAAATTTCATTTGTTTATTTAAATTGCATGCTTTATTATTATATAAATTTAGATGTAATATTGTTATATTGTACTTACATTGTAGTTTGTTGCTAAATTGATTTTAAATTTTCATGTATTAAATTAGTCATATCTTTGTTGAATTATATTTTAATTCAATAGTTATCCTTCATTCTGTACTGTAGTTTCAGAATTCCAAAGAATATATTTTGCACATGTGGCAGGATTGATTAAACAGTCTTAAATGGTTGTATATCTGAATAGTCAAACAATGGTGTTATTACCTTTTATAAGGAAATGTACACCCGCCGCTGGTTACCCCTCATTGTGGTAAATGCCATGATATTAACGGGCATGTATATGAAATACTATTTTTCATCCATCAAGTTGTGTTAAACTGTGAAAATGTGTCCAAAAGAAAGCAACATACTCTTGAGAGATGCTCTCTAAAGTTTGTAAACACACCTTACCCCCGTATGGCATTTTATTAACTGATTCAATTCCCTTATCCGAGGAAGCCATGTGTACATCTCTAAAGTGTGCTACCAGTTCAGCCGAATCCATTACCAAATTTTTTTCACTTTTTATTCTCAAAAAAAAAATTGTGTTCACAATTTTGGTGTTGTAAAAATTTATATTTTCTAAATACCACATTGACTACAGAAATGGGGTGACTGATGTAGTACAATGAAACTAAGTTCCTTTGTCAGTCTGCCGCACTAATTAATTCTAATATCTTAGCCTGTATTTTTACTTTTCCTTATTGAAATAAATAAACCTAAGATTTTTTTTGTAATAAATTAAGAAATAAATATGAATTTGAAATCCCACGGTTACTAAAAAATTCACAATTATAATATATTTGGTGAATTCTGTAGCAGTGGGAAGACTTTGTGCTGGTGTCTTTCTTACATCATTTGGTCTATTGGTAGAGAATATTTATTAAAACAATTTTCTTGTGCTATTTATATTTGTGCTTCTCTGTGCTGAGAAATTGCCATTTGATAATAAACAAATAATAGATTCTTGTTTTTAAAAGCTTGACTTTTCATGTCTTTTTAATTTTTTATGGTCGTGAATTTACAGTTCCTCTTCTATATGATTTAAACATAATAAATACTATGCTATTGTAAAATAATGTATAACTTTCAGTATGTATGTTGATGAGTCCTACATATATATTTTAATAGATTCATCCATTGATTACACTAAACAAATTAATGCAAATCAAATTGACAGATTGTTAATTACAATAGGTTAAACACATTTAGTCCTCTTTTCCTCCTCTTGTAAAGTTGTCTTCTTAATTTCTTTAGTGACACATCTATATCTTTACCTTAATTCTGCTGTGGAAATTATAATAAATAAATGGCCTATCTACAATTTCTTAGTAGCTTCATTGTATAATTATTGTCATTTATATGTATATACCTATAGGTGATTATACACTATTTGGATTGTTGCTGTCCCAAAAAAAAATTGTGTTAAATTTGGTATTTATAATTGACATTTTTTGTTGACATTTTTTGTATTTGTAATGATACATAGTAAGAACAATTGGAGAGCATGTGTGACACAATGAATTGATGTAAATGAGGCAAAACATGTATGTCAAGATAGAAAAGTCTGTCGTTCGGTTCTCTTTGCCTACCTCAAGTAGGGAAACGGTGTGATAGTATGTATTTATGATAAGGGCCAGACTAAATTAATTTTTTTAAAGTTTTATAGGGGCTTAGGGTAGTCACAATATGTCAGAGTAGAGACAAAATTAAGACAGGGAAGTGATATTATAAATTAGGAAAGGTAAATATATATTTAAAAAATATATAAATTTCTTTCCCTTTTAATGTTGTGTTTTTAATTGATTAATTTATAATTCTTTGGTAATGTAATCTTTCTGCCTGACGTTTTTTTTAATCTCCATTATTCCGTAGTATGTTTAATGAAAGCGAGAAAGTAACTGGAACAAATAAAACGGAAGTGTTATAATAGTGAATATTAAAAAAATAACAAAAATATCGCCCCCCTGCATAATCCCCAATAAAAATGCCAGGGAAGTGACGAAATCACAAATAACCAACAAAAACAACGTTATTATCAAAAATAAAGAGAACACATGACATCTACACACAAATACTACTACATAATGCTAGAATGTAAAAATATTGACCCTATTTCAACTTATTAATGCCTATACTAGTGGCAATGTATGATGGCATTTTTGAAAGTTAGGCACTCGTGAAGTTTCTTAATTATAGACAGCTAAGCATAGGGGGACAAATGAGGTACTTTATTAAGTACGCTTACACAATGAAGTACGATATTTGTTCCCACATGCTAATCTGTCAATAATTACGAAACTTCAAGAAATGTCAAAATGGCCATTTTACATTGCCACGAGCGTAAAATGAATGTTATAATAGCAAGTTGACTTTGTGTACTAAACAAAATATGATTTTTTTATAACTTAAGCATAAAGAAACAATAATACAATTAGTTTTAAATATAATTTATCAATGCGCCGTTAAAATCCAAATAGTGTGTATTCACTAGTATCATACCTTCATGATATTCACCCATATTAAGTTATACTTGTATGTATTTTAGTGCTGAATATTTTCTTTAGTTTTTAATATTTCTGACAAAGGACCATTGCATGGTTTAGAATTAAGGGTTTAAAAATTATTTGCTTATTTATTTAGTTTTTATTTATGTCAGATCTGCATGTCTATTAAAATATGTATATTTAAGGTGAAGTTTTTTGTAATTTCAAAATAAAGTTAATGAATTAAACCCAATACCTTGTGAATTATTTCTTACTTGTGTGTTGTTTTCTTTTGTACACAGGTGAAGATAAAGCCAAGTAACGCCGTCGTCATTCCATCATCTTTTTACATTGGTAAAAATATATTTTATCTTGTGGTTGTGTATTGATATTGTATCAATGAAAATTTTCATATATATATATATATATATATATATATATATATATATATATATATATATATATATATATATATATATATATATATATATATATATATATATATATATATATATATATATATATATATATATATATATATATATATATATATATATATATATATATTTTTTAACATTACATTATGATATAAATAAAATGAAATAGTAGTGATTTTTTTTACATATATGTGAATTTATTTTTGTAATAGGTAAAAATGCTTTGGTCCAAAAAACATTTTTTTGCCATGAGTTACATTTCATTATACAAAAAGTAATTATCTACTTTTTAATAGAGGGAAAAATAAAACAGTTTTATACAAAAATCTGTTATTTGTTTATTGATTGTTCAGTCCTATAAATAGTATGAAGTATAAGAAAATATAAATAAAATATCAAAACAATATGACAAACACACACTTGACAAAATAAATATTCAGAATAAATTTACTTGTATAAAAAAAAGTAAATTCAAAATCACCAACATAATAATAAAACTACCTATGACTTAGTGTTCTTAGGTTTAAAATTATTAAAAAAAAAATAGTGAAAATATGTAACACAAATAAAAACTTTGAAGTATTTTATTTTATCACTTCTCGAGCATCAATTTGGAACGATGTCAAATATTTGTTTGATACATTCAAATTGACGATTTGTCCTATAAAGTTGGTTGGGAAACACAATATAATGGAACCTGGGACCTTATCACTCAGTAAGTCAGATGAGTTACAAACAAACAAAGGCCATATATTTGTTAAGTTATTTTATACATTTATATAGTACATAATATTATTATAATACATATTTTTATAGAAAGTAATAAGAAATGTGGGGCAGTACATTCTGTTATTGCAGCAATATTATAAATATATTAAAATTTAGTATAGATTATCAATATTTTTTTATAGAATCTTCAATAAAACTAATTAACAATTTCTCTCTCTTTTTAAAATAAAGTAAAAACAATTGATGTGAACTTTAATATTTGTTATTTTTAAGATATGAAATAAACTATTTATTGTTCACACTGTTTTTGGCAAGAGATGCAAAATTTTAATAATATAGAAAAAGGAACTCTTCGATATGTATGATTTTAATAAAAGAATTTTTTATTCTGTGCCAGAGTCCTACGTTTAATTAACAATTTAACAGAAATTTAAAATCTCTTACTTTTTTGTGATGGTGAGTTTAATATGACTAGCGTTGTCAAATGTACTTGTAGCAGCCTTTTTTTTATAAAATAAAATTTTATCACAAAGAATAAAGAATACTTGTATCAAATTTTTTTTTTAAAACTATATGATCTATCATATAATTATGTTATTCTTGGTGATAAAATTTGTGCTGTCAGGATGGTAAACGATCTTGCGTGATTTTAAATCAACTAACCATTTATTATTAAAACAGGATAGACTTTTAAAATATCACTCGATACTGCAAGATTTAAGTTATGAATTATTGCAAGAATTGCACTGAATAAACAAAAATTAGTTCAAATGCAAATATTAGTTTTAAAAATTAAGAAAAAGCTTACCTGATTTCCTAAAGTGGGCATTATGAAATGTATTTTTTTTTCATGTAGGTAAACATAATGTGTGATAACTTTCTTAAAAAATGTTTATTTTACATTATTAATGATGTAAGAACTTTTCATAAAGAAGTAGTATAAATAATAATTATATAAAAATCTATTAAATAAATAGAATGTTAGTTTTGAGTAATATACATACTTACCTAATTAAATACAATTAAATTAAATAAATAAAAAAAACGTAAATCTCCAAAAAATAAACATTTTTCTAGATACAATTTGTAAGAAAAATAAAATTATTGATCACTTTTTGAAGAGTCGCAAACCAAAAATATTATATATAAAATATTTTTCTTGGAGTCAAATATTAGCTTTATATTATTGAATTTTAAATAGGTTTTTTGTGGATTACATTAATTTTTTATGCATCTTAAAATTACAACTCTCTTAAGACACTTTGTGACAATGATACCAGAAACAACCATATTTTATTTATATACTAATTTCAATTTTATATTTCAATATATTAAATAAAATACAAAGGGTTGAAAAACTATGAAAATACAAACTATTCTAGAATGTCAATTATATTGATTGTCAGTTAATATCTATTACATTGTTTCAATGTTGCTATTGCATAAATTAAAAATGGACTAAACAATAAAATTGCGACTAAAAGAATAATGGCTTTTGAACTAAAATATTCATATTCGCTATTGTGTATTAGTATTGTGCATTTATTTGTTTGGTATGGACTGTTATGCACAATAAATATTCAGGCATTTCAAGATAAAACACCGATTTGCAAAACAGTATTTTTGCAGAGAAATAAAAGATCTTTGGTGATGTATTTTAAATAAGTTGTGGAAATATTTCATAAAAAATTTAAAATTAAAATCTGATGGTTTTCGAACATGCAACAAACAATTGTTAAGATTTCCCGAATGTAATAAATATTATATCTGTTTCAACATGAAGGGAGGCTGGTGTTGTCCAAGAAAAGGATGGCACAACCATGACTAAACAAGAGAATAATCTGACGTTCAGTTCTCCCTGCCTAACTAGTGAGGAACAATATTATAAATCAATGTTGGTAAACAAGTCCATAAGCCATTACAAGCTTGTGATTATTAAAATAGTTCAGATATTTTAGCTTATCTCGTAACATAACACAAATCACACTAGAATCAAATAAAAATATCAGCTAAACTTTATTGAAAAGTTTTTTGCAGAACAATATTAATATACTATCCCAATATGATTGATTATAATTTATGACATCTGTTTAATCTAAGATAAAAAGTAACTAGATATATTCATTACTCTATCTACATCATCGCAAATTCAAATATTAATTTGCTACATATATTATTACAATTATATTTATATATTAAAATTCTGTTTTGTTTATAACATAATTAGTTTTTAAACAGCGACTTTGTGAATAATTTATTTATGTATTTTGTAAAATTTAAATCACTATCTACACATTGGTACAGTTAAATAATTAATATTAATGAAGATATGGATACAATTATTACATAATATTAAACCACGTCAACAACACAAAAGAAATATGTTTACACTAACATTCTTCTTGTAAATACAATGGTACAGAAAAAAATAAACAATGTATATATTAAATTAATTTATCTGAACAATAATAAAATTAATTTAGTGCACTAAAACTTGGTGTATGTATGGCAGTCTGTATTTTATACCTAACTACATAGTCGATATACAACAAGTCAACTACTCTACAAAATATACAATAAAAATCACACAAACACTGAAACATAATTAAAAGGGATTTTAAATTTAGTATATTTTATAATTAAGGTACTATTAAGGTAATGTGATTTTACATAACATAATGATGAATAATTCACATATAAGTCAGTATGTGAAAAACACTAAAAAAATGGTATGGTGCATTCAACATAATAACTCCTTTAGTACTTTTTTGTTGGTAAGCTTGCATTAATAACAACCTAGTAAAATTAGTTCTACAGTGTTCCTAACATTTTAAATATTTCGCTACTCTGTAAATTTATGGAAATTTTGCTTTCACAAATAAATTTAAAACTCATTTTATTGTTTTTTGGGGTATGTCAAATAACAACTTTTATTGTTCATACTTTGTGACGAATACTACAAAATTAATTTATCCAAATTATTGTGATCTATATGTGGTCACATCTGGCAAAGTTTAGTTGCTTACATCTGAAAACACTGAAAAATCTTACTAATGCAAAGATAAAAAAGGAATGAACTGTAAGCAACTATAAGAAAAAAAATAAAATTACAGATACCTTCTTTGACAACATAAAACATTTATAAAATCTTATGGCATGTCATATGTTGAAAACAAATGAATTTACTTTTAGATAAAATTGGCCTGTCAAAAGATAATTTTTAATTTAAGGCTGCACAGGCACAGAATTTTTAGCGAGTTTTATTCCACTTCTCGCACTGAAGTACAAGGGGTGAGGTTGGTCCCGCCATACATTTTGTACGGCGTGACTAGCGTGAAACAGAAATTATATAAGCCAATATGAATTATATCTTTTTAAAAAAAATCAAGATACAAATTTTAAAATCTGAAACATTCAAAGTCTTTACATCATATTTAACAATATTTTTGCAAAATTATAGTTTTGCACCTAAAAAAATAAATGGAAAACGAGGGAACCTCGCAAATTTCAGTGGTACTTTTGGAATCATTTTTATCAAAATAATTTTAAATATTATGATTCTGGAACTGTCAAGCTGTGGACAATACTATAATGTATTCCTATTTTTAAGAGATAATGTCAGTATTAGCTGAGTAAATCAGGAATAGCTAATGCAACTAATGATATTTGAGTGCCTGTGCGGTCTTAAACAATGTCAATTACAGATTACTTTACTTTTATATTGATATTTTCCCATATAATTTTTATATTAATACTTTGCTGCTGAAACTCTGCAAATCAGATAATTATTCTAGTTTTACTGTAGAAAGTATGTAAGTATAAATTATAAACTACATAATATACAATAAAATGGAAAATAAGTTGCTTTTTTTCGGGAAGAAAACAGGAAGTATTTGATTGGAATGAATGTAGAATTAGTCATTAGAAGGAGGATCCATGGCACAGATCAAAGCTTTCATAACAGCTGCTGCAACTAACGAAGCATAAGGCTGCCATTCTTTACCGCGACTTCCATCTTGATAATCTGATATACCTGGAAGAAAATCAAATAAATTAATTTAAACTGTGATACCTACATGGATTGATATTGTCAACCAAGAAAAAAAAGCATAGTGTATTTTTATAGTTATAATAGTTAAATAATTTGTTATTATAGTATTTGTAATTATTAAATGACCCTTAATTTATTTTTTTCTTCATTGTGACTGATCTATTTTTTATTTTCTCATCAATGTATTTTCACATATTGTAATATTAATTCTTCCAAATGTAGCATTAAACAGTGTATAAACATATACATTGGTTGGTAAAAATTCTATGTGGAAATAACCTTATTTTTTTGATATTTTTTATATTCATATCTTGCGAAAATGTCATTGTCATTTTCACTAGCATATTTTTACTAGGTTGGGTTTAATTAAGTTAGGCCCAACTAATTTAGGCTTGATTAAGTTAGGATTAATTAATTTAGGCCCAACTAAGTTAGGTTAGGTTAGGTTAAGTAAATGGTGTTTCTAGCTCCGAAATGTAATGACACGGAAGGAATATAAAAATATCCACAGTGGAAGAGGTTATTTTTTTAGTCAAATTATTAACTAACCACAAAGATACAAATTGAAAAAATCTCTCCAATGCAATAAGTTGATAAACAAATTGAATATTGTTTTTTACCTCTGATACATAAGAAGGAGTCCCTACAGTTACCGATGACACTGTCCAAGACAGGATGAAGAGGTGCGGCGAGTGCCAATGCTCCACAATGTGTGGCCAATGCTGTACGAGCTGCTGCAGGAACACTTCCCACTCCGACTACAGGACCCAATTGTACTCGCCCTGTCACTTCGCTGGAATGTTGAACAAAAATGATTAAGACCCTAAGTTTAGTAACACTAACTACCATTCAGAACGCAAAAATCAAATGTTAATGTAATCAGCAAAAAATTTAATTATCAGCATCTTTGACAAAAATATGAATTGAGGATAACATGAATTGAAGACAATGAACTAACCTGTCGTTGTTATTATGTGTTGGTGTAGGATGTGCCACTTCTATCATTCCTTGGTCACCAAGAGACACATATAGCTTGTCTGTATCAGCTGCAGGGATTTCCACATTTAAAGATCGAGCACCTGCATTCAATTTTATATTATTATTGTTTCTGAATCTCAACAAGAATATTCTGATTGAAAACATATAATAATTATGACTCCAATATCTAAAATATATTTAGATGGATCGGTGGCAGAGCAGGAATTGCATTGGATTGGTAATACAGTGGACGTGAGTTTGAATTCTACCCTGCCTGGACCAACTTAGTTCACTTATAGTTTGAATTCTACCCTGCCTGGACCAACTTAGTTCACTTATAGTTTGAATTCTACCCTGCCTGGACCAACTTAGTTCACTTATAGTTTGAATTCTACCCTGCCTGGACCAACTTAGTTCACTTATAGTTTGAATTCTACCCTGCCTGGACCAACTTAGTTCACTTATAGTTTGAATTCTACCCTGCCTGGACCAACTTAGTTCACTTATAGTTTGAATTCTACCCTGCCTGCCTGCCTGGACCAACTTAGTTAACTTATAGTTTGAATTCTACCCTGCCTGGACCAACTTAGTTCACTTATAGTTTGAATTCTACCCTGCCTGGACCAACTTAGTTCACTTATAGTTTGAATTCTACCCTGCCTGGACCAACTTAGTTCACTTATAGTTTGAATTCTACCCTGCCTGCCTGCCTGGACCAACTTAGTTCACTTATAGTTTGAATTCTACCCTGCCTGGACCAACTTAGTTCACTTATAGTTTGAATTCTACCCTGCCTGGACCAACTTAGTTCACTTATAGTAAGAAATTATTCTTGTGTACGATTTGATAAACAAAAACTTACAAAAAAGTGTAATGAATCAGAGGTAGACTGGTAATAGAATGAAAGATAGGTGTTGTCCAAAAAAAATATGTCGTGACCAGATTTATATTTCAACAGTGAATGTAGTAATAAGTGTCTCTAAGTGTATGAAGTGAGATGTATGCAATCTGGTTCTGCCTGGCTACCCTAAGGAACATGACACAATAGCATAGAGGCCGTCAAACTTCTTGAACTTTTTAACTGTGAAGAGGGGCAGTTTGCACATATACAAAACAAGCAAAAATATACAAATCTGTGCACCCATGTGGTGGACTCAAGTTGTTTATTATGTATATTTCATTTAGTTGATACATATTTTGAATGACAAACCTTCTATATATTTAAGCCATGGAGCTTCAGGTTGAGAATACAAATCTTTAGCAAGTTGTAAAATGCTTGAGTCCTTTGGTTTATAGGGTCTTGTTTCAAAATCATATCCACCCATTGTATTTGGTGTAGCTTTTTCACAGTAGACATACAGATATCTGAAAATAAAGTGTAATAGTAAATAATGGGTTATTTACAATAAGGATCATTGATATTATTTGACAATAATCCAATCTAAATTGCTTCTCATCACCATTCATTTTATAACTTAGTTTTTTTTTACTTATTGTGTCATATTAATGGAACTTGCTCCCAAAGAAATAAGAATTCTACACCTACACCTTAAGGCAGGGGTTTCCAACTTTTTTGTACTCTAGAGCACATTATAAAATATCAGTAGGGTGGCGGGCACCACCTATTTTTAATCGACAAACTCCTTCCATAACTTCTCATTTTTCCATAATTTATTTTCTTATTTTCATAATTTATTAATAAATAATAAACAAAAATGTTTCAAAATATTAAAATTATTATTCTAATTGCATACACACAGAGAAAATGTATTTAAAAAACGTATACATGATAGTAAACAAAAAAAACACAAATACAGAGAAAACATTTTATAAAACAATATAATATCAACATGTCAATGTGATCTTTGGCCAGTGCCTCATAATCCTGTTAGCAAACAATCATAAGCGACAAGTACTGTCAGCAAAGGAACTACTCATACATACAATATCGCAAACATACAAACGTATTTAATAAACCTAGGCACTCAAAAAAATTCAAACTCTAACAAATAAATTAAAATAATTCAAATTTTTAATTAATGTTTATGAAAAAATTCTGTCTCTGTCAAATAGTGGCGGGCACATAGGAATGGTTCCGCAGGCGCCGCCATGGTGCCCGCAGGCACGGGGTTGGGAACCTCTGCCTTAAGGCCATTACTTTAAGTTTGACACAAAATCTTTACAAATATTAATTCTTATCTTTTGCATTTTCATCCTTGCTTCTTGTTATTTTACAGCAGTTATATTATTAAATAAATTATTTATGCTGAGAACACTAATCAGATGGATGAAATCTCCATTCAGTAATAAACTCAGCACTTGCCCATGGTGCAAGGATGAATTTACAATAAAATTATATAATTTCTTCATATAAAAGATTATTATATTTTTATTGACAAACTTTTTAATATCTCAATAGAGACGAAGTTGGGATATTATAGAAGAACCAGGAACTCAAGGCACCTACAGGGCTTACGAACTGTTATTGGCTGGTTTACGTGATCACATTATGCGCTTGCGCAACGTTCACCAATTATGCCTTCTTATTGAGTTCCCTTATCAATGTAATTTTTGAAAGTTCTATTTGAATAATGTGTAACAATTCACCTGAAAATAAGAAATTATACTATTGCCATCAATGAAGTAACGAAGAAACCTTTTTTTGTAACGCCATCTATTGAGAAGTTTGTTTATTTGTAAACAATTAAAGCAACAGTCCTTATAAATGAGGTGACGGTGTTTCACACAGATGTCACCCATGAACTGCACCAGAAATATTATTTCATTTTTGGCTTGTACCAATTTTTTTCCCTGTTTGAAGTCAAATGATATTTTTTATTGACAAACTTTTTAACATCTCAATAGAGATCATGCAATGTTTGCATAATATGCAATTAAAGAAATATTCAATTTACCATACACATTGGTAAAAGTAGGTAAACAAGCCAAATATGAAATAATATTTCTAGCAATAGTATAATTTCTTATTTTCAGGTGAATTGTAACACATTATTCAAATATATAGAACTTTCAAAAATTACCTTGATAAGGGAACTCAATAAGAAGGCATAATTGGTGAACGTTGCGCAAGCACATAAAGTGATCACGTAAACCAGCCGATGAAATACCTATTCCTGTAGGTGCCTTGAGTACCTGGTTCTTCTATAATATCCCATCTTCGTCTCTATTACGATGTTAAAAAGTTTTTCAATAAAAATATTATTTGACTTCGAGCAGGGAAAAAAATACAATGATAGCGTATACGCAATTAAAAAATACAATGATAGCGTATACGCAATTAAAAAATACAATGATAGCGTATACGCAATTAAAAAATACAATGATAGCGTATACGCAATTAAAAAATACAATGATAGCGTATACGCAATTAAAAAATACAATGATAGCGTATACGCAATTAAAAAATACAATGATAGCGTATACGCAATTAAAAAATACAATGATAGCGTATACGCAATTAAAAAATACAATGATAGCGTATACGCAATTAAAAAATACAATGATAGCGTATACGCAATTAAAAAATACAATGATAGCGTATACGCAATTAAAAAATACAATGATAGCGTATACGCAATTAAAAAATACAATGATAGCGTATACGCAATTAAAAAATACAATGATAGCGTATACGCAATTAAAAAATACAATGATAGCATATATGCAATTAAAAAATACAATGATAGCGTACATGCAATTAAAAAAAATATTCAATTATTATACTTACTTATCACTAGGATCTGGAGTAGAGACCACAACATCACCTAACCTGACATGACGACTGTAATCTGTATAGTGTGGTACACCTCCAGCTACTCCTACCAACAGAACATGGTCCACCTATAAAAAAACATTGAATGATAATAAATAATAATAATATAATTTTTTATAAAAAATATCAAAAAAATGTTCATTACAATATATTATTGAGAAACAACTATCCCAGAAATGTTTATATAATGAATTGCTACTTTCTGAATTATTAATTCAACAAAATATATCCCACTAACATATTAGTTTTGTAAAGAAATTTAGTAAACAAGACAGTTTACATTCGAAACTAGATGACCATTCAGAGAGTGGCGAGGTTGAAAGTATTAACCAACCTGCCTTTGTGCACTTGCTGTACATATGTAAAGTAAAAATAAATAAATATATAAACTGAAATAAAAATAAATGAAAACAACTTTGTTAATTTCTACTTTTAATTTCGTAAGTTATAACGTTTTCGAAATTTCTCTCATCTTCAGTAACTTAATAATAAGTTACTGAAGATGAGAGAAATCTCGAAAAACTTATAACTTATGAAATTAAAAGTTAAAAGTAGAAGTTAACAAAGTTGTTATCATTTATTTTTTTTTCATAAAAATGAACTTCTACAAGTTTGTCACGACAAATTTGAAGAATTGAAATAAAAAAAATAATAATTTTAAAACTTCTATCATTTAATTCTAAAAATGAAATTATTAATTTATGTATTGATGACTGAATAATAACTGTGCTGCACTAGAAAAAGACAGCAATTTCTAGAACTGACATAATTTATTTATAAAATAAACCTTTTACTTGTCTGAAATGATCTTAACAATTAAAAAGATTTTAAACATTCAGAAATGTGTTCATATGAATAAATAAGGACTTTATACGACAAGTAATATTAACAACAGTGTCTGGACACTTGCACTTATTAAGAGGTCATTTTATTTAAATAATGCATAAATATGCACATGTACTAATTTGAGAAAATTTGTCTATTAACACTAATGAATTCATCAACTTCTCATGGCTCAGATATCTGAATGCTAAGCTGCGAATCATAAAAGTTTTTATGCTGGATTTGTGATATTATCATAATACAATCTTGCTACTCTGCTAGCACATTAAAAAACATTGATTATATCATCGTTTTTATTAGTAAACAATATGTACAAATAAATTGACATTTATAAACAAATATTTACGATTTTCCGATAATCTGGCCTAATCTATTAATATAATGTGTCATCATTCTATGACTTTTTTATCTGAGAGGAACTTTTTTTGCCCAGTTTTTGCTTCCCTAGGATAGTGTTGCTTGATGATTATGAGATATAGCTATTTAGAATTAATTTTTATAAGTCAATAAAGTAGTAGTTTTTTTTTGTCTTGGAAGCAAAAATAAATAAAAGCTATAAGTACCTTTTGGAATGTACCAAGAAGTCGTGTAGTTGTGTTTCCTGCCGCTGTCATGGCCTCCCTGGTATGTCCGAGGGAAGGAAGTTTTGTACTCACCACACGATGGGCCCCAATATTTCCCAATGTGTACACATTTGACTCTCCTAATCAAAAAATTAATTAAATCAGATTGTGTAATATCATTTAATAAAAAAAAAAAACTTAATTTATTGACAGACTTTTTTTGATGATACTTCATTAAAAAAGAGATTGTTTTCGCTTTATAATTTATCAAAATAAATAAGTTGTAGGTTTCACATTAATTTGTCTAACGTCAATAAAATAAAAAAAGACTGAAAATGAATGAACATAAAATTATCATTTTTTTGAAATATCTATAAATGTTCAACAAACATTAAAAAAAAACTAGTTTTATAATTTAATTAATATTATTCATAACCTGAATTTTGAGAATCAATATATGTATTATATTATTATAGTGATGTGTGAAAGAACCAATGTGAAAATTATATTATACATTATTTATCTCCTTTTAATTTTTGTAATATTATAATATATAGCAACATAAAATCAAATTTACAACTTCATCACTAAATAAATTCCTCGTATATAAACTAAATAAAAATAAAGCGCAAGTAATAAAATTGTGATAATATTGAAAATTACAAAACATAAGTGTTTATAATAATAAATTAGTGTGATATATTGATGTTGCGCATTGTATCAGGCAATCTGTATAGCGGTTTACGAGATTGAACGAATAGGGGATTCGGCAATCTTCGGTAGTAAGGTTTTTAGGAATGTCTGAGGTCGATTGATTGGGGGGATTGATCGGGATTTGATCAATGATAGTGCTCTCACGTTGTGGTTCATTTATAAACTAATTATTTGTACTTCTTTCTGTATGTATCTAATTACTGTTAATTATAATAAATCGTGTTTAAGTTAAACACGTGTGTTTATTTAAATATATCTGGTGTATTAAAAGTACCAGATACCACACTGGACTAAACCTTACTACTGAAGATTGCTGAATCTCCTATTCGTTCAATATCGTAAACCGCTATACAGATTGTCTGATACAAGGCGCAACATCAATATATCACAATTAGTATATATGTATTATGTTTTAATAATACACAATAGAAATATGTACACAGTAAAATACTGCATTGTAATAAAAGACAACACATTAAAACAGTGCTTAGTGAAGTAACACATTAATAAAAATAGTATTTATCTATAAAATAATGTATAGGTACAAAATAAATTATACTAAAAATTATTTATATTAATAAAATGGTAAACTGGTATTAAAACACTGCATTGTAACAAAACAACACATTAAACAGTGCAAAGTGAATAAACACACAATGAAATGAAAAATTGAATCCACAACCAGATATATGATAGATGTCAGTATAAAATTGAAAAATCCCAGAAAAATCCTTTGTTTCATTATTTTTATTAATAACCCTAACAAAGTAATTAATGCAAGATAATAAAATGTAATAAGATTGATGGATTTGACAATAAGTTTATGGTAGCACATGGTTACAATAATAATGGTGCAAATACTTTGCTTTAATACCACTTGATGAGTATAAATTAACACTACTAGTTCAAATACACCTATCAATGGGAGGAGTGCTCTCCCGAAACTAGTTGTGTTAATTTATACTAATCAAGTGGTATTAAAGCAAATTATTTGCACCATTATTATTGTAAAAATGTAAAATTAAATCAAGTGGAAAAAATAATTAAATTAGGACTCAATAAAGAAGAGAATGCAGGTGACATTTCTATGAAGCATGGTTGCAAAGGTCAGGGCAAAAGTGACACGCAATACGCTAAACAATGCCGAATGTCAACTGATTTAATTGGTTGATTCAAATTAGAGTATTTTCCTGTACTAAAATTGGTTCATATGCAGATGATGTCACCTGCATTCTTTCGCTTGACGAGCTCTACCTATACTGATGTAGTCTAACATTAGATCATTGTATGTGGCTCTTTATTAAGATTTGAGAATTTAATTTTTCAATTATTATAAAAAGTCTAGGGGGCAAGTCCAGTCAAACGGTGGAATCAAAACTCCCATGATTAGGTACCCATATCACGGATGTAATTATCTTATGGAGTTCTATAATATGTAAGGAGAAATGACAGTAATATGCCAGAAATTACACCAACACCGCCGTAGCACAGTTGGTGAGCCGTTTGGTTTCTGTGCGGGTGTCCTGGGTTCGATTCCCAGCAGAGGAGAAATTTATTTAAATTTATTTCTCACGCAAATATTGCTTATCTGGGTTGGAAACACTGGTTAGTTGGAAGAAATTGCCATACGACAATAAACTCGCAACTTGCGCAGAGTGCAAGTGTTCATTATTATTATTATAGCATTGCAAATAACACAAATTTGCACTCTGCGTAGCCCACGCTATCTTTCAAGTTATTTGCCGATCACGTTACCTACCTATATCACAAAAAATAAATGCTTAGGTAGGTACCATACGACATGTACCTATTTGAATTTCTCTAGAGTTGAGTGTACAGTGTAATCGTCGCGTCGGCAATATTTAACAGTGGCAAGCAGATTTCGAAAAACGCCTTCGTATTATGTAAACATTCAGACAGTTGTTTTATTATTATTCATGAAATATCTCTACCAATCGAGGCTCGTCTCGGAATACGCCCGCACAATGGAGCCTTTTCATATCACAATTATTCGGTAAACATAATATAATAATATGTAGTCGACCTATTGAGAACAGCGAGCGAGTCGGTAGTTTTGTTAAGCAAAAATATCCTACGTATGTCATCATTGTTTATAATAATATTACGTCGGAAAGGTATTGTTCCGCTGATAAATCAAAAATATCGAACGCCAATAATCTAATATTTATAAAAAAACAGTCTAGAATCGATAACCATAGAATCAGGTAACATAATCCACGCGTTACATGATAAGCCGATTGTGAAGATTAAAGACATACAAACGGTTGTGTTAAAAGTGAACTAGTGTGCAAATTTATAATAACACAACAGAGATCAAAAAGGGTATGTAAGAATTATAATTAACATCGAACGTTATTGATTTAACTTGCCGATTACCTACTTATGTATATCGTGATATTACGTGAAGACTGTTGTAAAAGTACCTATAATTGTAACATTGACTCAACGATTGCTTATTAAAATGAAGATGATGGTATTTTTGATTGAAATAAAAACTCGTCTTGCTCCATTGACCGGGGGAATGAGTTTATTCAAGGTCGAAGAGACCTTTATTATTTGTATAATGTCGAACCAAATTCTCGATGAAATTGCATTGATAAACAAAACTTTGACTAAATAAGTGGTTTGTGCGATGGACGTTTTCAAAAATTATGAGGTCATATAAACCTAAAATTCTCCAATTTGAAATCAAATTCCTCAAATATGTTAAACAGTGTGTTTAAAAAAAAATACCATAAGTATTTTCAACATTTCTGTAATGAATCTTCGTCACACAATAAATTTTAAAATTCAGCATAAATTTCCCAAAAAAAAAAATGAAAATATTATTCTTTACAACATTTTTTTAAAATTACTCCATAACTAGGTGTCGTAGACAAATATATCTTGTACATGCTTAAAGAGTTCACCAAATCAAAGTGAACGACCAATAAAGTTTTTTCGTCAATTTTTGGATTTCCGATCATTTAAATCACGAATAAACTTTTTTTTAACGCACGCGATAGTTACCCTTACTAACAAGTAACTTCATAGTGCATTAGGTGGTTTTAATATAATATCATATTTTCAGTCACTAGATTTAGCGTTATATGCCCTCTTAAACAAATATATTTTCCGTCCTGAAAAAGAAGCGGACGCTTTGAAACCGGTCATATTATAAAATAAACCATTTGTGGTTTAAACAAAATTAATTGTATTAAATAAAATACTTTATGATTTTTTTTTTGTACAGTCGACAAATTGAATGAATTGTATCATTTTTTAAAATAAATAGCCACTTTAAAAGATAAACCTGATAAAAAAAAGTAAAAGACAAATTCATAGTGCAATCCTCGTAATTAAATTATTTACGGCGAAAATTTGTGGACCAAACAATACTAACTTGGTTTCAATGTTTTATTGACTAAGCGTTATGCTATAGAAGATCCACGGTGAAAATAAAATTCATTTTTTATGATATAGGTGCAAAAATATTTTTTCATTTATCATTAATAATCATTTATCATTAATATTACAATAAAATGACAACCTATGGTAATCAGGCGATTATAAAAATAGTCTAATTTAAATCCTTTAATTATTATCATCTTGAGGAAAGAATCACAGAAAAATACATTAAACAATATTTACAGAACTATACCTAATTTTAGATTGCGATATATTTTCCAACTGTCGATTTAGTTAAGAGAATTTATTTCTCTTAACAAATCGACAAAGTATCAAGCCAAGATACTCGAGATTTGTATGCCAGGGGGGCAAGTCTGGTCCAACCGGCGAAATCAAAACCCTCACGATTACCCATATCATGGATATAATTATATGGAATTCTATAATACCTTTAAATGTCATAGAACTCCGTATAATAATTATATCCATGATATGGGTAATCACGAGGGTTTTGATTTCGCCGGTTAGACCAGACTTGCCCCAGAGGTCTATGTTTTTCACGGTTTTTCTTACTTTGAATTAAAAAACACCAACTTAGAGGCTTCGCAGCATATATGTCATAAATGGATTTACTCAGAATTTGGAGTAGAACATTTAGTGTGTCTGTGTGTGTGTGTGTCCTTATAACTTTTAATCCGCATAATGCACAGAGCCTAAAATTTCAGAATATATATAGAAAGTAATAGGCCTACAAAACTTTTATACTCAGAATTTTGACTTTTTGTTTCAGTCAGAGATTATCAACTTTTGATTTTTTTTACTTTATTTTTCTATATATCTCAAAAAGTATATAAGCTAGAACCCTAAAGATTGGTATAAATATAGACAAATACAAAATCTCAAAATTGTTTTTTCAATAAAATTGCAGAAATTCTCAAACATTTTTTACTAAGCTAAATTTATGTGTTTAACTGCCTATATTTCCAAAGTTTTTAAAAATATCGAAAAATGCCGAAACACCCCAACTAGATAATTTAATTTTCTATAAAAAATATCAATGTTGTAGTAGTACATCTCAATTTTTATTCAACATTTTTTTATAAAATTGTATTTAGTGACGACATCGTTTCATACAATTTGTACAAAATATCTACGGGGACTCAATAGTTTGATACTTTATCTCCAGCATAAATACATACCATCATGCTGTTTTCATATTCTGGGTAGGAAAAACAGACTGACCTCCATACTATCCTATCCTGACATACATACCTACATGTTTTATATAGAAAAGAAAATATCTTACAATATTTATTAATTTAAAGTGTTTATAGTTTGGTACGTATTCTTCAATTATACATACTAATGCCATCGACAGTTGGAACTCATGTGCTACATGAAACTAGTTTTAAAGAATGTGACTCATTCCATAAAATGATATTTTAAACTTTATATTTTTATCAATACCAATAAGTATGGGTGAAATACTACCAAAGAAATATAGGTACTTTTAAAAATGGAAATGTAAAAGGTTTGTTTATCTCAAGAAATACAAAAAGATTATACAGTTTATATAACTGACACGTGAGTATGGAGAGGTGTTGTTACTTAATCTATATTATAAATTTGAATGTTTGTATGTATCTATGTATGTATCTATGTATGTGTTGAATGCGCTCCTAAACCGTTCATCCGATTGCGATGAAACTTTGGTGAACTGTCGAGAGTATACCAGGGATGGTTTCTGGATCAAAAAAATTTAACTTCTTCTTCTTCTTCATTGAGTTTTAGGTCATTTTACCTATGAAGGTGGACTATCCTGGGAACCGTTCATCCGATTGCAATTAAACTTTGGTGAATTGTCGAGCGTATGCCCACGATGGTTTCTTGATAAAAAAAATCTTCTTCTTCTTCATCGGGTATAAGGTTATTTTACTTATGAAAGTGGACTATCCTGGGAACCGTTCATCCGATCGCAATGAAACTTTGGTGAATTGTCGAGCGTATGACCGGGACCTACTGAAGGGACGGGAGGTAATGAAGGGACGGGAGTAACCGAAGGGACGGGAGTAACCGAAGGGACGGGAGTAACCGAAGGGACGGGAGTAACCGAAGGGACGGGAGTAACCGAAGGGACGGGAGTAACCGAAGGGACGGGAGTAACCGAAGGGACGGGAGTAACCGAAGGGACGGGAGGTACTGAAGGGACGGGAGGTACTGAAGGGACGGAAGGTACTGAAGGGACGGAAGGTACTGAAGGGATGGAAGGTACTGAAGGGACGGAAGGTACTGAAGGGATGGGAGATGGTCTGAAGCGACGGGTGGTTATGGAGGACGATTTTTAATTATACAGGCAATACGAAGTTTGCCGGGGGTTCACTAGTATAATATAAAAATAAGTATGACTAATGCTAAATTGTATCATGAAGGTAATCATTGTATTTACACAGATGCTATGCCAATAACTGGTCAATAACGATCTGCCCACAAAATGATTATGTAAATGTAAAATGCTACTATCAAATGATACTATCAAATCTAATTCCATCTTTTGTATAAATTTTTATTTGCACATAACAATGTCCTTTACAGAATACTACGAAAAAAAAACACAAAACATAATAACTATGAAGCATGTGTTTCAGACTAAGAAAATACTATTTTATAAAAGAAGTCAAGACTCAAAATTCAGAAAATAATTAACAGCTTGATGGTATTTATGGAGATTGAATATCAAAACTATTGAGAGTCCCCGTAGATATTGTTTATTCTGCCATACAAATTGTATGAAACGATGTCGTCATCAATTTATATTTTTAAATATTGTTAAAATTTTTTAGAGGCAGCTAGTACCCATTAAGTGTTGTGACGCGAGGATGATGAATGAAATGTATACTTATATTTTTTTTAGAAAATTAAATTATGCATTTGGGGTGTATCCGCGTTTTTCGATTTTTTTAAATTTTGGAAATACGGGTAGTAAAACACAAATTTGTCATAAAAATGTTTTCTAAATAAAAAAGTTTGAGAAACTCTGGAACTTTTTCATAAAAAATAGTTTTGAGATATTGTGTTAGTCTATATTAATACAAATTTTCAGTATTCTAGCTTTTATGGTTATAAAGATGTATTATGGAAAAATAAAACTCAAAAGTTGATAACCTCTGACTGGAACAATAATTATAATAATTATAAGTACTAATAAAACTCTTGTAGGCTTAAAATTTTCTATATTTAATGAAATTTTGGGCTCTGTGCATCAAGTGAATCAAAATTTATAAGGGGTGGGGACACACACAGACACAAAATTTTCTGCTACGAATTCTACGTTCATCCATTATATAATATGCTGTGAAACCTCTAAGTTCCTGTTTTTTTAATCAATGTTGGAAAAACCACGCAAAAGTCCACTACTCTAAGGTTAATATTGTCGATTTATTAAGATAAATAAATTCTCTTGAACAAATCGACAGTTGGAATATCATATTGTGTATCTAATTCAATTTAAAATATTATTTCTCAACAATAAATAATAAGGATGAAAAGCAATAGACTTGGAAAAAATATAACAATTATTATTATTCTTCTTGGATTTTCTTCATTATAATTTTCTCGTTTTTCCATATACATATGTAGTTTTAACAATATCAATACACATATGGACTTCCCATTTCTCGTTTATTTAATCGTAAATTGACAGTTTATATTCTCTAAATAAAAATATAATTAGGTATTTTATATTGATATTGAATTACGTGTAGGTACCCTGATATTCTTATAATGTAATGAATCTTATTTCAAATTACCTTCATAAATATGATCATTAAATAAAGGGGTAAATCATCCATGAATAAACAGTTAAAAACCATTCCTCCCACATTCTATATCTCCCTCCTTTCTTTGTTGCTGTGATTTTACTTTAATAATGTTATAAGATTATATTTCAGTTATAAATTTAATGAACCTATCACTACACAATTTATGGTTGCTTGAAATTGCCTTATGACAATAAACCCGCCATTGTACATGAAGTAAAATAAATAAATAAAATAAATTTAACCTGTTGGACAAGCGTAAGAAAAATATAAATACATATTAGTGAAATATACAAAAAACAAAAATCCCTTCACCGTGTTAGAAAACATTTAAACACTTTGAGAAACACATAAGTTCCTGATCGCATTGTACATAAGAATATTGGTAAAAAAATGTGATGTCATACAATGAAAAATAAAACATCAAAACAAGAATGTAATTTAAATTAAAATAACAGTCTATTTGAGTTTATTACATAAGAGGAACGTCAAAATATTAGTAATCCTCAAACAAAAAAATATATATTTTGTACGCGTCCATAGTAATTTACATTTAATTATAATCAATCTATATTTTTGGAGGTCAATAAAATATATAAATATAAGTGTCATAAGTACAAAATAGTGCAATTTGTCTAAATACAAAACGATTTCACATAAATAAAACGTTAAAATTTTATTTCACTATTTATTTATCAATGGAACTCCAATTATTGACAGTTACAGTGCCACACTGAAAAAATATCTTTAAAAACCATAAAATAAGCATAAAAATACTTTTATTTCTATTTTCTGTTAAAAACCATAATTCTGTTTAAAAATCATATTGGATTCTTAAGAGGGTGACTGCTGCCAACGTACCTATTTTTTCAATTTGATATACCATCATTATTACTAAACGAATCATTTTGAAAATAATAACCTAGTTTGTTTGGATATTAATAAAGAGAAATATACCTTAACTTTTTGATTATGTTCTGTATATATTCTTGTAAGAAAATAATAAGCATACCCCGATTTCAGACATTTATCTTAAATTTCTAAAAAAATATAAGGTATAGAGCAATATTTTTTTTATCAATTAAAGAAAAATATACCTGGAAAAATATGATATGACGTTGCATTAATGCATCAGGTTAAGGGGGGGACTGCTGCCAACGTACCTATTTTTTCAATTTGAATTTGCGTCATTACTACAAAACGAATCATTTTGAAAAAAATAACCTATAGTTAGTTTGGATATTAATAAATAATAATATACCTTAATTTTTTAATTATGTTCTATATATATTCTGTAGGAAAATAATAAGCATACCCCAATTTTTGACATTTATCTTAAATTTCTAAAAAACTATAAGTAAATAAATTAAAGAAGATCAAAATATCTGGAAAAATACGATGTAACGTTGCATTAATGCATCAGGTTAAGTTAATAAACCAAAAAAACTTATATTTCGCAATGGCGCTGAATGGAAAATAAATGTTTTTTAGGTTTATTTACAAAACCTGAAGCATCAATGCAACGTCACATCGTATTTTTCTAGATATTTTTGTCTTCTTTAATTTAAAAAAAAATATGTTGAACTACGCCTTATATTTTATTAAAAATATAAGATAAACGTTGAAAATCGGGGTATGCCATTATTTTTTTACAAGAATTTATACAGAACATTATCAAAAAGTAAAGATACATTTTTCTTTATGAATACCCAAACTATCTAAATTATTTTTTTCAAAACGATTTGATAAGAAATAATGATGGTATATCAAATTGAAAAATATGTACGTTGGCAGCAGTCCCCCCCTTAAATCAAAATATATTTTCGAAACTTCAAAAACGAAAAATTCAGTGATTCTTATTTTTTCATCATGGGGTTTCACCAATAATTGTCCGTGTACAAGTAATTGAACAACAAAACTTATTTATTTATTTATACAATACTTATAAAGGTGGTGATGCGATCTAACTAGAAAACGTGTATACAAATTGTACTGAAACAGAAAGCTTTGATATACAATATAAAATAATACATTAAATACTTAAAATTTAAGCTCATAGCGAAACCATCGATCAAAAATGATACTTTTAAAATAAAATACTAGTTAGATTTGTGATCAATGTTAACGCCATTTTGATGATAAGCATAGACAATAAATTGAAGTATATAGCACACAGTGGAACCTGGACATTGGATATAATTGATACATAGATTATTCCAGAACCATACAAACTCAAACTGTCGAATCTTAGTAATCATTTTGGACTTTTTTGGAAAATTTATCAAAAAAAATCGACTCGTCATTTTTGACTTTTCAAAATATTTATAAACGCGCATATTTATTTAATCTTGACCTAAAAACTGAAATTTATTTTTGGGTTTCATTTATGTTGTACTTACCTACTTCATATGTTTTATAATTATAAATATTTTCATATTTGTGAGGATTATGGTATCTATTCTTAAAATCAACCATAGCGTTTTTCTACCCAAAATAAACTTAAAATATATCTTGTTCAATTAACCAGATTATTTTAAGAATCATAAATTCCGGAACATTGTCAATAGATCGCGAGCTCATATTGTTTTACTTTATTGTCGAAAAAAGATGTCTGATTACGAAGATACGATCGTCTGTCTGTTGTTTGTATCACACAATGTCGGTACAATCCTGGGATGATTTCTTACCGAACCGCATACTCCTGGGATGTGGGTCTTCTGGTGAACTGGGGGGACCTTAGCATGCAAAAAATACAATAAAAATAACACCCGTATAACGATCGTAGAGAGGGCAGAGAAACGTTATAAATGCATAAAAAAATGATTGTGAACGAAAACGTCAGCACAAAATATAGTACTTTATTAATTGATCTTTCGAGTACTTTAAACTTAAAAAAATTCAAATTCTTTAGGCTTCTGAGTATTAAATTATTACCGATTATGGATTTTGTTGTATTTCTTAGGATTTTTTTTAATAAATTGGCGATTATAAATTTTCTTTTTGTTTTTTTATGTGCCGACGAATATAATCATTGTTATGTAGATATATTACAAATATAATCATTGTTATGTAGATATATTACAAATATAATCATTGTTATGTAGATATATTACAAATATAATCATTGTTATGTAGATATATTACAAATATAATCATTGTTATGTAGATATATTACAAATATAATCATTGTTATGTAGATATATTACAAATATAATCATTGTTATGTAGATATATTACAAATATAATCATTGTTATGTAGATATATTACAAATATAATCATTGTTATGTAGATATATTACAAATATAATCATTGTTATGTAGATATATTACAAATATAATCATTGTTATGTAGATATATTACAAATATAATCATTGTTATGTAGATATATTACAAATATAATCATTGTTATGTAGATATATTACAAATATAATCATTGTTATGTAGATATATTACAAATATAATCATTGTTATGTAGATATATTACAAATATAATCATTGTTATGTAGATATATTACAAATATAATCATTGTTATGTAGATATATTACAAATATAATCATTGTTATGTAGATATATTACAAATATAAAAAAATACTTGGTATTGGTTCTATTTAAATTTATTTTAGTATCGAAGCGTTTCGTTCAAGGCACATCGTCAGAATAAGTTACATAGTTTAATAATTGTTAGTTAATTAAGTCTTTTTAATTTTAATATATATTTTTTATACTTATTGATAAAAACAATAAAAAAACTGATGAGTCATGAAAATAATAAAAAAAAACTGATAAAATCGTTAAGAAGTAGGATCAAATAAATATATATTATACTAAAATTGAAAATCGAAAAAAAAAGTATAACTCGTATTAATTAATAGTAATTCATAATTATGAATTTTTGTTTACATGAATGTAATTACATATTCATATTTTTTGTTTTATTTTATTAATTTATTGTTCAATAACACAGACCATGCACACATAATAAACCCGCCTTTGTACACATGTACATAAATTATATAAATAAATAAATAATACAATATAAATTACAAATATTAGCAATATAATTAGAAAAAAAACTAGATATTGTAATATTTGGAAGCGTTTTAGTTTTTAATTATGAAAATATAAGAATTGTTTAATTTTATGGACATTTGGTAATTATGTTCCTGCTGCACATATATTTTATTCTTAAGGCCATCATTTAACGCTGTTCTGTAAGATTTCAGATGTTTCTGAATTCTTAATTACGTTATAATTAAAAATATTGATTATTATATGTATAACATTAGCGTTCTTTTATCAAACACCAGGGGGGCAAGTCTGGTCCGACCGGCGAAATCAAAACCCTAATGATTACCCATATCATGGATATAATTATTATATATTATGGAGTTCTATAATATCTTAAGATGTGAACTCCATAAAATTATTATATCCATGATATGGGTAGGTAATCACTAGGGTTTTGATTTCGCCGGTCGGACCAGACTTTCCCCTCTGACTTGCTTTTTACTATATTCTTTGTCTGCAAATACGATGTACAAAGGCAGAACTGATGGTACATTCAATCATTTGATAAAAGTCTTTCTCTTTTTAACTTAGTTTATAAATTGTATTATTTTTATTTGATTCGTCACGAATAAAATCGTCAAAAGCAATGTGTATGACGATATCTAGTTTATTTATACAGGAGATTCAAAAAAATTACACCAAGAGGTGTGGCGAATGAATTTACATTTTAAAATAACTCCGAATGACGTTGCGAATTCTTCGTTCGATATAATATTTTAATTAAATATAACGGGAATCTAATAATAATTTCTACGTACTATGAATTGAATTTTAATATTACAAACAATACCTAGAAATAACCAGAGTTTACGTAAATTCAAACGAATGACGACATTATGAAGAATTTATAACATCTGGCGAACCAAATGAAACATAATAGAAAATAAATCAAAATCGAAGATAAATAAATAAATAAAAAACCCACTTACATAGGTGGGTGGTCAGTGGTCAATCAGTCAGTTTATATTTGTTTTGTGGTTCATTTCCTATATCGACCTACAGGATTTAATTATATTTCAATACATATCAAGTAAAATGTCAATACGTAATGCGGGGTTAACAGAACTACAGGGCTTGCGACATGTCATCGAAAAAAATAGCATCGATAAAGAAACTCAAAGGCATAATATTGTAAAAATATTTGCAAGCGGAAAAAATCTGAGGACTTGCTTCTTGTATTTGTACTCACCCACGTGGACTGAAAATTTATTTTAAATACATTTGTAATAAAATGTAAACGGTGTTCATTATATATTTATTTTCAACGTAAAAAAATCAAACCTATCACCACGATTTTTTAAACATAAAATATCAATCGCCTTATTCATTATTCAGAGACAACTGTTAAAAATAATATATTGCTTGTTACAGCATATAAGATGGCTGCATCGTGTGTCAATCGTATAATTTTATTGAGATATTTATGTCTTCACTACATTTAGGTATAGTACACAAACATATATGATGTGACAAACATATGAAGACAGGCGGTGCATAATTAAACACAACAATACTCATTAACTCAGCAAACAGTGATTTAACACCTTATCTTGTCTAATCAGATAAACTTAAAAGATGCGAAGAATGCCTCATTGTGGAAACATAATTTTTAAAGAATACAACAGTATCGATAATATTGACAAAATATTCTTCCCTACTTCCTTATCCCCACCTCAACCCGCTCCGCATATGGGGATTTTAATCAGCTCCTTTGCAGAACACAAGAATTCAACAGCATAAAATGCATGGCACGAAAAGCAACTCGTGGCACCCTCTATAGCTAAGCACCCTCGGGACTTCGGTGCAAATAGAATAATAAACAATTATAACTAGTTGCATATAACACATGAGATCCAACTGTCGATAGCTATAGTATGTATCATTGAAGAATACGTGCCAAACTATAAACACAAATTTATAAACATTTTAAGATATTTTGTTTTCTATATAAAACATGTAGGTATGTATGTCAGGATAGGATAGTATGGAGGTCAGTCTGATTTTCCTACCCAGAATATGAAAACAGCATGATGGTATGTATGTATGTTGAAGATTAAGTATCAAATTATTGAGACCCCGTGTAGATATTGTGTAGTGTATACTGCCTTACAAATTGTATGAAACGATGTCGTCACTCAATACAATTTTTATAAAAAAATGTCAAATAAAATTTGAGATGTACTACTACAATATTGATATTTTTTATAGAAAATTAAATCATCTAGTTGGGGTGTTTCGTTTTTTTTCGATATTTTTAAAAACTTTGGAAATATAGGCAGTTAAACACATTTATCTTAATAAAAAATGTTTGAGAATCTCTGGAATTTTTTTGAAAAAACGAATTTGAGATTTTGTACTTGTCTATATTAATACCAATTTTCAGGGTTCTAGCTCATAAGGTTTTTGAGATATATGGAAAAATAAAGTAAAAATTCAAAAATTGATAACCTCTGACTGAAACCAAAATTCAAAATTCTGAGTATAAAAGTTTTGTAGGCCTATAACTATTTATATATTCTGAAATGTTGAGCTCTGCAAATTATGCGGATTAAAAATGTTTAGGGGAGGTAGGGGGGCACACACACACAGGCACACTAATGGTCGTATTACTATAATTTATGTATAATAACTTGAACTTTTAGCCGAGAAGGGGGGCGATTTGCAAATAAGCCAACGAAGCAAAAATACACGAAATTGGAAACCGGAAGCTCGTTCAAGATGTTTGGCGAATATTATATTTAAGAATAATGAAGAAAAAATTAAGGTACCGTAATACAACGATAGCAGTATACATAGCAGTAAGCAGTATTTCGTAGTACGCGACCTTACCTTTTTCTTACATTTTTCTTGTATACGACCCTATACATACGACCCTAAATAAATAACTCTTGTAATACGACCCTAAATGTTCTACTCTGAATTCTGAGTAAATCCACGTATAGAACATAATATATGCTGCGAAGCCTCTAAGTTGGTGTTTTTTACTTCAAAGTTGGAAAAACCGTGAAAAATAAAGACCCTGCATACAAATATCGCGTATCTAAATGGTTAAACAATGTCAGAAACAAAACATTAGTTGTAACAAAAGGGATAAATAATAATTATAATAAATAAAATCAAATTTTTATATCGCCGTTTTATGGTGAAAGACCATTCCAAGGGCGCTTTTGCTTATTTGTTTGCTCTGCAAAAACGACAGTGAAATAACACACAACATAAAAATGTTTTCTTTTAAAAGCTGCAAGATTGTTGTATTGAATATCGAATGCATACTTATAGATAGAATTATTTAATTTATGTACAACTAGTCTGATGAAAGAGTTTTCCGCATAATTTATTGGTTTTACACATAGGAATTGCAAATAATTCATTTGATCTGGTAGTTACTGCGTAAAGGGCAACGAAATGCAATTTTCTCCAGCCGATATGCGGAATCCACTATGCATTTGCACTATTTTACGTTTAGTATTAAATTCCCATTAATTGTTGTATACATTAATATTATTATGCAATTAACTTAACCTCAAATATTCCTAAATGAAGCTGATCTTAATCTTACTTTAATTAACTTCATGAGTAGTCCTGCAGTTCACTAATATTTTGAAAAAAAAATAACAAATCGAACACCCATCTCGCTTACATATATAATAAGTTGACAAGTCTAATTTGGGTTTCCCCAAAACGATACATTATATAATTTAAATGTTTTATAAATGTTCTATCAAAAGATTAGCCACATCTGAAATATTTTTCGCATGTAGTTCTAGTTACGGCCATGGATCAAAATACAATATGAATCGCAATATCAATATTGTGGGTGCAGGAAAATCTTTCTGCACTTACTTTACTTTACTTTTTGTTTGGCATTGTAGGGTGAGATCGGTGTCCCTTGCCATTTTTACACGTATGGCATGAACACTTGTTCATGCAATAATGATTATGTTTCACCGATAATATATTAACCATTTGTATTTCTAATGCGCCCATATTAATTATTGTCACCCATAATAATGAGTAGAATACATTCAATGGCAGAACGGTAATCGTTTCACCATCCAGTCTGAATAATAACATTAGAATTTAAGACAATTTCACGAATTGTGATGTCATCGGTTTAACATCAGTGTCGGTGGTCGAAGTAGCTGACATCCGACATCTAGTCAAAATGACGGGCAACTTGTTGTACCTTGTATTGTATGTCTGATATGTTTATGGCGCGCTGATTATATTATCGTTCATTTATTTGGTCAATTGTGTGTGTCACTGATTAAATAATTCGACGGAGAATAGTATATTGTATGTGTATGTGTATATTGGGTTGACAAAGAAGATTGCGGTAAGATGATATGTGATCAATTTTTTTCAACCCAAAGATGAATCTGATACATATATTCTGAAGACGTTCAAGTTTATTGAGATGCACTTCACTAGCATCCAAATAGCATACATTGGCTTAATCAAGTAACGGAAGAAGATGTGATTGTGCAAGAGTTATTTTACAACGGAATAGAAGGCGGTTTTTATTTTTCAATATATATTATAAGGATACTTAAAAATCTATAAGAGTGAAATTTAAAACAGTAAAAAAATTAAAAATATATTATTTATATTCTATGAAACTTTACAAAGATACATACTTACACCGGTATATTGTACCCGGTGAATTGTCTATCCTATTAGTACTAATAAATTTATGGTAATTTAATGTTACAGGAATCTTCTGACTATCGACAACACAGAGGTGACAAGCACGTGTAAAGATCATGGGAAATAAAATAACTTCAGTGTGAGTACATTTTTGTCTATTAAAGCAAACAATTTTGAAGCCACAAATTGCTTTTAAATAACACACTCGTATTGTGTGGTCCCACCAGCAATCAATGCAATCTTACTAATTTTTAAAGAGAAAACGTGTTTATTTAGAAGTATAAAATATATATGAATAATATTTAACCACAAGCAATTGTACAGTTCATTGAAATATTTCCATTTCATAAGATATTACAATTTTCTGAGTCATTGGTATATAGACCAATAGCCTGAAAAAAAAACAATAGAATGATATTATGGGTTTATCTCGATTAATAAGACACTGCAAACAAGATAAAAACTCTCACTTAAATAATACAACTCAACTGTAGTAAACATTACTAACGTAGGTAATACATCGAGAATCTTACAATACCTAAGGCTGGTATTACAAGAAATATCTTAGGAAATGTTAAGCGGTCATGTTCCTTTCCATACACTATAAATGTACATATTATAATAAATAATATAGAAAAGGCGAACCAATAACTAGACACTTCTTATTTCATAATACTGTTTAAAATTAGTAGTGTGTTTGAGACAATTAAATTGTTTTTTTTTAATTAAATAATAACATCGACATTCGCAAATTTGTATGAAATTATCATTTAAATTACAAACATGTGTATGTTTATTGTTTCGCTTTTTTTAATTTGCACACGATAATCGGTAGAGTACTGTTGAAATTCGTAGGTGGAGAGGTAAGGTGTAGGGAACGGAAATGTTTGATAATTCGAAAGGAACAGCATTGCTTGACATATCCTAAGATATATCTTGTAACACCAGCCCAATGATCAAACATATATTATATCGAAAAAATACGGGAATGGTATGGCTGCAATGTGCTGTTTGTAAAAATTATTCTTGTATCATCTACATTTCAAACCGACAGGTAACTTTTTTATTGTCTTTGCAGTGCCCTTTGTAAACCCACCACTAAGACTAACTTAACTAACTTCAGAAGAATAACAAAACACCTAAACGCCTCAGTAAATCTTTTCTCATATGCGTCTCCGTCCTATTAATTCCTCCAAGGGCCTTGCCATAGAATTATAATGCCGCGTGTAGTACAAATTTCGAATACAAATGTATGCCAAGTTTTTTTTACATGCGTGTGTGTGAGGCGGTAGATCGGTTGGTCTACGTATTATGTAGGTGTGCGTATCGGTAGGTGTACGTATACGGCCGGGCGAGTGAAATTAGTCTGTTTCAGCGTACTTTTAGTTGGCATACATTCATTGCGCTGACTAGGTATCTGTATCATATAATATAATCTAAGGGCCTTGCACTTAATAAACCTTCAAACCCGCTCGAATATTTTCGGCGAAAGGTTGTTTCCCTTGAGAAATTTGTTTTGTGACTATTCAAACCAAATTAAGATGTACATATATGTAGGTACCTATATACAAACCCAACAGTCCTAATAATTTGAGTTCCAGGTACCTACCCGATTAATTATAAATATTATATGCGGATGTATCGGATGCAGATTTATCCTAAACCGAACAGCCTCCGGTGCAACATTTAATCTAGATCCTAGAGGTGTATATATGTAGATGTAGTCAGATACAATATATCGTTTATATGATCCGGTTCGTTAGCAGATATAATTCCAAGAAGAGCCCAGACTATTTGGCAGAAAAGATGACGTCAAGTGTTCCGTGTATAGATAACAGGCGCCCAATGGACACCCAAGAATGGGCATTTCACCAAATTGTGTAAATAAGTACTTTGTACTCGTCTAGACGTTATAATATTATCGTGTCTTACAAATCGATACTTTTTCTCTATTGCTGTGTTATATTGAACAGTTGCGATTTCGAGAATTTCAAAGATATTTTTAGCCACCACAATCATGGAATAATATGTAGAAAGAATGTTTTTTTTACAATTTTTAAACATGCCTTCAAGAGACATCTCAAATTGAGATAATCTGAATTACAGAATACCAATTATTAAAAGGAATTGAACAATAAAGAGGTTTCCTATGATTTTAGTTTCAGTGTAAACGGGCCTTTAAAATAAAACAAGTAGCAATAGCAATTTAACAAAATAGCAATCAAAAACAAGCATTTAAATAATCTTACATATAAAAAAAAACGACTTCAAAATGAATGTATGTCAAGATAGAAAAAATATAGCGTTCGGTTCTGTCTGCCTAGCCCACGATGGACACGACGTGATGGTATGTATGTACCTATGTAGTAATATTATATTTCATACAATTCACCTATACAAAAATACGTGTTAGGTATACTGATTGCAGACTCCTTTGCAAATTAAGAGTTTGATGTTTTTTTTTCTTATGATTCCCTATCATCAGAACTCGATGAAACTTGTATGCTTGATCACATCCGAAGCACTCTCTTCCTATTAAAAAATAAATCATTAAAATCGGATAATATGGTGAAGAATTACTATCGCTGAAGTGAAAATTGAAAAGTCTGATGATTATATCAGATCTTGACCAAATTGAAATTGCACCAATCGGAAGATACTCCATAATGAATCATCTAAATTCAGGCAATGAAGTAAAAAGCTATCGCTGGAGATACAAGAAAAACACGAAAATATGATAGCATCTTCGTTTTTGGAAGTCGGTTAAAAAAACGAACATTGAATTGAAAAAAACACCGATTAATCGGAAGAAATTGCCATTCGGCAAGCACTTCCACAACGTGTAAGGAACGTTAAAAAATAATATATACCTATCTATAATATACTAAAAATACCTCAACTTTAAATTTGTCAGACTTCGTAGCTCAGTTGTTATATCTTGAGTTTCGATTTGTGAGACGGATAAATATCAAAACTTAATAATAAGTCTCCAAAATATGGCAGTAGCGGAATTGCTTATAGAAGCCGAAAATCTTGGCTTGCCTATGAATATTATATTAATAAATTCAAGATATAATATTTTTAATTTATGTTATTGCATACATACTACAAGATTAAAAATTTAACTGTATGTAGATACGATGCTTCACAGGGCCACAAATGTAAATATTATTTTGGAATGTGATTTTAAAAATATTTTTATGGGCACTGAAATGAACAACGATGCTAAAAAAACATTAAATTTTCGATATTTCCCAATTTTCTTTAAGGGTTTGCCTATTCCGAAGGTTTTAGGATCGCCCCTGGAATATGGCAACTTGGTATTGGGTGCGTGAAAAATTGATATTATTAGACATATGTCTATCTGTTAGTTGCCCGAGAAGCAATACAATAAGTACAATAATAATAAATATTTATATAGCGCCGTTTAATGATTCAAGATCATTTCAAGGGCGCTGATGGTTTAGTTATGTACCGCTCTACGAAATTAAGCTGTTTTAAGTTCTTTAGTGAAAGTGCTCTGAGCACTGCGAACATCTGGAGGCATTGCATTCCACTTAATTGGACCGCTCACACCAAAGCATCGATCACAGTAAGCCACTTTGTTGACTCTGTCCAACTCCTTTAGTGAGTTGTTACTCTGTGGTCTAGACGATGATGTCTGAGTGTGAGATGCCTCCCAGAGAGCTCTTTTCTCTGACACAAGTCTTGAATGTATTGTGGTGCTAGGTTGTTCAAAGCATTAAACACGGTCAAACAAATTTTGTAATCAACTCTACAAATACCAATTGATTTGAATACTCCATTAGGGCGGATTACCTACAGCTATTTTTTTGCCATACATTTTAACTAATTTGGATTTCATAATAACTGGTATATTTATCGCGTAGTTCAATTATTCACTAGGTGTTATGAATGAATTTTTGTTTCCTGTGCACAGTAGGTTATATTCAACAGATATTAGCAAAATGAATGAATCATTTACAGGAAATTACTAATAATAAAGGGGAATGCACCTTCGCCATAACATAATATGTACCCACGCATAATAAACAAGCACATAAAATGCATTAATGCAGTTTATACTGATACTGAAAGCAAATACTAGGAAAATATTTCAAGAAATACCAAGACATTTTCGTGTAAATTGATTTGAACATATTATAACTATAAAATATATTTTTTTACCATACAAAAAAATACATATATTAAAACAATACAATATATACAAAACATAATCTTATACCACATCGCCTCCCTCTCAAAGTTTGTCTAGGGGGAGGCCGTGTGTAGCTATCAAAGTCCAAAATATTGATATCTACATAAGTATTAGCAACATATGTATTTATTAAATTTTATTTTATTTCACTATTTTCAAAGCAAACAGTAAATGACTGGACAAATACAAGTGATATACAATATATAAAACATAGTCACGGTTAGGGTCGTATTACGGGAGTCACCCAAGAGAATACTGCTTACAAAACCTCAACTCCCTCCCACACTCCCCCCAAACAACCCCCGCAACACGAAACCCAGCATCAATTATATGTATACATTTTATACCTCATTATAATTAAGCAGTAAATGAAAAAAGATAAAAAATAATAAATGAAAAACAAGGAAAAAAACGCATACATAAATTGGTCATATAGATTTGATGACGACTCAGATCCACTTTCCGCTCATGTACACCAAAAAACACACGCACAAATAACAAGAACGAACATACCACTTCCATAACTAAAACCATGAAAAAATAATCAAAAATCAACAATCACTTCTCATTTAAAATTAATTATCATAAGTGAAAGAATCATGTTTTACCCTAATTGATAATTTTACTAAATATAATAATTTAACAAAGAGACCGTCCTTCGATGGGTGTCTATACAAAGCATAAGAGTATCAAACACGATCTAAGCTTTAGAATAATTCGGTAAGATTGCATGATATGTATGTATATAGTAAGCATTTTAAATATGTAGTTTTTGTCGAAAATTGCATCACTGTTATTTTTTTGTAAAAATGCTGAACAATTGTTGTCAGCATTTTTATCCAGAGTACCTAAGTGAGTGAGATATACCCGATAATAGATATTGCCCCTCCAAATACCAGCAGAAAGGTAGTTGCAGACTGAAATAAAGAAGCAAGAAACGGACCCATGACATCTTCTGTTTGGTCACATGCCTCCGATGGCGAGATTTAAATCGAGAAAAAGTTTCCTGACCACGACATCCCCCCTTCAAGTGCCGCCAGAAATGGCATGGCAGGAGCACTGGATTGATCAGTACAATGGAGGCCATAACGAGCTGTTGGAGACTTTGGGGCCGAGACACCATCTACCCTATCGCACATGTATGACACTGAATAGATGACGTGTAGGTGTCACAAGGTGTAAAAATGGCTTGTACCGGTGGGGTATAGGACGAGAAAATGTATCTTGCGATCGTGAGGAGGTTCAGGATGATAAGCATCTTCTTGTCTGCCAAAGCATGGTACAGGGATGTAACGAGGAATACTTGATATGGCAAATGACTTGACAATTGCTGCTGCAATGTATTGGAGTTAAAAGACCTAATATGTAGGTATGTCTAGAAATTAAGTAAGTGATGTCAGAAAAAAAAATAACAATTACTTTACGAACACAAAAAATAAACAGAACGAAATACATGAATACGGCAATTCCTCGTGAGAGTTAAAAAACAATTCTAAAAATATTAAGACACAAAACATTTTGCAAGAAAATCGACAAACAAAGTTGTATCCTGCATTATTTACTAAATCATTATAAGTATTATTAATAGCTACTAAATATGAAAATTGAAAATCCCAAGTCATTAACTAACTAATGAACTTGTATTAAAAAAAACACATAAAACGAATATACGACCATACTAATAACAATAATAAAATATCAATGAATCTCAAAATAGTGAGGGAATCCCTGTTATTTCACCGACATTTACCTACCGAATATTTAATTGAAATTATTTTCATGTGAAAATATTATGACATCGTTAGATGTAAATTTAATATGACGTAAAAAGGATGCAATATTTATATTAGGTAGAAATATTCATAATTGTTATCTAACGTGAGGTGTTTAACAGTTAATTCCATTTGTAGGAATATTAAGTATAGTCAATGATTACTCAATAATATTTTAACTTTATGTTTCACATAGATATGTACCTATAACATTGATAACTTTCTAGTTTTGGATATTATCTCTCCTTTCTCTGAAATTCATTTACAAACTGTGTTGATATCAAAATTATTAAATAACGGCAGGCCATATTTATTTATTTGATTTACTTTATTGGTTGATAGATGCAAAGGAGTGAGTAACTAGAAGTAGAGAGGTAGTGATGGTTTTCTTTTAAATAATTTTAAAAAGTCAATAAAACTTACAGAAAACTACATTCAGTCAATTGAACTTTCAGTATAATTGCGTTCAGTCTATTGAACTTACAGGATAATCACATCCAATCAATTGAACTTTCAGGATAATTACATTCAGTCTATTTAACTTACACGATAATCACGTCCAGTAAATTGAACTTTCAGGATAATTACATTCAGTCTATTGAACCTACAGGATAATCACGTCCAGTCAATTGAACTTCCAAGAAAATTAAATTCAGTTATTGACCTTTCAGGATATTTAGCTTATTGTCATTTTTCCAATATCAATACAGTCAATTTCTTCCAATAAATTATAAAATACGAAATGCGATTGTGTAAATACGAAAAACCACCTGAATTGGGTGTGGGATAGGAACATGCGTGCGAGTAAATTGAAAATACACAAAAAATATAGTTTCGAATAATATCGGTACTTTGAAACCACGGCGATTTGTGTGAATGTGACGTCACATGCCTTGAGAGATCCTCAAGAATTACAACAAAACGTATTCCTTAACACTTGCAGAGATAAATATGTCTGTTCTGGTCATGCAGATTCTGCTACTTTGAAAGTGATTACATGCCTTCAAAAGATAGAACAAAACGAGAGCGCAAAAAAGATTTTGAATACCTATGAGAGAGCAAGTGAGGAATACTTTGATTCTTTCTGAACAATATATTCAAATAATACTTAGCTTTATTTTTCCGATTGAGTACCTACCAAATTAATAAACTATTGAAAAATTCAAATATTATCAAATACATACTTGGGTACATAACCAAAAAAATATTTGATTCTTTATAGAATGTTTTATAACGGGTAAACAGATTATCTTCGTATGACGAAAAATGACATTAGTATCTATGCTTTCCTTGAGGTGTAGACTTTACTCAAGGGCGACACATATCTTCAAGGTACCTCGAAGACCCGAAGCCTCTTCAATACTCATATTCGATTCTGCATACGGGTAGGTACTAATCATGAACATTTAATTACAAATGTTTTGACAAGTTTTAATCCACAAGCAGGAGCATAAGTGATACAAGTTTTAAGGATTTCGCTAGACACAGCATTATCAACAACAATATTATAATTTATACTCGTCCTTGTGTGAACTTTGTTGTTACATATTATTTGATATTAAATTGATAAAATGAACTTCCAGTTGTTAACGAAAATAAATTCAATTCATTAAAATCTTCTTATACATTTACCCGTATTTCCAGCCATATCTTGTTGTTGGTCCCTGCTGTAAAGATATTTCAACTATGTACAAAAATTACATATTTCACGTGTAGGTACACTCCAATCTACATACCTCAATTACACACTCCGAGTTAGAGAAAGATAGAACTATACACGAAATTCGGTAGCGAAGGGGACGGAAGGCGATAATTGGGAAGACCCAGTGACTAGACAATACCATACATACGAATACTTCTCCCGGTACCGATTTAACCATTCAACTATAGGTGTATTTAATCAGTGAACGCGCGTGCGTCGAGTCATACCGTTCGGAGTTTTCTTGCGCGTTGTACGTGCGATCGGAAAATTGACACACAACTTGCCGCCTGTCAAACGAAAACCGAATTGAACAGCTGATTATACAGTTGTACATTTATAGTGAGTGAAAAACATTTTTTTTTACTGTTGACAGTGAAAGCAAAAGGATACGGTGACATTAAAAATAAATTAACAGTGTTTATTTCTTCCTGACAGTGTCAGGTTAATTTAAAACATTTTAATTTTCTTCGACTTAAAATGTTTGGTCGTGTATTAGATAAGTGACTTCAAAAATCTATTAGATTCGGAGTGACGATTTTTCCTGATAATTTTCAGCTTTACATGTATATATCGTGAGTAAAACAGACTCACATGTCGGAAAAAAACTCGAGATTTTCCGACCGGCTCTTGATTGGAGTGCCGGTGTTTTATATTTGTTTACAAATTTACAAACAATTACTTATCAACCATACTTTTATTGACAAACTTTTTAACATCTCAATAGAGACGAAGTTGGGATAAAAAAAGTTTGTCAATAATATATCACTTGACTCCCGAACAAAGAAAATATCCTATGGTTTCGTATATGCAATTAAAATATTTGACTTATCAACCACTTATTTATCTTGTCTAATCTCATAATAAAATGTTAATCTCGCCGGTTGCTAGAAGTGTTTACATACAACACAATTACAATATGTACAAACATTTCACTTATTTTTCGGTCAGGTTATGTTTATTTATAATTATATGTTTTTAAAACTAGCAAGTTCGATAGGGGGAAACATGTTCCTTATTAAAAATATTCAATTCTTTTTTACTCTCCACTTCTATGGAGAGTCGTAATTTCACATTTTCCAAAATTTGTATCCTCTGTTAAGTTCAAACTATCAACTTTATAGAGTGCATTGACTTTGAGATGATAAATTTTTCATAGACATCCGTCCAGTAATTCTCTATGATTTTAATCTGTCAATTGTTTTTGATAATATTTGTTTAAAGAATCTAATAGAAATTTACAAAAATTCATTTAGGGATTGTCGACCTTTCAAGAAGATAAAAATGAACACTTACTATGCAATGAAGAGTATAGTGTTGGCCACAACCCACTTGTTTTATTTTAGTGTCAAGATTTGTTTTGTGTTTGTTGTCAGTAAAAAGGTATAAAATATGTAGTTATATCCGAAATATATTACATCAGAAAGTAATTTCTTTCACAAGACATAATGTGGTAGATGCCATGCTACCTGACCTGACCATGACCCAGTTTCTCAAGGGCTCAAAGAAATTAAATTATTCTTTCTTGAAAAACGCATAAGATAACATTATTACCTCATCCAAGTTTACCCTCAATGATACGCATTATTTACTATTCAAAAAAGTAAAGGTATTCCTATAATTCTATGGGTATTCCATAGATTTTTATAATAATATACTAGATGTCGTAGTTAGCAAATTTTGTATGAATCGAAGTGAGACATTTTTGCAGGGGATTTTTGACGTTTTAGTTGGCAGACCACATCGTTTTTCTATAAAGAATAATGACTAATGTGAATTGTTTTCGGATTTATTTGTCAAAAAACACGCTTATCTCACTAACAGTTATCTAGGATGTGTTGAAATGTAAGGAAAACTGCAATATGTTGCCAACCAAAACGTCAAACGCGCGATATTCCATGACTCACTTTTTCCACAGAGTACTACATCTAGGTATATTATATGAAAATCTATGGGGTATTCATAATTTTCTATACTCGTAAATTCACCGCAAATTATCATAGTCTTACGTCAAATACCACTTTTTTTAAATAAACAAAAAAATAAAACGCAGAGCCCTATAGTTAGCAAGTACCAAAATAAATCAAGTAATTTATTTAAATTCATTTCTCACTCAAATATGTTTCTCTGGTCTGGAAGCACTGGTTAGTTGGAAGAAATCGCCAAATGGCAATAGACTCGCCACTTTCGCAGGGTGCAAGGAATTGTTTATTTATTTATATATTATATCTAAAAAAATCAAGCTAATGAAATATACATTAGTGGGTATTAATTTTAAATCAGAGTTAATAATAAACAATTTCTTTGCACTCTGCGCAAGTTACAAGTTTATAACCATTTATTCCAACTAATCAGTGTTTTCGGTCCTGAGAAGCAAGAATTTTGTGAGAAATAATTTTTAATTAAATTTCTTTCTCCTGAGTATTGCCATAATCATTGTTTAGGCAAGCATCCACTGTCACTATTTTTGCTAATTTCATTCGCTAACAATTGTTTGTATAATTTATTTTCCAGAGTGCGAGTGCTAAACGTACAAAGTGAATCCACGCAGAGTGTTATGAAAATGATGTGGCCATTCACAGCTCACCTTCCTCGGGTGTTAAATGCAGGAGACAAGATAAACATAACAGGAGTCATAGCCGAAGATGCAGAAATGTAAGTAATAATAATTAAACTATGCTATTTATTCTAATGTTCATATACATATTACATATATACAATGAACAAAACAAAATTATTTTCAATACTATTTCACAATTGTTTCATGCAGCAATAGCAAAAAGTCCAATATTTTTCATTATGATAAAATGTAAAAATATGGGACTTATAATCGCACATAAACCAGAATATTATACCAGATGATACCTTGTTCTAGCAAGCAAAAAACCTTATGTTTGTCACAAATAATCTGACATCACTGAAATTCCATGATCAAAATTTATGAAGGAATTTATTTTGAACTATTTCAAGGGGTTTATCAAACCCCACTTATACCACTGATAAGATGAGTTGATAATACGCACACACAATAGATAAATTAGATTAGGGGTTCGCAAACTTTTGGAACATAGGGCCAGATTCAAAATTTTGAAGGAAAGAGAAGGAAAATACTAAATTCCCTCATTAAAATTCTCAATTGTGACTTTCACAAATATTGAGATATTGGGAGAAATAAACATATTTTTACTATTTATTTTGTGTATAATTAATTCGTTTCCTAAGCCTTTTCAGGGTCCAAATCAATATTTTCTTCAGTAGATTGCAAACCCTCCCCAACACAACATAGTGTGCTTCTTTGGAAGAGTATATTGACCCGAATCCTAATAGTTGGTGTCCCCCAAGTGGTCATGAGCAAAAATGAATAAACTGTAATATTTTTCAGATTTTCAATAAATCTTGTTTGTGAACATGACCTGTCAACTAAACCGCCTACAGTAGCATATCACCATAAGCTGATGTTCAACGAAGAAAGGACAATACTAAACAGCAAACAAGATGGTACGTGGCAGGAGGAAGAACATAATGAAGATATGCCTATAAAACCAGGTAAATACATTTCAAATATTTCAAATACAACATACGTTAAATAAGCAGCATCCACTATAATCAATATATACAAAATTATTATAAAACAAATGCTAAAGTGATCGGCGATACATTTAAAAACATGTTTAATAAAACCTACCAGTAAACCACAAAATTAATTTCATAGTAGTATCATACATAGCATAACAATTAGCAAGCCATACCAAATTTAGTGTCATACTGTAATGGTTCATAGCATAACAATTAGCAAGCCATAGCAAATTTAGTGTCATACTGTCATGGTTCATAGCATATTTAGTGTCATACTGTCATGGTTCATAGCATAACAATTAGCAAGCCATAGCAAATTTAAAAACTTAATCATGACACTCCTCCTACTCATTACATTCCAAGGATTAATTTTAAAGAAAAAAATATATCTCCAAGAATATGTTAAAGCTAATTTATCTTCATCACCTATATAAATTATATTTTATCACTCACTGTATAATTTTCGCAATACACAAACTTTATGAAGAATTTTTCATTCAAATAAATGGCCTTTTTGCGAGAAATACGTTATATATTAAATATATTTTCCACAAAAACATGGATAACCTTAAGTCAAGCATAACGAATCTAAGAGTGAAAAATTTGACTTACAACACACCATGTTTTTGTAGAAAACAAACAACGGTTTTGAATATCGAATAAAAAAAAACACTTTCTGAGATGTCACCTTGTTCTCACAAAGTCGAGAAATGTTTTGATTATATCAAAATTGTAACAAGATAAGATTTAATTATATATATTATATTTCCTAAAAAAATTGTTTTCATTTTTAAATAATCTCAATAATTTATTTTTTATACTTGCTGGGAACAGGTATGAATAAACCAATATATTTTTGAGAGTATTAAACAGTCAGAGGACTGACTTTTATGCACAAATTTGTTACATATAATCAAAAGACGGATGCAAAACAATTATTGTAGTTTAATGCGCTCGGTGAAGGCATACAACAATTATGGAAATGAAATTATTGTGTCGACTAATTTATCCTAACAAAGTAAACTTAATGACAGTCCACACATTACAGCCTATATTCCAGGTGAAAACTTCGACATCATGCTGTTGATTGACAGCGACGGGATATACGCGTACTACGACAACAACCACCACAGCATATTCCCACACAGAGTGCCCTACGAAGACATCAGATACGTCCAGATCTGGCACGGACTGGGCAGAGTGGACTCCATGAAAGTCACCTTCGCGTGAAGTTCAAATACTGGAAGTCCGGTGTAACAAACATTTTTAGTACGGTAACTTGTAATATTGAACTACGGTAAGAGTAATATCTGTACGGTAACTTGTAATATTGAATGTTGTACTATTGACCATTGTAATGTTTACTTTTCAAAATTGGCAAAAGTTCCTGATGTGCCTGCCATTTGTAATGTGTATTTTTAAATTATTTTTGTCCATTAATTACGTATATTGTAATATTGAGGATATACTATAACTCCATACTAATTTTCTTTTTTGTTAATTTATCACAAAAAGAAAAAATATATATTTAAAACAAAACAATAAAATATGTATTAAGTATTGTTTTATAAAAATAAATAAAATTTAGGGTGGCAGAGCGGTAAGCGTGCTGGGTTCGTAATCCAGTGGTTGTGAGTTTGAATCCTGCCATGACTGATTTCATTCACCTATAGCACAAGCATTTATGCTTAGTTTAGGAAATGTAAGAGGATGTATATGTACTTGTTACAAGGATATATTCATTCTTTAAAAAAAATTGTCGGTTTAATTAAGGTTTTATTTATGTTTACAAACTAGGCAATTTTTTTTAAATATTTTAGGATAATTTATTATTAATTTATAGTTTTTTTTCTTCCAAATATTATATTAATGATTAAATGCAGACGTCCCTCGAATTTTGAATTTGTTATTCTCACAATTTGTTTTAATTTGGAAATACCTCAATTTTTTTTTTTATTTTTGTTGGTAATTGTAATGTTTTGTGATCTTCCGTGTAATCTAAAAAAATTCAACAATCTCGACCCCCCCTACGTGTTCTTTGAATATCCCAATGACAATGTATAATACGATATATGCATTGATTGTTATTATTATGTTAATTTTATATTGTCTATTATTTAGTGTCAACATTGGCAGCTATCCTCAATCATAATGAAAATATTAATTATATAAATAAGATTTAATAACCAAATACCAAATGTAAAGTATGAGCTATCTATTTATTTCAGACTGAATGTTTTACTGTTGAATGGCCTATGCATTAATTAATTAAGAAAGGTGAAACGACAATACCATAGGATGAAAAAATATAATTCAGTATTTTTAAAGTCATTTTGCTTTCAAGTATTACTTTAAAACATTGAATTATATGTATTTTTAATGCTTTAAAATGTATTTTAGTTATTGTTATTTCATAAAAAAATTAAAAGTTATTTTTATGAAAAATATTTGAGTATTTCAACCTATTTATATTAAAATAAAATTTTAAAAGTTTACGTATTATGTCTAATTATTATGTTTAAACATCCTAATACTAATAAAACAATATAAATGTATGACTGATGATAAATTAATAATAATGCCTGTAAAAATTATAAAATATATTTTTAGAATTTGAGTTAGGTGCCTACCTATTCCAATAAAAATCAAATTTTTAATTTAAGAGGGTGACTGCTGCCAACGTACCTATTTTTTCAATTTGATATAGGTACCATCATTATTACTAAACGAATCATTTTGAAAAAAATAACCTAGTTAGTTTGGATATTAATAAAGAGAAATATACCTTAACTTTTTGATTATGTTCTGTATATATTCTTGTAGGAAAATAATAAGCATACCCCGATTTTAGACATTTATCTTAAATATCTAAAAAAATATAAGGTATAGAGCAATTTTTTTTTTTATAAATTAAAGAAGAACATACCTGGAAAAATATGATATGACGTTGCATTAACGCATCAGGTTAAGTAAATAAACCAAAAAAACTTTTATTACGCAATGGCGCTGAATGGAAAATAAATGTTTTTTAGGTTTATTTACTAAACCTGAACCATTAATGCAACGTCACATCATATTTTTCTAGATATTTTTTCTTCTTTAATTTAAAAAAAAATATATTACTCTACGCCTTATAGTTTATTAAAAATATATGATAAACATTGAAAATCGGGGTATGCCATTATTTTTCTACAAGAATTTATACAGAACATTATCAAAAAGTTAAAGTATATTTTTGTTTATTAATATCCAAACTATCTAAATTATTTTTTTCAAAACGATTTGATAAGAAATAATGATGGAATATCAAATTGAAAAATAGGTACGTTGGCAGCAGTCCCCCCCCCTTAAAAAAATATGAAAATATAAGCAAAAAATTCTTTCATTATTTTGGCCATTATTTTAATGAAAAAATAATAATTTTGGTTAAAAAGAAAGCATATTTCGCACCTTTATTTTTATAGTGACACTAAACAAAATAAAAATTTTCACCATCAGCGATTAAAGTTTTGGATTTTTTTTATTTAATTTGAAAAAATACAAATCGCAATAATGCCAATTGGTGGTAAATATTTGAACGACTGATCTGGTGTTTCAGTATCCAATAGATAGCGCTCATCTAAAATACACATAGCTGGTTATAAAGATTAAAAATTTAATATTTACAATTTTGTATAGTGTCACTATGAAAATAAAGGTGCGATTTATCTATGATTTAATGACATACCACACATACTACGAGACAACGATGAGTCATTGTGTGAAATGTTTCACCACAAAATGCCATTGACCCTTAATCTGAATAAGATGACGTAAATACACCAAATAGATTTAGTGTTTTAAGTTTATAAATGTTCTGTTTTACTGTTATTTCCTGAACAGGAGTATGTATAGAGCTCGCCAAGCGAAACAATGCGAGTGAAGTCACCTGCACTCAAATAAATTGTAATACAGGAATATTACACTGATTTGAATCAACAATTATAATAATAAAACAAAGTTTTTATTTTGTAGAATTCCATTATAAATGATGTCTATAATTAAAAATAAAACAATTTTTTGATTCTACATGAATTTAATTTATGCGATGAGCCTATTTCGCCTTGTTAGGGCATTTACGACAATTTTTACTTACATTTATACTTAATTATTAAGTAAAAATTATCAAAATAGTCATAAGCTCGTAAATGCCCTAACAAGGCGAAATAGGTCTACCACATAAGTTAAATTCATGTAGAATAAAAAAAGTGATTTACTTCTAATTAAAGAAATCAATGATAAAACACTTCCTTGCACCTCGCTCATGTGGCGATTTTATTGCAATACAGCAATTTCTCCCAACTAAATAGTGTTTCCAGCCCAGAGAAGCAATATTTGCATGAGAAATGAATTTAAATAATTTTCTACTCTGCTGGGAATGAGAATGGCTTCCCCAGGACGCCCACACAGAAACTAAACAGCTTCATCAATCAATATCAAATATCCGCAGTAAAAAAAATGTCACCTGCAATTCTCTTATTTGTCGAGCTCTACTAATGTGAGTCATTTCCTTTTTACATATTTCATTCATGTAACAAGATATCTAAACATTTATTTACTAATACTAAGCAGTGTTTATAGTTGTTGTATTTAATATACAAGGTTAAACATAAAAAATTTAAGATTCCTAAAATTGGTTATTTTTAGATTGACAACTCTGGATAGTCAAATCAAGAGTTTCTCAATCATTTTTTATTAAGAAAAATATTTTCTTTATGATAAATTTATGTGATTAACTGCATATATTTTCAAGTTTTTAAAAATATCGAAAAAAGCCAAAACACCCCAACTAGATAATTTAATTTTCTATAAAAAATATGAACATTGTAGTAGTAGATCTCAAACTTTTTTTAACAATTTTTATAAAAATTGAATTTAGTGACGATATTGTTTCATACAATTTATAAGGCAGTATACACTACACAATATCTACGGGAACTCAATAGTTTGATACTTTATATCTCATACATACATACATACCATCATCCTGTTTTCATATTCTGGGTAAGAAAAAAGAATAACCTCCATACTATCCTATCCTGACACATACCTACATGTTTTATATAGAAAACAAAATATCTAAGTCTTGTAAGTATTATTCAATTATACATACTATCGACAGGTGGATCTCATGTATTTTTTTTTAAATGTATATGTCCTTGTTAAACAAGTACATATACATCTTCCTACGTTCCCTAAAAAAGGCACAAATGCTTGTACTATAGGTGAACGAAATCAGTTGAGGCAGGATTTAAACTCGCGACCACTGGATTGGTAGCCCAGTGCACTAACCGCTCTGCCATCGACCCATCTAAATTCAAAATTTGAAGTAGAACATTTTGTTGTGTTTTTTGTGTGTCCTCCCCTTATAACTTTTGATCCGCTCAATTTACAGAGCCCAAAATTTCAAAATATATAGAAAGTTATTGGCTTACAAAACATTTATACTGGGAATTTGGAATTTTTGTTTCAGTCAGGGTTTATCAACTTTTGAATTTTACTTTATTTTTCCATTTATCTCAAAAACGATATAAGCTAGAACCCTGAAAATTGGTATAAATATAGAATCGACAGTTGGATAACTTTCAGAAATAAGTGAAAAAAATACATTTTTTACACAGCTGCTAACCAAAATTGAAATTATTATATAAAACATATCTGCAAAAGTTTTTTTATACTAAGTTTTATTACGCATCTATCATAAAATATAAAATAAAATAAGTTAACTGCGAGACCATCCGGTAAGTCATTTGACTTCTATGCCAGGATTCTGATTCTATTCCCAGTAGGGAAGAAATTTATTTGAAAGTATCTTTGACTCCCGACAGGGAAATAAAAATCCAATGTTTGCGCATATGCAATAATAAAAATATTCTATTACTTACACATTGGTACAAGTACGTAAATAAGACAAAAATTACCTTATAAGTCTAGCGCAATTCAGGGGTGACTTCTATGCGAAAAATGGCATTGTCACCTCAGGTATAATAATTGTTGCTTTCATTATTTACAAAAAAACAATTTTCTCAATAGATGGCGTTACAACAAAAATAAATAAAAAATAATAAGAATGTTGTTCATAATTTCACACATAGATGGCTGTAGTAAAAATCCTTATTTTATCAAGCGAAAAGAATTTCAGTATTGCAATATATAGAACTTTCAATAATTGAATTGATAGGGATCTCATTAAAAAAGGCATAATTGGTGAACGTTGCGCAAGCGCATAAAGTGATCACGTAAACCAGCCGATGACAGGTCGTAAGCCCTATAGGTGCCTTGATTTCCCGGTTCTCCTACAGTAAATATTCCAACTTCGTCTCTATTGAGATAATCAAAAATCTGCCAAAAAACATCTTTGACTCCCGACAGGGAAATAAAAATCCAATGTTTGCGCATATGCAATAATAAAAATATTCTATTCGATAAACTTGCACATGGTGCAAGGAAGGATGTGTTACATGACCATTAAATAACTGTACACAAAAAAATTATGGTATGACAGCGATTATACGTGTATTATACCTTCATGGATTATACTATGAATATAAAATATTATAATTTTTTTCTTTCTATCCCAAATGTAATCAATCACCATGTATATAACTTTGCAAGTTTTAAGCTAACTAACGACATCTATGTGACTACAGCATTATTGTTTACATTTATGGTTTATATACATTTTCATTGAAGCTGCAACATGCTTAGCCAAGAAACGAACCACTTTTTTTCATTATCATGTACAAGTATAAACTGAATGATTGTTGCATATAATAATTTACAGCGTATCTTATTTTCAATAAAATCACAAGACTAAACAAAACATAAATAATTAACCAACCTCTTAAATTTACGCAGAATTTTTATCATATATATGTAACATATAATATACTATACTTTGATGCACTAATAAATTTATACATAAAAACATGTCAATACATCACAGGACATACTTAATCGGTTCCCAATGCATATGTTGATACAAATGGCATTGCTAACATAAAACTAGACATAAATCTGCATTTGACAATAAGATAATATAATGGCTACGACTATTTACACGACTCAACCATAAACGAAAACAAAAAATAACCACAGAAAACGCAGATAAATCAAGTTATAAAAATATTTACCTTTGTTTATACTTTGTTATAATTGTAGATCTCGATGAAAAAATGATTTATAAAATTAAGTAAATGTAATAAGATGCCAATATTATTTATTTTTTCTTCAAGTTGGTTTCCATGATGCATTTTTATGACCATTGAAAAAATGACAAAGGTAAATATTTTTGAATTTTGATTTATCTGCGCTTTCTATGGTTATAAATGACCTAAAAACATAGACGACGTCAGAAAATTTGTCGTGTAAACAGACACTTTTTGGCGGGAAAACACTTTTCCCGCCAATTCCAGTCGTAAAAATAGTGGCACCGTAATATAATACATAAATAATTTTTGTCATACATACAATAGTTAATTAATTATAATATAGAGAAAAAATAATACTCACCAACTGTTGTATATCTAACAAATGTCTCTTTGTTGTCAACCATGGCGTCTACTGCTAATTTCTCACAATATAGAGCTGTGATGATGGCAATACTGGGCTGCTTCGATGATATTACAGTTGGCATTTGTTTTACAACCTAGAAAATATTGAATAATTTTATGGTTACATTCAAAATAATTAAATGCAGTAGAACCTTCTTAGCTCAAGAGAAACTAAGCCGAGGCAATTTAGCAGAAAATTTAATAAAAAACACCACCCAAGTAAGGTTGAAGGAGTGCAAGTGTTATTTAACAACACTAGTTTGAAAACAGGTTCTTAAACAAAATAAAATAACATTAAAGTATACTCTATTAGAATTCACCAAAACACTACATATTGCTTGTATATGAGTAATTCAATGTAAGTATTTTAAGGGGTACAGCAAAATAGAGTAAGAACGAAGCAAGGTTGCTGCAACCACTTACTCTGGAGGAGGAGAAAAGGGATAACCCTGATTGTGAGTGTGGAGCCGAGCAGACAATAAGGACTCAAAAAATCAATGGTGACCTCCAGGACATTCACAGGGCGACTCCAGAGGCGGTGGAATGGCTGGTGCCAAGGATTTAACCTACTTTTGTGACGCAACCCACACATGGACGAATAAGTTTTACACCGGAGAGAGAAGAAGGCTTAACGAAAAGTAAAGTAAATATTTTAAGATATAAGTAGAATTAATTGAAATAACAGATACCTGTACATGCGTGTCTGTTTCATGATGCCTGGTGAATGCTCCATGTTCCAGCGCCCTAACCTCTCCACTCTCAACCAACTCTTGAAGGCAGCCAGATACTTCTTCTTCTGACCACCCATGACCTCTGGAAGTTACAAACAAAGCATATATTCATCAACTGCAGTAAATTAACAAAATACAAAAAAAAAGTGGAAGTTAATAAAAACATTTGTTTATTGTGCAAAAAATATTTTTTACCACACAAGTTCAGTTCATCAAATGGCTTGTGTCTTGTATAATTTATTTAATTATTTAACATTCTTTTTAAGTAAACAAATGAAAATAATGACAACTCTATAATTTATTTACTTAACTCTAGATTATGCGAGATACGAGTTAATAATGAACTACTAGAACAAGTGGATGAATATGTTTATCTAGGAAGTATGTTTCAGCGTGATGGAAAATTGGAAAAGGATATAGAAAGAAGGGTAACGGCAGCAAATAGAGTAAATGGTGCATTAAGAACAATAATGGCTGACCCAATTATTTCAAGGCCAGCAAAACTCGCTGTGCACAACGCTATTGTCGTTCCAACCATAATGTATGCAAGTGAGACATGGGCATGGCAGAAGACGCATGAAAGTAAAATTAACGCTGTGGAAATGAGGTCCCTAAGACGAATGTGTGGTAAAACAATTTATGATAGGATAAGGAATCAAGATATCAGAAGAGATTATAAGATTGAAAGGGATATTTTGAGTAGAATGAAGATAAATGCTTTGCGATGGTTCGGACATGTAGAGAGAATGAACGATGAACGACTGACAAAGAAAGTATACAAGGCTGAAAAGAGTGAAATGAGATGTAAGGGTCGACCTAGAAAGAGCTGGCATGATCATATAAATGAGATTTTGAAAGAGGGGAACATACAAAGTCAGAACAATAGGAGAGCATGTATGACGCGATGTATGAATGTAAATGAGGCAAAACAGGTATGTCAAGATAGAAGAGTCTGGCGTTCGGTTCTCTCTGCCTACCCCAAATAGGGAAACGGGGTGATGGTATGTATGTATGTATGTATGTAACTCTAGATTATATTTCATCTACACTTAACTGTGTTTATAATAGACAAGGACCATGGAAAAGAATAGGGATAGGAATGGAAAAAAATAATGAACTGTTAATATCTCATCTGTATGTATACTATGAACTAGACTTCACTCATCTCATCTGTATGTATACTATGAACTAGACTTCACTCATCTCATCTGTATGTATACTATGAACTAGACTTCACTCATCTCATCTGTATGTATACTATGAACTAGACTTCACTCCACACCCTGCATTTTTTTTTTTAAAAAGAATGAATATTTCCTTGAAACAAGTATTTACATAAATAGAATGAAAGTGAACACATTGAGATGGTTTGGCCACATGGGGAAAATGAATGAGGAACGCCTGACGAAGAAAATATACATAGCGGACAGGAATGGAATGAAAGGTCGGGGCCGCCCAAGGAAGGGATGGCACATCCATGTGAACGGTATTTTGAAAAACGAAAATGTCAGAAGCATGAATAACAGACGAACATGTATAAGACAATGTATGAATGTCGACGAGGCGATGAATGTGTGTCAAGATAGAAATAAGTGGCGTTCAGTTCTCTCTGCCTACCCCACGAGGGACATGGCGTGATGGTATGTATGTATGTAACAAGTACATATACATCCTCATACATTCCCTAAATTAAGCATAATGCTTGTGTTATAGGTGAACAAAATCGGCCATGGCAGGATTTGAACTCGCGACCACTGGATTACTAACCCAGCGCGCTAGCCGCTCTGCCTCCACCCATCTGTTTATACCTCTCTTTTAAGATAAAACAAAATCATCATATTTTTTCGTACATATCAAATTTTTAGTACAAAATATTCTGAGAAAATTTCATTGTTTCATATCATAGCTAGAGGTATTAGAAAAATTTCACCACAGATTCTCACATTATTCAATTTCCACAAAAATAAATGGTCTGTACATCAATTCAATAAATTCTTCACTTACTTTGCAATATCTTCTACTGTGATTGGATTGGGGTAGGCGGCTTCAATTAACTCCAGAATTTTCTTTACGGTTATGATGATTACTTGTCCCAAAATACTTTCATCACTGGAAACTGTAAAATAAAAAAACAATGTTTTAAATATAAAAAAACAATAATAATTGGAGTTAAATAAATATTTCAAAATAAAAAAAATCAATTAAAAAACAAACAAAAAATATTATTCAATAGAAATACTGTGAGTGAAATTAAAAACTTTCAAAATGTCATTTCACCTTTGTAAATATTAATGCCAATACAGTTAAAAGTATACACTACATATTAAAATAAAACTGATTTATGTCTAAGTTATGATGAACGACAAATATATATTTTTTTAAAATATACAGATTTCTTAAATCCTTCTTGTATTAATTGATAAAGCAAGCCTACAACAGATAACATAGTGCTATAAAACTATTCATCAACTCAGTAGATTCTTTATTTTCTGTAATAATAATAAATTAAGTAGGTATACCATCACCCTAAAACATTTAAAGATACTTGTGTAAAATACTGTTATTCCAAGCTATAATAGTGCTTCCAATAGTCAGTTCTTCGTTGCTAAAATAAATTTATGTTCAGATAACTTACTATGGAATCCTAATTTGAGAAAATCGCTTATAATCCGTTTCACTTAATAATTCCTTTTTAATGTTTACATTGAGGAAAGATATTTATAAGTGGACCTGGACATCTCCCAACGGTGGACATCATAATCAGATTGACCATATTCTCATCGAAAAAAGAGGCGCCTCCAGTATATTAAATGTAAGAAGCTACAGGGGAGCAAACTGCGATTCAGACCACTACATGGTGGTTACTACCTACAGAAGCCGTATATCTAATAATAGGCCCTGTAAACAGCAAGTCCCCCCAAAATTAAACGTGGAGGCCCTCAAAACCCCTAGTGGATTGGAACAGTACAAGGCTGCACTGAGTACCAACCTGCCTAATGCACTGAATGAGGTAACTTCCAAGGAAACATTGGAAGAAGATTGGAATTCACTCAAGAGTGCAATCTTAAACTCGGCTGAGATTGGTGTAGGAAACAGACAGAGACAAGCTAGAAACCCATGGTTCGACGAAGAATGCCATAACAGTATAGAAAATAAAAATAAACTTAGGAAGTTATGCATAGAGCGGAGTACAAGAGCTAAGAGACAGGCGTATGAACAGGCCAGAAGAAACACTAACAAACTCCTAAGAAGAAAGAAAAGAGCTTATTTGAACAATATCCTACTGAAGGTAGAGCAAGACTTCAAAGACAATAATCTTCGTGAAGCTTACAAAGGAGTAAACATATTTAAGAAAGGATTTAAGCCAAATACAAATCTATGTAGGGACACAGATGGAAATATCTTAGCTGATTCAGAAAACATAAAATGTAGATGGAAGGAATATTTCAAGCAACTGCTAAATCCGAAAACACAATTAAGAAACGAGACAACACAAATACCCTTGGAGGACGACCAGGAAATCATTCCCCCTTCACTCATTGAAGTGAAGCAGGTGTTAAAGAGAATGAAAAATAATAAAGCACCTGGAATTGATAACATGCCATCCGAATTACTGAAGTATGGGAGCGAACAACTACACAGGTTACTACACAGCTTGCTCAATAAGATTTGGGATTTGGAAGAAATACCTGAGGAATGGCAAACAAGTATCGTATGTCCTATATATAAAAAAGGGGATAAACTTAAGTGTGAGAACCATAGGGGGATTTCACTGTTGAGCACGGCTTATAAACTACTGACTACAATACTGAAAGGAAGAGTGGAATGTTATGCAGAGGAAATCATAGGAGAATACCAGGCTGGTTTCAGAAGGGATAGGTCAACAAGTGATCAACTTTTTACAGTTCGACAGTTACTTACCAAGTGCTGGGAATTCGACATTGATATCTACCAACTGTTCATTGACTTCAAACAAGCCTATGATAGTATAAATAGAGAAAAACTGTATGACATATTATTAGCATTCAAGATACCGACAAAACTAGTCAGACTGATAAAAGCAACAATGTTTAATACAAAATGCAAAGTGAAGATTGGAGGAGAGCTTACAGATGAATTCATGGTGTCGCAAGGACTCAAGCAGGGTGATGGATTGGCCCCTACATTATTCAATCTTAGTCTGGAATATGTCATTCGCAAAACATTCCACAGTAACGCAAACCCTAACATATACTTCCAAAGCAGCCAGATAGTAGGATACGCGGATGACCTCAACATAGTGGCAAGATCATTGACAGCTGTAAGAGAGGTTCTTGAACCATTGGAAACAACAGCATATGAGGTTGGATTGGAAATTAATGAAAGCAAGACGAAACTAATGAAACAATCCAGAAACTCAAGAAATAACCCTCTACGCAGCATTCAGTTTGGGGATCGAAACTTCGAGGTAGTTGATGAATTTTCTTACCTGGGGTCCACCATAACCAAGGAAAATGAAGACCACATAGAAATAATAAGAAGGATCACAACTGGTAACAAAACATTCTTCTCTCTGCTCCCGGTGCTTAAATCAAAAAGTGTTCACAGAAAAACAAAAATCACCCTGTATAAGACTATAATAAGAACAGTGGTGACATACGGGAGCGAAGCGTGGACGATGACAGCAAGATCCGCAGAGATGCTGGATACATTTGAGAGGAGAGTGCTACGGAAAATACTGGGACCCGTGAATGATGGAGAAGCTTGGAGAATAAGGTATAATGATGAAATATACAGCATCTATAAGACTCCTAGGCTCTCTGTACATGCTAGACTGAGCAGGCTGAGATGGGCTGGGCATGTACAGAGAATGCCGTCATCACGGGCACCCAAGAGGATCCTTGAGGGACATCCGGGTGGAAGAAGAAAGGTCGGCAGACCCAGGCTGCGATGGGAGGACGAAGTGAAAAGGGATGCGGAACAATTACTGCAAGTCGCAGACTGGAGGACAGCAGCGGTAGACAGGAGGAGTTGGAGGCGACGATTGATGGAGGCCAAGGCTCGATATGGGCTGTAGAGCCATCGGAAGAAGAAGAAGAAGAAAGAATGTTTACATTGACAAGATTTTTGGTGTTGTCAGATGTAAGAAACTAAAATTTGCCAGATGTGACAACATATAGATCATGCTAAGTTAGATAATTTAATTCTATAGTCGTCACAAAGTAAGGATAATATTTTTTTTTATATGACATATCTTCAAAAACAATAAAATGAGTAGCAAAGTCTCCGTAAATTAACAGAATAGCGAAATATTTTAAATGTTAGCATATCCATAGAACCAAATTAGCCAGATTGTCATCTATGCAATCGTACTAACAAAAAACACGAAAGGAGATATTTTTTATTATTTTAATTTTAAAATGGAGTGTTTATTTTATTTATCTATAGAAACTCAAAATTATTTAAATCATACCTATATAACAAAAGAACTTTTTGACTTTATTGTCTTTAAAGAAATTGCTGATACCATTTTTTATAAAGCATAGTTTCTTTGATGATGAAATAAAAGCTCAATTAAAAAAAAAAAAAAAATGAATATGCGCTTGTTAAACAAGTACATATACACCTTCCTACATTCCTTAAAATAAACATAAATGCTTGTGCTATAGGTGAACGAAATCGGTCGAGACAGGATAAGAACTCACGAGCACTGGATTACTAACGCAATGCGTTAACCGCTCTGCCATCGACCCATCTAAGGCAGGTTGATATTATCAATAATATTTTTGATGATTTGTTCCATTGATATAAAAATCGCAAAGCTGTGTCAAAAATCATCCTTAATTATCAAAAATTATTTGTAATCAACCCTTCCAGCTAATTCTGGAGGGGAATTGACCCTTATTGATGATCACTGGTTTTGCAAAATATTGCAAGAAAAATAAAAATACTATACATCATAAAATGTAAGAAAAAGAATCAAGTTTTAAGGCCTTAAAAAATTATATACCTATGTTAGTGATAATTTACGATGTAAGAGAGAACTACTCCTGAATTTCTAGTATGCAAGGAAAATTCAACTAATTGGTGGCTGCTAGCATAATGACATTTTTACAGGAGTGAATAATCCATGCATATATTTGCTGCAAACTACCCACGGAGAAAATATTTGACATATTTAATGACTTCATGCAATTTGTGAATGGATGAATTCCATGCAATGATATTTGCCTAATACGAGCATCGACTAACGACACTTGTCACTTGCACCTGTTTCCTTTGTTTTCCTGGTGAAATAAGTATTATTAATAATAAATTATTATTGGTGATTAGTATGTAAATGAACAACACTTGTGTTATATAAATCAACACAAAACAAATAAATTATACCCTTGGTGCCATTCAGTTTCCCCAGGTGTATTATCTTGTAACTACCAGCTACAAAACAATACAATAAAATAATAAATAAAGATAAAAATATATAAATTATTAACACATCCTAAAGAAGGCATATAAAATTTAATTTATAAACTAATAAAAAATAATCTGGTAAATATACGAGCCATTCCGGGAAAAAAAGACCCAACGGAAAAAGCATTGTCCCAGCAATATAATAATTACTTACAAGAATATCTTGCTTTTTTTTCTCTATATATATTTTTTAATTAATAGTACAGTTCATTAGCATTTAAAAAAATACCTGACAATGCCAATTGTTGTTTAATTTAATTTGTTATAAATTAAAATATGAAACAAAACGGACAATTTTAACGTGTCCCAGCTGGTTTGGTCAACTTTGACTATCCACAATTCACGTTTTTTTTAGAACAGTTCATTATGTTTTTATTTTTTCGTTAATATTTAGTATGGTTTGTTTAAACTAGATCAGTTTTATGCTAATTATCTTTTAATATCTAATAAAAAACAATTAAAATACTAAAGACCATATTTCAATTACGATGGACATGTCCACTTTAGTCACCACTTTTCTACCTATACTATGTTTTAAAAAACTACTAATAAATATAATTTTATCATCCTGGTAACATTATCAAGCTATGGCAATCATTTTATTTCATCTTTTATCCATTGCAATGCGAGTAATCCGTGACGACAAAAGTTCGCTGGAGATTAGACAAATAAAAAGTCCACTTTAGTTACAGCTATTTAAAAGAACCAGTGAATTTTTCAAACATTCTGTCATTCATAAACTAACAAAGAATTAGTATGGTAACTAATTAAACAATAATTTCTTATAAAACTACGCAGAATATTGATATTTTTGTGATTAAGTTTAACTAAGTGGGAGTTCGTCACGTCCATTTAGTTACGTGACATATAAGCGGAACAATTTTTGTGACGAAAAGGACACATAAAGTTATGTTCACATTGTAGTTTTTACCCGACTGCAAAAAAAATAATTGTCTAATATGTACTAGATAAGTTTAAGGCTAAGAGAGCCTATTCAGAATAATTGTGAGATAATTATAGATTAAATTATAAACATCCAAGATTCTGTGATGTTATATTATTTTTTAATAAGAAATACATAGTATGTAGGTAAGCTTTATCTTGTAAAAGCACTAAACTGTTACCAAAAGTTTGATTAAGATAGATTTACGATAATTGTGATTGTATAATTATGACATGGAGCTAACACAGCTTTAATCGTCTCAGTTCTAAATAATCCTAAATTATCTAGAAAGTGATGACAAATACATCGATTTTTATTGAGAAATTTATTTGTTGCTGTCTTGTCTTGTATGATTAAGCACTTAAATCCTATTTTTTAAAAACATACTTTACTAATAAATACTTAATTATTTTACCATTTTGTTTGATTTATAATGATTATTTTAAATCTATACTAGTTGGATGTAACACGTGAGATCCAACTGTCAATCTATCAATAGTAGAAGATTTAATATAAAAATTATGATTATAAAAGTTTTGTAGGCCTAAAATATTCTATGACTGCTGAAATTTTAGGCTTTGTGCATTAAGCGGATGAAAGTTATAAGGGGGAAACAGACACAAAATGTTCTACTACGAATTTAAGGTTCATCCATATATTATAAATAACAAATATGCTGCGAAGCCTCTAAGTTGGTGATTATTGACTTCAAATTGGAACTCACTAACAAAATGTAAACTCCCCAGAAAAATTCTATAGGTACGCGTGACTAAGGTTTTTACTGATGATTTGTTAAGAGAAATACTTTCTCTGGAAAAAATCGACAGTTGGATTATATAGCTGTGTGACTACAACTTTAGTTTCCATTTAGTCGCGATAACATGTCTCACTTAGTCACGGTCACAAATTTTTACATCATGTTTTAGTCTAAATAATTCAAAATAAATCGCAGAATTGGACTTTAATTAAGGCAATATGGTAAAATTTGAGGCGTTTTTTCATTTAATTGTAGTTTGGTTGGATTTTTGGGTCAGCTAAATAGTCAAAAAGTGAAAAATAGAGTCCTTATGGCCAAAAACGTGACGAAAAAAAAATAGCATGTGATTTTAATCGTGATTTGAATACTTTTTTGAATTAATTGTTTACTTTTTGAAATCTTTATAATGATTTTTATATAAAATGACATAAGTTAGGTAAAAAAAACTTGTATTGTTGATAAAATGTGAATGAGTAATCGTGACTAAAAGGACGTACTTTTTGCGTCGATCATGTTTGAAATCGCAATTCCTCCTAAATTTTTAATTTTTTATGTGAATTGTATTTATTCCTAAAAACTTTAATATGTACTTTTTCGGATAACATATGAAAATATTACAAAAAAATTATTAAATGTCCGTTTTGTCCATTTCGTAACGGGACCAAATTTGGCGGAATGGCTCATACAACAATAGAGATAAAATTGCAGATACATCAGTGAAAACTTACAAGTTTTCATTTGAAATATTGTAAGTTATTTACAATATACATTAGTGAATCCATAGAAACATTATGATAATTTTCACTTATGTTATTTTTATTTATGTACCTTATCGGGCAACTAACAGGTGCTATGTCAAATAATTATTTAACACGCACCCAATAACAAGTTGCACAGATCCAGACTGAAAACACAATTTAAAACTGTGTCTCCACCGGGAATCGAACCCGGGACCTTTGGATCAGCAGTTAGATACCTTACCAACTGAGACACGAAGGCCGACAAAAATGTAATATAATGATAATAAAAATGTATTGATAGTAAAAATGTATGTATGTAAATATGTAATATTATAGTAAAAATGTATTTAGTAACTTTCTACTATTTTATTAATGATGACACCTTTTACATTTCAATTCATTTCATTCAATTGATTTGGTAGATTGATTTTTCAATAAAGAGCAGAATCAAATCATTTCACATACTTAGATAATTTACACTGCAAATTTTATTTAGGTACATATTCTCATAATATGAAAAGAAATAATATGAAAATAAATCCATCAGTCAAAATTGGAGAACGAAGGTGAAAATGAGAGAATATACTTACGAGGTCTAGGTGGAGGTGCAGCTTCGGCCAATTGTGTTATTTCAACTTCTATTCTCTTCAATGTTGTGTACTCATGTTGCATTAATTTCATTATTTTCTTTATGAATCCGACATAATCTGCAAACGTAAAATTAAGATAAATCATCTTAAATGAAAACATTTTTTTTTCTAACGCATTCCCTATTTTAAAAACTATTCAGTCTTTGCCAGTTGACGAGATTCTTATCAAAATATTATGCAAAGTAGATTTCAAATTTAACAAACCATCCTGTAATATTCACATTCAGAATATGGATTGCCAATGAATAGAACAGAGTATGAATCTGTAAATTTGGGAGGATCATAATGACAAATGGAAGAACAAGCATATGAACATATCTAGCTAGATTCAAATCTTACTTACGGAATTGAATCCAGAGCAGACACTGTCCATACCAAAAACCTCCTTAGAACCAGTGAAATGAAAGTAATCAGAAGCATCGCCGGCAAAACCCTTAGTGATAGGGTTTAGGATATCGTAAGATGGGGTCTATAGAGAAGAAGGTTCTAGAATGAACACGTGTCGAGAATGACAGACTCAAGAACCGTCAAAGTGGCCGGTGATAATGTTCCCCAAGAAAGCAGACCTCCAGGATGTCCTCCCAAGAGATGGAAGGACAGCTGGCAGTCCACGTCACAGAAGGGAAGCTGACACAAGACATAAACAGGCCAACAGGCCTAAAAAGAGAGAAAGAAAATAATGACAAAGATTGTCAGAAAAATTAATGAATACGAAATGTTCCGAATTTTGAAACTAAAAAAAAAAAAAAAAATTTAAATTCTTTTTTTTTTTAAATTCTTAGTAAGCCATTCAACATATAAATAAGTAAATTGGAAGTTGAATTGAATTAAATACCTAATTAATTGATTCAAACATATTTAGGAACTAGATAGACATTCAATATACTTTCTGAGGTGTAAGCAGTATAGAATACTTTTAAGACTGCAGTAAACGCGACTGCTTTATTTTGACTAATTTGGTCAACATTTTGCTACGAGCATTCAGCAATCATTTGGCCGTCTGCATGATACGTTCTCCAAATAGGGAATTTTTTAACTGCTTGCAAAATTATTTACGCAGTCATAACGAGTAGTACTATACGAACAATGTCTACCAGCAGAGTCATACATATATTGACACGAGCCGGCCAATAAAACGACTACACTTTTTCAGCAAGGTATTGTATGGGAATGAGTATTCTATAGTTTTATTATTATTCTATGGGTATAAGTAACAATATAATTTTAAACATAGAAAAGTGCAAAAAGTATTTATTTCAAAGTACCTCTAGGAAAGTCTGGAGGTGATACAAGATCTCTGAAGAAGTCTTGGGCCCGACGGTGTCGTTGTGTTGCCTCCACCAGAGTTTTGAACCAGAAGCGGAGAGCTCGAGCTTCCCTCGTGTGCTTTCCACTGCTTCCTTCTACCAAGTACACCACAAACTGAACTACGGCGTGGCATTCTCCGACCTCTTTATCATCTGAAAATAATAAAAGATGTTTCAATTACAGAATAAGGGACATTTTATACACAAATGAATAAGGGTCAGTGAATTTACATTATGAAGTGTAAAAAAAAATGTGGAGCTTATTACTAAATTACACTTAATATGAAATTAAGTCAATTGCGCCACTTGAGCAGGGTGCAAGGAAGTGTTTATTATTATTATTTTCTTAGCACAAGCATTATACGCTTTTTGGGAAAAGGAAAAAAGAAAACAGTGCACATACTTATATTCTTAAACAAGTGGTATTGAGTTGTTGTTGTAATTTATGTTATATTGAAATAAATTTAATAAATATGTATTCAGCAGAAGAAGGGGAAATTTGTTTATAATATGTTTTTTAGGCATGGAACACGAGTTATAAAAAATGCCACTTGTATAGGGTGCAAGGAAATGTCCGTATATAAATAACTAAAATTATTTGTCTCACTGTTGTTTTGAAAATTTGTAATTTTGCAGTGATTGAATTAAAATTACTAGGTAGACATTTTGTCTATGTCGGGGTATTTTTTTTTCCACTTTTTTCAGTTCGGATAATTTCCTAATATTTGGCACCCATAGATTTATTTGCGCCTGGCACAAGTGTACCATTTGAATATATAGTGGATCCGGCCCTGACCGTATATCACAGTTATTGATATAAATTTTATTGGTTTATTATGATCATCAGATTTTGATAAAATCTTTAATTTGCATTAAATTCATTCTGTTCCTTCAACATGTACAAATAATTTTATAATTATTTATATGAAAGTTTAAAAATAACGAAAACGACGCGTGTTGGTGTGCATTTGAATTTGGCAATAACAAAAAAAATATAATATGTCGTGTGAAAATATTGAAGGCCAATACATAATATGTCATTATAGTTCTTTGTGTATTTCAAAAATAATTATGTTTAAAATTCGTCACATTGGGTGTAGAACATTGAATTAAATAATGATGAATGGTTGTACATAGTTTTGTCAGCTAAAAAGAGGAAAATAGTTAATTTTAGATTTGCCGTCAATTTTTCCCTTGTAAATACATAATATAATGGAGTAGTACCAACTGTACCAAGTACCGCATGAGAGATGGGACATCAACAATAAATGTTATCACATCTCTAATGCGTCATTTGGCAAAATTGGCGTTCGGTTCCTTCCGCCTTCACCTATAAGAACTGCGCTATATAATAATGTTGTAGTAAATATTCTCACAAACATAAAGGACAACAATTTTCATTGTATGAGAGTAGGTAGGTCATGGGATGATGATGTCATTAATATAAAAACAAAGAGTGTCATTTGATAACGTCATTGATCTAGTCATAAATTACTATGATCTACTAAAGGCGCACATTCTAAACCATCCAAAATACAAGCTGCGTAAAAAGTATGAAATCTTAACACCATTTGCACATGAATTAAATAAATAAACATTACGAAAAAAATTACTTTTGAATCCAAAATGTAATTTAATTTTTGTCCTATTTTTGGATTTCACGAAAAACCTTCTATACAAAATTAGGAAAAACACTTTAAAAAGTAGGGACATGCATATTAGTAAAAAATGGTCCAAGTACCACCCAAAATATTACATACTACACAAATCAAATTTCGGGACATGTAGGACTCGACAAACAAGAGAATGCGGGTGACAGTTTCATAAAGCGTTGTTGAAAATCTATGGATGTACAGGTCAGGGAAAAGTGACAAGTAATTCGCTGCACAACGTCAAAAGCCAACTAATTTTATTGTTTAATACAAATTAGAGTATTTTACCGCACTAAAATTGGTTTATGCACAGGCTATGTCAGCCGCAATCTTTCGCTGGGCGAGGTATATATTAGTAAAAAAAAAAATGTTCCAAATGCCGTCCAAAGTATTAGCTACGTAGTACAACCAATCAAATGTTGCAAAATGAATATAAATAAAAAAAATGTTCCAAATGCCGTCCAAAGTATTAGCTACGTAGTACAACCAATCAAATGTTGCGAAATGAATATAAATAAAAAAAAATGTTCCAAATGCCGTCCAAAGTATTAGCTACGTAGTACAACCAATCAAATGGTGGGAAATGAATATAAATAAAAAAATGTTCCAAATGCCGTCCAAAGTATTACCTACGTAAAGCAACCAATCAAATGTTGGGTAATGAATATAAATAAAAAAATGTTCCAAATGCCGTCCAAAGTATTAGTTACGTAAAACAACCAATCAAATGTTGGGTAATGAATATAAATAAAAAAATGTTCCAAATGCCGTCCAAAGTATTAGTTACGTAAAACAACCAATCAAATGTTGGGTAATGAATATAAATAAAAAAATGTTCCAAATGCCGTCCAAAGTATTAGTTACGTAAAACAACCAATCAAATGTTGGGTAATGAATATAAATAAAAAAATGTTCCAAATGCCGTCCAAAGTATTAACTACGCAGTACAACCAATCAAATGTTGGGAAATGAATATAAATAAAATAGTGCTATCCATAGTGCCGCACGTAGAACACTATACATCAGGCAGTTGGGATTTGGATTGTAGTAAAATGTTCTAGATGCCGTCCTGACTTACATACTTGTTTTCGTATGGCGTAGTGATTTTTTTTCTCCGCCATCGGCTGGATCGTATTAGTACATAGTAAACTACACCTCATAATATAGTAGGGACATGAACATTAGTAAAAATTATTCCGAGTGTCGTCTATAACATTCTGTCTATAGTAAACTTTGTAATTATAATGTTTAGCACGCTTACCGTACGTTGGGAACCTCTACAATTTAACGTCACGTTACATTAAAGTATAAAAGAACCATGACGTCACCAACGATTGCAACTCGCTCAGACGGGCATGACGTCATGGCATCTGTCATGACTTGCCCTCGAAGAATCCAGAGGGAATGAGTCATAGAAAACGCATAAAACCAAATAAAAAAAACATTGGCCCGATTTGCCGATGACCAGTTAAATTTAAATTCACCGGTCAAAATTAATTTATGCACCGACCTAGGCATAGGTACTTCCGCAAACACAGATGTGGAAAAAACAGTAAACAAGAGTGTATTTCGATTTGTTATTCTAGTCTACGTACATACATAATCTATATAATATATGCCATCATGCCGTGTCACAAACGATGTTTTCACATTGATATTGTATAAGTTTTTGCGGTCGACCTATGTCTCTCTCGACACATTGAATTCTTTAGTAATCTATTAGCCCATTCTTTCAAAGTGGCTTGATTACTTCAATTACATACAGATATGCAATTGTCAAAAATACAATGAAGATTTAGCATGATTTTTGTTTCTAAATTTATTTTTGTCCAATATCCTCATTACCTATCCTAACATGAATTGATTTATCACATCGAAAGACCTCATTCCCACAAACAAATATGCGTATTACCTAGATAACAAGCCGCAAAGCTTGACAGTAAATATTTACTGGTTTATTGGTGTACTTGAAACTAATTGCCATAAATAATAAATTAAATGAGGTAAACTAACAGAGTGATTCTATTGACAAATACATACGACCACCGAGTTATGTACACATACAAAAATGACACTCTCGGCGTATTTTATTATGTGCATTTTGATTTTACTCATTTTTTAAGTAATATAAACACAGCACTCTTTACAGGGTAATGTTCAATAAAAAAAAAACCATCGTGTTTTGTCAGATATCGCAATATTCAAGTATAGCTGCTTATTTGTCATTCTAGAATCTTTCCCATTGTTGAAACCAGATCTAGGAGCTACATTAGATGGAATGTTGAGAAGTCAGGTTTACCGGGCCGTTTGGCAGGAAATATTTAGATGAAGGTTTCAAAACAAATCCGATTCGTTTGCTCGTAACGTTTTCAGAATTATCAACTGAAAATCCATAGCATTATCTCATTTTTCATCTGATACACATTAAGCATCCAAATAACACAACTCTTGAAACAGTTAGTTATTATCATAACGACTACATGTTACAAGTATATATAAAATAGATGGGTATTGTGTATTTATTTTTAGCAAAAAATTAATCTAAGTAAGTACTCCAATCTGAATTTCGCTGCGCCCATTGATGTAACCTTGAATTTTAGAAACAATGCGTAATCGGCCACCATTTTAGTACATAATACTATACACAACGAAAATTGCTAAAACATTTTGATAATAACATATTGTCTCATCTCATTGAAGCAATGTAAACAAATATGTCAATCGACAAGAAGCTGGAGGTATGTAATCAGTAAATAAAACTGACAACGACTTGAAAAAAATGACAGTAATATTTTCAGAAAATCCAGGGTAAAAATTAATAGCTAGGTAGCTTGAGGTTAATCGAATATACGATGGATAAACCAAATCATAAAAATAAACAAGACACGTCTAAAAATTATGCTGTTTCAATCATATGATTAAGAATTAAAAAAAAAAAAACTGAGAAGCAAGGAGGCGAATTACTCCGTAACACTCGCCAGGAAATTTTAATGAGTAACACGAAACCAAACGAAATAGACTGTAATAATGATTGAAATTTTCGAAACAAGTTTATAAACGCGAAAGAAAGAAATATAGGTAGATAGTAGATACAGTGAATGAAATATCAAAAATATCAGAAAAGTATTAAAAATATTCTTTCAACCAAGTAAATAGTACTTAAGTATACTCAAAAACCTGAAAATTAAGGCAAGTCTGGCCGCTGACAATAGGCGTTATTATGGTCTGATAAAGCACATGAGATCAAAACTGTTAACAATGAAAACAAAAATCCTTATATATACAAAACTCTTCTCAGACCTGTCGTCGTCGTGTGTGGCTGAATGCTGAGCCTTAACAAAAAGAGACGAAGACAACATCTTGATATTTGAAGGAAAAATCCAGAGAAAGATTTTTGGCCCAGTAAACGATAATAGACTTTGGAGGATGCAATATAATCAAAAACTACAGGCGAATTATATGACAAACCCAATATTGTACAAGTTTGGTAATTGATTTCCAACAGCCAGGGTCAACACGTGATAAGTGATAAGGGACACATTAAAGCGAAATACACACTTATTGCAGGTATGTTTAGATCAGATACCCGCATTGTTTTAACAACGAGCACTTGGAATAAATTAGACAAACAAAGTTTCCATTAAAACAAAAGCGAATAAATAAATTTGTAACGGAACCGATAGTAATGGATGTGGGAAAGCAGAGGGGCCGGAAGAGATCATTACTACCATAACAGTCAGTGGGAAGTGAGAATACAGCAGTAAAGTAATGATTCCATTGACACACATTACCCAAGAATTTATTGCTGGTTACTTTGGAACTCGTCCAGAAAATATGTGCCTTACATGTTAAGTAATGTCTACAACAAAATGAGCAAGTTTTTTTCAAAGCGGGTCAAAAACATATTTAGTTTACTTACATATAAGTGGATACCAAAAAGTCTGTCGGATAACTAGTATTTTTGTTGTCGGCCTTTGTGGCTCAGTTGGTTAGGTATTTGACTTCTGATCCAAAGGTCCCGGGTTTGATTCCCGGTGGAAACACAGTTTTTGTGTTTTCAGTCTGGATCTGTGAGACGATAAATATCGAAAGACTCCAGAATGTGGCAACTTGTTATTGGGTGCGTGTTAAATTAATATTTGACATAGTACCTGTTAGTTGCCCGAGAAGCAATATTCCAACTGTCGATTTGTTCAGGAGAACTTTGTTCTCTTAACATATCGACAATGTATCAAGCCAGAATACGCGAGAATTGTATGGAGAGGTCTACTTTTTTCACGGCTTTTCCAACTTTGAAGTCAAAAAAAACCAACTTAGAGGCTTCGCAGCATATATGTTCCATACACGGATTTACTCAGAATTCGGAGTAGAACATTTCGTGTGTCTGTGTGTGTGTGTGTGTCTGTGTGTCTGTGTGTGTGTCCGTCCCCCCCTTATAACTTTTGATCCGCTCAATTTACAGAGCCCAAAATTTCAGAATATATAAACAGTTATAGGCCTACAAAACTTTTATACTCAGAATTTTGAATTTTTGTTTCAGTCAGGGGTTATCAACTTTTGAATTTTTACTTTATTTTTCCATATATCTCAGAAACCATAAAAGCTAGAACGCTGAAAATTGGTACAAATATAGACAAATATAAGATCTCAAATTTATTTTTTCAAAAAAATTCCAGGGTTTCTCAAACATTTTTTATTAAGAAAAATATTTTTTTTAAGATAAATTTATGAGTTTAACTGCATATATTTCTAAATTTTTCAAAAATATCGAAAAAAGCCGAAACACCCCAATTAGATAATTCAATTTTCTATAAAAAATATAAACATTGTATTAGCACATCTCAAACTTTTTTTAACAATTTTTATAAAAATTGAATGTAGTGACGACATTGCTTCATACAATTTGTAGGGCAGTCGCCTATACACAATATGTAAGAAGACTTAATAGTTTGATAGGTACTTAATCTCCAAACATACATACAGAACCATCATGCTGTTTTCATATTCCGGGTAGGAAAACAGGACTGACCTCCATACTGTCCTATCTTGACAAACATACCAACATGTGTTAAAATTTTCAATAATTTGGATTTATGGGTTTATAGTTTGATTCTTATTCTTCAACTATACATACTATCGCTATCGACAGTTGGATCTCATGTGTTATAAGTCTTCTTTGATATTGTGTATAGGTGACTACTATACAAATTGTATGAAGCGATGTCGTCACTAAATTCAATTTTTATAAAAATTGTTAAAAAAAAATTGAGATGTACTGCTACAATGTTAATATTTTTATATAAAATTAAAGTATCTAGTTGGGGTGTTTCGGCTTTTTTCGATATTTAAAAAAAAATGGAAATATAGGCAGTTAAACTCATAAATTTATCATAAAAAAAATACTTTTCTTAATAAAAAATGTTTGAGAAACCCTGGAATTTTTTTGAAAAAACTAATTTGAGATTTTGTATTTGTCTATGTTTATACCAATTTTCAGCGTTCTAGCTTTCATGGTTTCTGATATATAGGGAAAAATAAAATAAAAATTCAAAAGTTGATAACCCCTGACTGAAACAAAAATTCAAAATTCCGAGTATAAAAGTTTTGTAGGCCTGTAACTGTTTATATATTCTGAAATTTTAGGCTCTGTAAATTGAGCGGATCAAAAGTTATAAGGGGGGACGGACACACACACAGACACAAACACAGACACACGAAATGTTCTACTCCGAATTCTGAGTAAATCCGTGTATGGAACATATATGCTGCGAAGCCTCTAAGTTGGTGTTTTTTGACTTCAAAGTTGGAAAAGCCGTGAAAAAAGTAGACCTCTCCATACAATTCTCGCGTATTCTGGCTTGATACATTGTTGATATGTTAAGAGAACAAAGTTCTCCTGAACAAATCGACAGTTGGAAAATCAAATATCTTAAAATATTAAATAATTTGTGTTTATGGGATTATAGTTTGGTACTTATTCTTCAACTATACATACTATCGCTATCGACAGTTGGATCTCATGTGTTACATGCAACTAGTTAAACAAAATCATATTGAGTAGTACTAGTTGCATGTAACACATGAGATCCAACTGTCGATAGCGATAGTATGTATAGTTGAAGAATATGTACCAAACTATAAACCCATAGATACAAATTATTGAATATTTTCAGATATTTTGTTTTCTATACAACATATGTAGGTATGTATGTCAAGATAGGATAGTATGGAGGAAGATCCTTTTTCCTACCCAGAATATGCAAATTGCATGATGGTATGTATGTATGTTTGGAGATGAAGTAACAAACTATTAAGTCTTCTTACATATTGTGTATAGGCGACTGCCATACAAAATGTATGAAGCGATGTCGTCACTAAATTCAATTTTTAAAAAAATTGTTAAAAAAAAATTGAGATCTTCTACTACAATGTTAATATTTTTTATAGAAAATTAAATTATCTAGTTGGGGTGTTTCGGCTTTTTTCGATAATTGTAAAAGTTTTGGAAATATAGGCAGTTAAACTCATAAATTTATCATAAAAAAAATATTTTTCTTAATAAAAAATGTTTGAGAAACCCTGGAATTTTTTTGAAAAAACTAATTTGAGATTTTGTATTTGTCTATGTTTGTACCAATTTTCAGCGTTCTAGCGTTTATGGTTTCTGAGATATATGGAAAAATAAAATAAAAATTCAAAAGTTGATAACCCCTGACTGAAACAAAAATTCAAAATTCCGAGTATAAAAGTTTTGTAGGCCTGTAACTGTTTATATATTCTGAAATTTTAGGCTCTGTAAATTGAGCGGATCAAAAGTTATAAGGGGGGGACGGACACACACACACACAGACACACAGACACACACACAGACACACAGACACACGAAATGTTCTACTCCGAATTCTGAGTAAATCCGTGTATGGAACATATATGCTGCGAAGCCTCTAAGTTGGTGTTTTTTGACTTCAAAGTTGGAAAAGCCGTGAAAAAAGTAGACCTCTCCATACAATTCTCGCGTATTCTGGCTTGATACATTGTCGATATGTTAAGAGAACAAAGTTCTCCTGAACAAATCGACAGTTGGATGATTTACAATTTAGTTAGAAAGCCATCGTGTTATAGTATAACTAATCATAGTTGATCTAACATAAATAAAAACAAAAAAGAGAAAACATAACTTTTCTCTAAATAACGGAACATCCTCGCCTTGATATTTTGGACGACTGATGGCCAGTAAAAACATGCAAAAATAGAAAAGAAAGATTAAAAACGGAGAACGTTAACCAGTTTCGATGGTCTTCTGAAAACGCGAAGTATAAAAATAGGCATTGTACAACTGACATCCTTTCGTCCACAGTGAGCGTCATTATATATTATGAAGTCATTGTGGAGGAGTAAAAAAAATCCGACATATCTAAAATGACTCATAAAAAGTTTATCCAATAGAAACAGGTAGCTGCTACGTCAACGTGTCAATACATAGAATTTAGAAATTAATACTTGGAATACAGCGAGACATCATCTATACATTTTCTTGAAATGGCTATAGTAGAAATAAATAGAGAACGAGGACATGCGATAAAATATATATTTTGAAGGCAAATGACCTACTCTAAAAGAACGTTAATGTATCATATTGTTTGATATGGATTTTAGATATTTTAAATTCACAATGCTACAAAATTATATTCTCTTCCACACCTCCATACATTTTCTCAAAAATAATCATTAACAGAAGTAGAGTAATTGTAAAAATGTGCATTGCACGAAACCGGTGTTATAAACCAAAATTAATAAATTAGTAAAATAATTAAAAAAAGTTTTTTTTTTATATTTTTATAATAATATAAATTAAAATGGAATTTTGACAATAACTAATTAAATAACTAAATACTATTTCGTGTGTGACATTTCTCATTTTCAGTTCGACGAAAAAAAATCTGTAACATAATGATAATATTTTTAAGAAATAAAGTAATACATGATGAGGAAAAAGAAGAAAAAACTGCAATGAAAACCAAATGTCATGATTTTAAATTATGACAGTCATTTGTATAGTTAGTCAACTTGAACGTAATCAAATGAATGACATTTACCATACTACACAATGATATACAACTGATTTTATAATTAGATATTTGTGTTTACAAGACACGGAAAATTTAAAAGTTATCTTCGCCGATTTAAAATTGCCTCCTCTGTCTCATGTCAGTTCTGCCAATACCCGGATCAAACTTTGGAACATATCCTGTGGGATTGTTGCCACACAATGGTGTCCTCTTATAGATCGGAGCTCTTCGTTGCTGTCCGTGGGTCTCTTCAAGGACACATTGGTAACGCGGATTTTGTGATCTCGAAGAACAATTTTAAAGCCTTCAAGAAGTTCTGTCATAGTTATGGTGCCTTACTATAGGTTGATTCCCATTAACTTTATTTTTTTTAAAGAGACCTTAGTCACACCTTTGATGGTTTACATTCGAAAAGATCTGAAGTCGATGACAGTCCACGAGTGTGAATCTTTTATTCACATTCGTCGATTGTTATTTTTGCACATAGGGTGCCGAGATTGCTAATCTAGAGGGCTCCATGAGCTACTTTTCGTGCTATGCATTTATTTATTGTTCATTTAGCGTTTTGTGAAGGAACCATTCACAGTTCCCATATGCGGAGCGGGTGGTGGTAAGAGTAGCGAATAAAGATATTTGTGTATTTATGTTACCATAAAAAATACAAACAAAAGAATTAGTGCATCTAGTTTTAAAATAAATGACTAGGAATAATAGTCTTCGCAATTGATAATTTATTTAGTGTTTAAACGCTCATCACATTTACAAAAATAAGTATGTGCACTAAAACAAATAAATTAAAATAAAAAAAAAAATACATAATATATGCAGTATAAAAAAGGGTATCGATAGACTATATGTTTATTAAAAATGTCACTATACCTAAAAAAATAAATAAATTAAATAAAATCACACTAAAAAAATATCACAGACAACACAAAAAATCTACAAATAAAAAAAATCTCAAAATAACAACTCTTAAAAAAAATCAGTACACTGTTAACATAAGTATAATTATTATTATTAAATAGGTTTATGTGCATCTCCCTCTTACAATTTTTTGCTTCTCCTGACACAGGACATCCAGTGAGAGAAGATAACGCTATTTTTTGCTTCTCCTGACACAGGACATCCAGTGAGAGAAGATAACGCTATTTTTTGCTTCTCCTGACACAGGACATCCAGTGAGAGAAGATAACGCTATTTTTGCTTCTCCTGACACAGGACATCCAGTGAGAGAAGATAACGCTATTTTTGCTTCTCCTGACACAGGACATCCAGTGAGAGAAGATAACGCTATTTTTGCTTCTCCTGACACAGGACATCCAGTGAGAGAAGATAACGCTATTTTTGCTTCTCCTGACACAGGACATCCAGTGAGAGAAGATAACGCTATTTTTGCTTCTCCTGACACAGGACATCCAGTGAGAGAAGATAACGCTATTTTTGCTTCTCCTGACGCAGGACATCCAGTGAGAGAAGATAACGCTATTTTTGCTTCTCCTGACACAGGACATCCAGTGAGAGAAGATAACGCTATTTTTGCTTCTCCTGACACAGGACATCCAGTGAGAGAAGATAACGCTATTTTTGCTTCTCCTGACACAGGACATCCAGTGAGAGAAGATAACGCTATTTTTGCTTCTCCTGACACAGGACATCCAGTGAGAGAAGATAACGCTATTTTTGCTTCTCCTGACACAGGACATCCAGTGAGAGAAGATAACGCTATTTTTGCTTCTCCTGACACAGGACATCCAGTGAGAGAAGATAACGCTATTTTTGCTTCTCCTGACACAGGACATCCAGTGAGAGAAGATAACGCTATTTTTGCTTCTCCTGACACAGGACATCCAGTGAGAGAAGATAACGCTATTTTTGCTTCTCCTGACACAGGACATCCAGTGAGAGAAGATAACGCTATTTTTGCTTCTCCTGACACAGGACATCCAGTGAGAGAAGATAACGCTATTTTTGCTTCTCCTGACACAGGACATCCAGTGAGAGAAGATAACGCTATTTTTGCTTCTCCTGACACAGGACATCCAGTGAGAGAAGATAACGCTATTTTTTGCTTCTCCTGACACAGGACATCCAGTGAGAGAAGATAACGCTATTTTTTGCTTCTCCTGACACAGGACATCCAGTGAGAGAAGATAACGCTATTTTTGCTTCTCCTGACACAGGACATCTAGTGAGAGAAGATAACGCTATTTTTGCTTCTCCTGACACAGGACATCCAGTGAGAGAAGATAACGCTATTTTTGCTTCTCCTGACACAGGACATCCAGTGAGAGAAGATAACGCTATTTTTGCTTCTCCTGACACAGGACATCCAGTGAGAGAAGATAACGCTATTTTTGCTTCTCCTGACGCAGGACATCCAGTGAGAGAAGATAACGCTATTTTTGCTTCTCCTGACACAGGACATCCAGTGAGAGAAGATAACGCTATTTTTGCTTCTCCTGACACAGGACATCCAGTGAGAGAAGATAACGCTATTTTTGCTTCTCCTGACACAGGACATCCAGTGAGAGAAAATAACGCTATTTTTGCTTCTCCTGACACAGGACATCCAGTGAGAGAAGATAACGCTATTTTTGCTTCTCCTGACGCAGGACATCCAGTGAGAGAAGATAACGCTATTTTTTGGAATAATTTATTGTTTATATTTATAAAAATAAAACAAAAGCCAGTACCGAGAATACTAAAAAAACTATACTACTCGTTGTTTAGACGTTGCATGCAAACAAAAAATCTTCAAAAGATTAATAAATAACGAGTATAGTTTCCGTCAAACTTCACGAGTCTTTTCGCCGCGGACGGAGCGCGATTTGCACATATTTATAACAACCATGCAAAAAACACAAATTTGCGCTCTAAGTACGCACCCACATAATTGACTCAAGTTGTTTTACGATAGCTATAGGTATAATATAGTTTGTGTTTCTTGTCGTTTTTATAGACTCCCAACACTCGCACTACTGCACTGAATAAAACGAGTGGGATGTGGCCAACGCTAAACTCCTCACTAACAAGTCATTCTATAGAGTATTCAAATGTTGTATGGAAATTTTTCAGCATTTTCACGATATGAGTTAATTAAATTATTTTAAATATTTTATTATGAAAACTTGATAATTCTTTAATGCCATTTTATGAAAGTGAATTGCCTTTTTATACATTTTGAAAAAAAATCATATTTTAAATTTCCGGAGCTTGGGGTCACTTTGAAATATTTGACAGTTAAAAAAATTGAGGAGCACTATTCAGATATCTTTCTTAGCTTAGGAAAGAATGGAGGAGGGTAGACATTCAATAAACGAGTGGGTTGTGGCCAACGCTAAACTCCTCACTAACAAGTCACTCCATAAAGTATTCAAATTACGTATGGAAAATTTTCAGCATTTTCTTGAATTAATGAGTTTGTTTAATCATTTTTTTATTGAAATATTTTATTATGAAAAGCTGATAATTCTTCAATGCCATTTTATGAATGTGATGAGCCTTTTTACCAATTTGAAAATAAAAATTTTAAATATTAAGTTTCCGGAGCTTGGGGTCACTTTGAAATATTTGACAGTTAAAAAAATTGAGGAGCACTATTCAGATATCTTTCAAAATATAATGGGGTCTAAGCGAGTATTAGATATACAAATTTGCAAAATTTGAAAGGAATCGTATGAGTACTTTGGTCTATAATCGATAAAGTAAAATAAACACGCCGTATAACATAGCACGCAGCATACAGCACATAGCACACAGCACACAGATATGTACATTGTGATGAAACTTTCAGAATACAATCTCAGTATGATACTAGTTGATAATCTGCAATAGTAAAATAACCTTAAAAATTGCGAAATCATAACTCCCCACTACATCTCCTTGGGTTAGTGAGGAGTAAAAAACATGTATATTTACTTGCAATGACTGTTGTATTGGTATACAAACAGAATCATTGATAAATGTCTGTCGTGTATTTCTGAGAATATTTGCGATTAAAACAGTATATATATATATATATATATATATATATATATATATATATATATATATATATATATATATATATATATATATATATATATATATATATATATATATATATATATATATATATATATATATATATATATATATATATATATATATATATATATATATATATATATATATATATATATATATATATATATATATATATATATATATATATATATATATATATATATATATATATATATATATTATAGAAACTGTGCCATTATTGAGATGTGGAGGTGATTTCAAGGATAACCGCAGATCAACTGCACCAGCAGCACCAAGTGCACCAGCAGCGTTGCTAAACGTACCAATTAAATACAAAGCCAATCGTGCCGAACCAAAAAAGAGAAAGGATATAGAAAAACTGAAAATCTTTGTATACACAAGTGGCGCAGCTATAAACTTGAATAAAATAAATCTAAACATTACGACTGGGTTGAAAAAAAAAACAACATGAATCATTTGGCACGAGATGTTCAAGTTTACTTTAAATAAACATTGATAGCTAATTATATCAATGAGTTCCTCTTAAATTAATAAAAAAACATATTATAATCAAGCTAGAGGTATAAATGAGATCATTAGGAAGAGTATGTAATAGAACGATATATGATAAAATAAAAAATGAGGACATAAGGAGAGAACGCAAGATAAAGAAGGATATCATATGTAAAATGAAAGTGAATACCTTGAGGTGGTTTGGACATATTGAAAGAATTAACGATGAACGACCGACCAAAAAAATATACATGGGTGTAAGAGATGGAGTGAATAGTAGAGGTCGCCCCAGAAAGGGATGGCATGACCATGTGAATGATATTTTGAAAGAAGGAAACATTAAAAGTTTGAACAATCGATGAGCGTGTATGAGACGATGCATGCATGTAAAGGAAGCCAGAAATGTGTGCGAAAATAGAGAAGTATGGCGCTCGGTTCTCTCTGCTTAACCCGTAAGGGACATGGCGTGATGGTATGTATGTAGAGGTATAAAATTCGAATTTACTTTGGGTTTTAGCAATTTTCTAGCTCTGTAATAAGTGATAATAATTTAAATGGTTATAGAAAATCGAACAGTAAGAATATAATATGAAATATTATAATATCTATAATACCTGACATGTAATGCGTGGTACAGCTGTGTTTCCTAACCGGTGGTCCGCGGACCCAAGGTGAGAGATTCTTTTCAAATTTTGCAAATTTGTATATCTAATACTCACTGGTTGGGTTGTTTCAACAAAAGTAACGGTAATAAATAACTAATATTATTAACAAATTAATTTTGAATATTTTTTTAATTGGTATACCAAATATGTCTAAGTGACCTTACGCTCAGGGAAACTTGATTTTTTTTTATTTTCAAATTGGTAAAAAGGCACATCACTTTTTTCATCTTACTTATAAGTAATATCTCTTTCAATCCATACCTTTTTGTCTAATATCCTCATTCTAGGTACATTATATCATACATAATCTTAACAAATAATAATTTGGTATCTTGATTGTATGTTTTGTTTTTATTTAGTTTTTATTGTTTTAAAAATAAAAAAATACTAACACGTGTATAGTACGACATATAAACCAGCAAATTCGACAACATATTAACTTATAAGTCTTACTAAAAATATTCTAGTTAGACGGGCATGTTGCCGAGTTCGCGATTTTGTCCGCGACGTTATTTATTGACTGTCGTTACATTGCACTCGCGTATGCACCTGCCAATACAGTGACATTCTGCCGTGTCGGAGTGTCTTTTTTTTTTTTTTTTCTCTTTTTAATGGCTTTCGTCACCCGGTGACGTTCTTAGCCAGTTTCAAGTTTTATGTTATACAAATCATTCTAGCGTTACAAATTAAAACACAAATCTCTTTCGAGTAAAAATAAAAATTAATCAAATATACAAATTATTGTTCTTTGCAAAGGCACACACCACTCGAATAACATCTATTGTCGGGTTATATAGCAAAACTGACATCTTTGTTGGCAAAACAACACCCTTCGATACCAAAGTTGCCAAGAAGAGGTCAATATCTCGTATAGATGGGCAACTGAAAAAAACATGGTCAATGTCACTTGTTTCCGCGCCACAGACACAACTCGGAGAATCACGTAAATTAATTTTATATAAATGCGCTGGACAAGTTGTATGACCCGACCTCAAGCGACATATCAGCGTGATTTCCTTTCTAGGTAACCGATAATTGCTAAACCACGGTTCTAAGGGAATCCTTGGCTGGATTGCAGCATATTGTTTTCCTCGTTCGGCAGCTGACTTGGTCCAGAACGCTTGCCATTCCGATCTTTCCTCGGATTTTATTTTTGGGAGAATATCTGTATATGAAATTTTATTACGTTTATGGACACTTGAGGTACAAGCACTCTTCGCCAACGAATCTACTGCTTCGTTTCCTTGGATTCCGCTATGACCTGGAATCCACGCTAAAATGACACGTTGATTATTTTTATGTAATAAATATAGTTGAAATTTTATTTTAAGAGAAAGATAATTCGCTCTTCCTAAAAGCATTGAGGTCTTCAGCTTTAGGAGGCAGCTGAGGGAATCTGTAAAGACTATAGAATTTTGGAGGCGCTCATTATAGATATGGATTAGTGCTTCCAGTAGAGCGGTGCACTCAGCTGTGAAAATAGAGGCATCTGTAGGCAGACTAAATGTTTCCTGTATTTGTAGGGTAGTGTTCAGGAAGGCGCAACCCACGTATTGGGAGTTAACGGATTTAGAACCATCAGTGTAAATCAAATTGAAGCCATCATAGTTAGAAACAAATGAGTTAAAAAGCTGATTCAAAATTTCTGGGTTACTAGAGGCGTAATTATATTTCCTCCACTCTTCATTTAGTTCAATCTCTGGCACCATGATAAGTGATTCGTAGGATGTTTCGTAAACTGGAGAAGAGTACGTTCTTGAGATGGACAGAACCTTATGAGATAGTTTTTCGTAACTTACTATCAGAGAGCACTTTTTTTTGAGGTTGACAGAAGAGAACGTTTGTTCGTGAAGCATTTTGATCTTTGAGATAAGAGGATGTGATTTAAGGGAAAACATAAGTAGAAAATATTTATCACTTAAAAATTGTCTATGGATGGAAAGAGGTGTTTCTACAGATTCCACCTGAAGTACATTCGACGGTGTAGATTGCATGCAACCAGTGATTAATCGTAGGCACTTATATTGGATACGATCTAACTTTTGCTTTAGGTATTGTGGGAGTGGTTCGAATATTACGGATCCATAATCCATAAGTGACCTAACAAGAGCATTATATAATAGTTTTAAAGTTTTGGGGTGGGACCCCCACCAGACACCGGTAGTTGTTTTCATAAGATTATATGCCTTGTTACATCTCTCTACAATTTTATCGATATGCGAATTCCACAGTAATTTATGGTGGAATATAACACCCAAAAACCTAACTTCTGTTTGTATGGGGATAGGATGGTTGCCAAGCTTAATTGAAATTTCTGGGACTTTTCTTTTGTTTGTAAAGTTTACCACGTTAGATTTTTCTGGGGAGACTGAAAGATTATTCTCAACAAGCCAGTTTTCTAATAAGACAAGCGAGTTTTGTAAGTCTCGAGCTACCTCAATGGGATCATTTCCTATAGTATAGACTGTAAGATCATCCGCATACTGTATTACGTGCGCTTTGTTATAAAAAATATTTTCTAGATCGTAAGTGTAAACGGCATACAATACAGGACTCAGAACTGACCCCTGAGGAAGGCCCATGAATACCTTGCGCGAACCACACTCTTTACCGTCAAACAGAAAGATTAGGGAACGCTCACTTAGTAATTTTGAGACCATCGTTATTAATTTAGATGGTATCAAAAGTTTACACATTTTGGATATCAAGGTTGGAATGTGGACATGGTCGTAGGCGCCTGCTATGTCCAAAAATGCCGCCACCAAACACTGTTTTTTTTTATTTTTTTTTTATTTTATTATTTGAATGAACATTACAGCTTTGAGTTTTATATAAAAATAGTATAAAAATTACAAATTTTCAAAACGCCAATTACAATGTTCTTATTTAGTATTATGAATAAAAAGTTTGAATAAATTAAAAACTATTGAACCTACATATAGCATTGCAAGAGGGTTTGGGAAGGGTCAAGGAGGGGAAAAGGAGGAGGAGAGGAAGGGATTAGCTCCCTTTTGGAAAAATAAGTTGTCGGGTCAGTCGAAAGATCAGTCCCAGCGCAGGCATACCCAAAATACAATTAAAATTTAACCATCTCCATCAAACATTTTCTGAATGTATAGAGACTAGACGTAAAAATATCAAGCCTAGGGTCACTCATACAGTTTTTATTGTAACAATAACATGCTCTATTAACGAATGAATTGCGTGAGTAATTAGTCCTAGGTGTGTCAATGTAAAATAAAGATGGGTTCCTGACTATTCTCTGAGGGCAATGAAAGGGAAGCAGCTGCAATATACTCGGACTATCTACTCCACCATTAACTATCTTGTGCAAGTAACATAAGTCAGCCACAAGTCTTCTAGACTCCAATGATTTCAGTTTGTAGTGTTGAAGGCTAATTCTGTAGTTTTCCAAATGGATTCTATTCCTAAAATTCAGCTGTTTAATTAATTTTTTTTGGGGTTTTTCAAGTGCCTCAATGTGGGTTATGTAATTAGGACTCCATATGACAGCTCCAAACTCAAGCACGCTTCTAACCAAGGAGTTAAACAACACCACCTAGGACATGGGATTTTTGAATGATTTGGTGCTTCTTAATATGAGACCGAGCATGTTGAATCCTCGCTTACACACACTCTCAAAATGCTGGACATAACTCAATTTTTCATCCAATATGATTCCCAAGTCTCTTATCTCCTTTTTATATTCTAATTGTTCACCATTTATAGAGTATGTATAAATTATTTTGTTGATTTTTCTGGTAAAAGTGATTACATTACATTTTTCTGTATTCAAGAATAACTGGTTGTTAATGCAATAATTGTGAATTCTATCGAGGTCGGATTGGAGTTCCAAACAGTCTTGCAAGCTTGTAATCGTTTTATATATTTTAGCGTCATCCGCAAAAAGCAATATTTTTGAGTATCGTAAACAGTCTCTAATGTCGTTGATGTATATCAGAAAGAGCAGAGGTCCTAAATGGGATCCCTGGGGTACACCTGAGTAAATAGGCCTAAAATCCGATGTATATCCGTGCAACAGTACAGCCTGAGATCTATTGGTAATGTAAGATTCAAACCACCTAAACAAGTCTCCCCGGATACCCATATACCAAGCCTTCCGCAGTAGAATAGTATGATTAATCTTATCAAACGCCTTAGTGAAATCGCTGTAAATTGCATCAATTTGTCCGCCCCCCTCCATTTTTTTTGATAGGTAGCATGTGAACTCTAATAAGTTTGATTCTACTGACCTTTTAACGCGAAAGCCATGCTGGCTGTCAATCAACCTGGTATTAATTATTGGACTTATTTGGTCTATCACTATTTTTTCAAATATTTTACTCATGATGGAAAGTTTTGAGACGGGCCGATAATTTTCTATTTCATGTTTGTCACCCTTTTTGAATATTGGACTTATTATCATTTGTTTCCAAGCTTTTGGGAAACAGCCATTTTTCAGAGATCGTTTATAAATAATAGATAGCGGTATAGACAACTCACGAGAGCAATTCTTCAAAAAAACCCCAGGAATTCGATCCAGCCCACAACCCTTACTGACATTAACCAACCTTAGATATTTCTCTACAATTGTACTGGATATCTCAATGTTATTGATCAAAATTGTGTTAGCATCCTGGTGAAGGCGACGGTCCGCCAAATCGCAGAATTGCGTTACACCTGTATTAAGGTTTTTATCGTGAACCGATGTGAAAAAAATATTAAAATTATTGCAAATAGATTTTGCGTCAGTGATTGATTTGCCCTTGTAGGTCATGCACTTGGGCACACCCTTAGAATTACGTTGTGAATTCAAAAATTTAAACAAGTGTTTTGGGTCACACTTAATGTTATTTTCAATATTTTTTATGTATGTGTCGTAACATTCGCGAAGCAATATTTTTTGTCTACGTCGTAATAATGAAAAAGATTGATAATCCAGTGGATTATTGTAATTCTTCCACCTTTTATGATATATACTCTTTTCTTTTATTACTTTAATTAATGCAGACGAGTACCATATGGGATACGATTGTCCAATTCTAATTTTTTTTATAGGTATGACCTCACGTATAACATTATCTAATATGTTATAAAATCTTTCAACATAATTATCATTACTAGGGTCTGCGAGTTCCTGCTCCCAGTCGAATTTAGAAAGTTCATTTCTCACCCTCGCATAATCAGCTTTATTGTAAAGAATAATTTCTTTTTGATTGTTTTTTATTACGTGTTGTTTAATTTGAGAAGTATTCAATTCGACTAGGAGAGGTACGTGATGAGCATCGGGGTCTACCAATGGTGACTCCGAAACACCCACCAAGCAATCATGATTTGAAATGATCAGATCAAGTATTCTATTGAAAGTGTTTTTGACATTTGAAAATTGAGTCATGCCAGTAAAGGCCAGGAAATCAATAAAAGATGAGTATGCCCTGCCACTGTCATGTTGGCCAATCACTAGCCCCGTACTAGAACTCAGAGTCCACTCAATCTGCGGTAGATTATAGTCCCCAGTCAAAACAATAATATCGTCACTGAAACTATCACAGATCTCCTGCGCCATACTCAGGTGAGACTCAATATTCTTAGTGTGATTTGGGCCCGGAGCAATATATGCACATCCCACATGGACACTCCTTACTTTATTAATGGGGATCGATATCCACATATCTTCGGCGGTCGATGTCCATGTTGACCTATGCACCGCATTAAGACCAGACCTTACTGCAATTAACACTCCACCTCCCACACTGGACAATGCTTCATTCCTATCTCTCCTATAAACATCATATCTATCATCAATCAATTCAGAGCAAAATATTTTATTATTTAGCCATGTTTCAGTGAGACAAATTACATCATAGTCATTCTCTAAACAATTAAGTAGACATTCATTTGTTTTTGTGCGCAGCCCTCGAACATTCTCATACAAAATGTTTAAGGTATTCATTTTATTTTTTGAAATTTCAGGCAAGACACACGAGTACACTGGACTGCCCTCAATAGCGCGACAACTATGGGAAAGGATGATTGGGATGATAGGGGAGGTCTGGGGAGAATAAATGAATTTAAATTAATGCAATGCTTACCTATAGAAATAATATTAAAGAATTTAGAATAAACAAGTGATTTAGATATGTCTAGGTTGGTGATTCCTCCAAAGACAAGGTCTCCACATATGGTAGTTCCTTTGAGCATTTCATTTTTTCCAAATCTGCCAACCCCGAGATCCATATCTTGGGGGATGTATCGTTTCTTCGTAAAAAAACTCTACCATTTCTAACCCAAATATATTTGAAACCTCTTTCTTTAGCAAGTAGCTTACTTTCATAAAGTATTTTTTTATTTCGTAACGTGAGATGTTCATTGATAGTTATGGATCTGGTTGTGCCTTCAATATTAAGATCTGCAGTAGTAATCGTCTTCTTCTTCTGTCTCACTGCTGCTAGAAGGGTGTCCCTTGTCAATTTGCGAAGAAATTTAATAACGATGGGCTTAGGGACATTTGTATTAAATGATCTGGTACGCACTATGTAGTCCACGTCCCCTGGATCTATTTCGACACCAACTATTCGGGTTATTGACGTAAAGATCTGAAGTAGTGACTCGCCCGTATGCTGGTTTACACCTTTCAATTCTAGATTATAGGATCTACTTGACTGTTCCTTGATATTCATTGAGTCTTCTAAGATTCTGTTGTGATCCTTTAGTGATTTAACCTCCTCTCGCAACTTGTCTGGGTCATCCTGAGTCTCAAGAGAAATCACGCGCTCTCTTAACTGGCCGTTCTCTCTCCGCAGCTCCTCAATCATAGAAGATATCTCTGCAAGCCGAACCTCAATGGCGTTAGATGCGTCCACGCCAGTAAAAGCTGCATTACTTCTCACTTCTTCAAATTTTTCAATCAAAATTTTTTTCACTTGATTCGTCAAAGCCAGTGAAGTATCTGTGCTACTCTGATCTACTGGTGGCGTCACATCCTTCAATTTTTTAGTATTGCCGTTTGGTGTCACTGTGGAGAAGGTTGACCCGGTGCTGATTGGAGATGGAGTATTTCTTAGTGATCTTGGATCCAGCAACACGCATTCGGAACACTTCCAGTTTCCCTTTGCTATAATTCCCATATTAATTACTTGATTGTCCGATATGCCTGCACATGAGTAATGAAAAGCCTTTCTACACCTAGCACATTTCATCTGTTTTTTAGGGCTAAGTTGATTTTTACAGATATTGCAGCCGTCACTTGACCGAGTTGACATATTTGCTTTCATATTTAGAAGGTTTGCGATGAATGAAACACAGACTTCAGTAAATACAACTTAGGTATGCAGGAATAACAGTCCTACCCACACTATGTTGTGATAATACACTGTGACAAATATAGTATGTGATTGATAATATCACATACACTTGATGCACACACTGGATAATAACACCACACAAAGCTGACTTCTCGATCTTCCCGGCTATATAATTTTTATGTTCAGTTTAGCTGTATGTTAACAAATATTTAAATTTTTATACAGAGTTAACTTTTATGCACTCAAACTATGTGATTATTATTGTTGTTTTTCGCAAATGTGATTCTTATATCTGTAGCCAAAATGCTCAATGCATCTCGAGTGCTTTTGTCCTTACGGAAACCAAATTGGTATCTTCCAAGGTGTTGCCTATTTTCCAAAAACCAACATAATCTATTTTTTATCAAATTCTCCATAATCTTAGCCAAGCAAGACGATAGTGCTATAGGCCTGTAAGATGATGCCAAATTAGGGTCTTTTTGAGGCTTAACTATTGGTACCACATATTGCACCCTCCAACTCTCTGGTAAGGATCCTGAATTGAATATTTGATTCAAAAGATTTAGAAAGAATGCCTGGAATTTTGGACTTGAAAATTTTATAAATGAATATGGAATGTTGTCCGGACCCGGTGACGAGTCATTCAGTCCCCCCAAAACGAAATTAAGTTCTGATAGAGTAAATGGATTATTTAGGTTGTTAGAAGGACAATTGTCATAGACAATCCCCTTTTCTGGCAAAGACGGGACGTATGGGGGTGCCAAGTTATCCATAAATTCGAAGATCCAAGAAGATTTCAAAGATGGTATTCGGTTGGGAGAATTGTAGGAAAGTCTGTATTTCCTCACCATATCCCAAACTGTTTTTAAAGATTTTTCGGGTGAGAGATGGGAGTGTCATTGTGTTGGTAGATTCAGACGTTGCGTCTGAATCGTTGTGACAATTTAATGTAATGACAATGACGTTCATATTTCATAGAAATTGATCTATGATAAATTGCTTATTTTTATCCTTTAAAATATGCTGGGTAAAATCTATTTGTTTTTTTTTGTCTCGGTTCAATTGTTCCTTCTTTTTTTATGTTTTATTTTATTAGTTCAACATTTGTTTTCTTTCTGTTTTCCTACATATATGTATATGTGTATTTTAAACTTTTCTTTTAACTGTGCAAAGTAATGTCTTTTTTATAATATGAATGGTCAGGAGACGTTGATTGTACATACCTAACTATGCACAATAGCCATGCGGGAGATACCTGTTATTGGAGCACTGGAGATTCTATTTTTTGTTTGTGTTGTTCAGTGTTCTGTTGGTGTCTCTGTATATTAAATAAATAAATAAATAAATATTAGTTTTAGTGACCTCTTTCTACAGCGTTAAGTCTTCTGCCATGTCCATTTCGGAATAATAATAGTTTAGTTTTGAAAAATTGTTGTATTTAATCACCTTTGAATGTGGTTACAACTAATGAGATTATATGAAATAATATTATGGGTGGTCGGTGGTAATTAATTCACTTTCAAGCTAAAATTTCCGCAGATATCCGCGGGTTGGGAGCCACTGATTTCGAGGAATTCAACGTACCTACTTGGCGCCATGGCGATGGGGTGATGGGGTGATCAGATATAGATTATGGAAGTGTCAGATAAGGTTTTCGTATTAGAAAATGGAAATATAATATGAGAAATGGGTAATTAAAAAAGTAACGTTAATTATAATTTTGATCTAATTACTTTTAAGTGACTTTCAATGAAATTCTAACATAGTTTGAATGATTCCACGTCATTCATTTCGACCGAATCTAGATTCATTTTCAAAGGTAAGGCAAATAACATTAACCTAATGTAAAAATGAAACGTCTGACGAAAACATGTCAATTATAAAGACATCTCTATCCACGTTTCAATTAAACTAACATTAAGGGCAAACTGACTTCAACATTAGTCATGATTGATAGATCGGATTTTATTCTAAGATCATTATTTTAGAAATATTTTCTATAGTAAGTTTTAATTTATTTATTTAAAAAATTTAATAAACATTTTTAAAAATTTTAACAAAAATTTTTGATTTAATATTTGAACTAAAACATCATAAAATATAAACGAACGATACACACATTTTTATAAGAGATACAACTTACTATATTTTCGGTGCGGATTTGTATATTGTCAATTGTATAATGATTATTTTTAATTTTACGACATTACACTGCTTCTGCTGCTATGGTTTATATTTTTTGTATTTAAAATATTTTTTTATTTACTTAATGTTTTCTAGTTTATTTTGAAGCCGTACTTCTCTACATCATTTTTTGTCTGCTTACTTCTGTTTTTTTATTATTATTGACTTGATTTTTGATTTATGGTGTAGGTTTTGTATATTTTTCTGATTTTTTTTTTCAAAATGTGTTTTTTAGGTATGTATGTAGAATGCAATATATATGCCGTTTATTAGTAAATAAAATAAAAATTTGCGGACTGGAGAAATGCAGTCGTGGTACCTTTGTATAAAGGTAAAGGATCGAAACTCGACTGCAAAAACTATAGAGCCATAAGTTTGTTAAGCTCAGTTGGTAAAATGTACGCAAGGATCCTGGATCAAAGAGTACGAAAGGTTACTGAATGCAAGATATGGGATGTCCAAGGAGCGTTTGTGGGCGGCAGAGGATGTATAGACCAAATTTTTTCTCTACGAATGGTCACAGAGAAGGTTCTGGATAAAAACCAGAAACTGTTCTGTGCCTTTATAGACCTAGAAAAGGCCTATGATAAAGTTGTTAGAGAGAAACTATGGGATATACTATCAGCGTATGGAGTGAAGAGTAAGCTGATACGCGCAATCGCGTCATTATATGAGAACAGCGAAGCATGTGTTCGTGTCAACGACACAGTAACATCGTGGTTCTCGATAAATAATGGCGTTAGACAGGGATGCGTTCTGTCTCCATGGCTCTTCAACCTGTACATTGACTTCTGTATAAGAGCCCTTAAGGATGAAAGCAAGGGTCTGAAACTGAGTAATGTAATAGTGCGTGATTTGATGTATGCAGATGACAAAGTACTGTTAGCTGAAAGTATGGAAGAGTTACAATATCTTGTAACCATGGTATATGAAGGATGCATAGAGAACGGTCTGAGAATGAATGCCAGCAAATCAAAGGTAATGGTCTTTGAAAAGAGTGAAAGCAGAACAGCGTGTAAAATAAGAGTAGAGAATGAATGGCTCGAGCAAGTCGACGAGTATGTATATCTGGGAAGCATGTTTCAACGGAATGGACGACCTGATAAGGATATCGAAAGAAGAGTTATGGCAGGAAACAGAGTGAATGGAGCACTGAGACCAGTTATGAATGATCGCAACATATCAAAGGCTGCCAAAGTTGCCATTCATAACGCTATCTTAGTGCCGACATTGACGTATGCAAGTGAAACCTGGACATGGCAGAAGTCGCACGAAAGCAGAATAAATGCTGTTGAAATGAGATCGCTAAGAAGAATCTGCAATAGAACGATGTATGACAGGGTAAGAAATGAGAACATAAGGAAAGAATGTAAGATGAAGAAAGATATCATTAATAGAATGAAAGTGAACACACTGAGATGGTTTGGCCACATGGGTAGAATGAATGAGGAACGCCTGACGAAGAAAATATACAATGCGGATAGGAATGGATTGAGAGGCCGGGGCCGCCCAAGAAAGGGATGGCACGACCATGTGAACGATATTCTGAAAGACGGAAATGTTAGAAGCATGTACAATAGACGAACATGTATGAGACGATGCATGAATGTTGACGAGGCGATGAATGTGTGCCAGGATAGAAAGATATGGCGTTCGGTTCTCTCTGCCTACCCCGTAAGGGACATGGCGTGATGGTATGTATGTATGTATGTATGTATGTATAAAATAAAAATAAATATAAACGAAGGCAAACGTTAATGAAAGAAATGTTATTATTGAATTTATGCGTTTACATTTCTGCGGTCTTCATTCAATGACTATTATTCATAAGATGTCAGGATTACAATTGAATGATTATTTTTATAGAATATAAATATCTCGTAGCAATAGATGTATTAAATTCTAATGAAAATATAATATGTAGAAATAATCAGTAATCACTCGTCACGATAACACGCATATTATAATAAAAATATCTCAAGAAGCCAAAAAGTGAGTGTGTTTCTTCCTTATATACTCTTTAGGCAAATTCTACAAGAGTGTTAATCATTTTTTCAAAAACATAAAAAAGTTCGACAGCCCTGGTACAGTTGGTATTTAAAAATAATTGTCACACGATTCCCTGGGCTGGGAACACTGGTTAGTTGGAAGAAATTGCCAAATGGCAATAAACTCTCCACTTCCACTGGGTGCAAGTTGAAATGTTGATTATTATTAAAATCAGTAAAAATACGATAGTAATAAACAGACTAAAATACTGATAAAGGAATTTCGAAGACGCAGAAGTAATATCTTCCAACTTCCAACAAATAACATACTTTAAATTGTTTGTGTTTCTTTAATAATTTATTGCACGGATTGAGACTACCCCAAATCGTTATCTTTCTTACTGATTTTATAAAATTGTGAAAAAATAAAAGAGCTTTCAACTCCATTATAATGAATGGGAATAACAAATTTGGTGTGATAGATATAGGTTTGGAAGATCGATGACAGCTCGTCAAAGTCAAAAATAAGAATTGAAGAAATAATTCACGTTGGAATAAGTACCTACCTATATATGGCATTAGCATCTTGTCAAAATATGACAATAAAAATAGGCTTAACTAAAGACCAATGAAAGCTTCGACACAAACAAAGATTGTGGATTTTGACATCGGATAGAAACCATCGCCTATCTAACCCGTTTATTTTGTGACTGAAATAGTGACAATACAACCATTCATGTGATTTTGACGGATATTTAATCTGTGCACTGTTTTGTTGTGCGCATCTTTGCCTTTTTGATTGTGCTCCTTTAATTTAATTCAGTATTATTCATACATTAAGGTACAATACGTACGTGGGTTATAAATCGTAATATGAGTTTCCAGTGGTCGTTGTTTTTTCTCCACTCCCCCCCCCCCCCCTACCTTACTCCCTTGCCGTCCTGTTTTCAAAATTTTTAAACTGTAATAAAATGTCTTGTAATATATACGTGTAAGAATATTATAATTGGCACTATAAAAAATTATCATTGTATTTTTGTATAAATATTTTCGTTGCTGTTGTATTCTATTGAATAAATAAAAAAAAATATGAAATGTTATATCTAAAGCTTAGATTTTAGTTGATAATATTCGTCATAGATGGGTATTTACATATATTTTAAATGGACATTCATCCAAGGGCACCCCAAGTATAAGGTAAATAAGTATGAAGAGTCGATACGTTATCTTGTACTTTAACTGTCAAATAGATACATCTCCCTAAAGGCTGTAGTAAATGTGTTATATTCCGTACTTAAACAATTCCATCTGTCTTAAAAGTTTCAAAACAAATAGGTAAATATTTAGAGTGAACAGAACATAAATAGACCGACGAAAGCACTATTAAGTGCAACGGATGACTCTCACATGGGAACAATAACACCGGCTAATTGCTCCGAAACAGTATTTCATTGAGAGGCAATTTATCAATTCCACGCACGTATTCAATTACAAAGAGATCCAATGACTCAGATAAATTGTATGAGTGTGGTGTAAGTGTAACAGATTATCTGTTTCTGTCAAAAGCAATAGCAACGTTTTCGTGATAAGCTCTCACGAGAATAAAGTTGAGTTTGAGAATTATGATTTCACCATTTTTAAGCGTATTTTTATCATTTGCTGTGAGGCACCGTCATAGAATAGTGCTTCCACTGTTTCTATTATCATCGTTTTCGGGTGTCCCGTAAAAGCCGGGTAACCGAATATACATCATATCATATAGTTCAGCAATATGGTACACCGCCCATTCTGAATGTTGCCTTTTTGGGTGGGACGAGACTAGTGTGTGGGCATACACGCATGTGTCGTGCTTCTTTTTACAATGTAATGCACACCCGCACACCGTTCGTTGGTTACCGTTATGGTATGTATCTTTACAACATTTTCTCGAGAGGCATCATGTGCATGTAGCTTGCACAATAGCATATCAGGTTCCTGCACGTGTATAGCCAGGGTAACACAACGCATGCTAACAAATTGGGAAAATATCTTGCATGCCAAAAAATGGCATGTGCCAGTAACTGGCATACTGAGGAAACTTTTGCAAGTAAAATTCTTTTAAAGATCTTTTTAGAAAGTATGCGGTTCGCCATCTCCGCTACCCTGACTGCACATTACTTGCCAATGAATCGAATGTCGTGTTATCGACTTGCTTACCAGCTACAGGCATGCAGTTTCCGTTCAGACATCCGCGCCATTCTTATTCATTTATTTATTACTTAAATGACTCTTGTAACCTCAAATGGAAAAACATTGACCAGAGTCAAGTCAACAAATAATAAAGTATGTAGAATACAAAAAAATGATGATAATTAATACTTAAATTATAATTCAAAAAGTCAGGAAGAGAAGAATTTTTTAAATGGGAAATAGAAAATGAAATCACAATTTGATGTTATTCTGTCTGATATATTTGTGAGAACATTAATTTCCTACTTGAAAAATATTAAGGCTGAGTAAGAAGGCGATATTACGAAGAGGAAATATATTGACTTCAATCAAGTGTGTTAATGATATTGGAGTAACCAAATGTGGAACATGTTTTTTCCTATAAGGAGAAGTAAAACTATGCATATTTACTGTTATTTCGTTATTTCATGAAATTTATATGAAGATTAGAAGAGTAAAAAGATAATTTAATTTTCCGCACTTGTTATTGATAGAAACAAAGAAGACATTCGAAAGTTGAAATTAATTAGCAAATAAGTTCCACTCCCAAATTCTTTGTGATTTCGTTCACAAAAGAAAAACCGCATAGACAAAATATTGATTTGTGACATTCCTTTAGATACTATGGTAAGTACAATACAATATCTAATGAACACGCGAAAGAATCGCTAAAGCCAGTTGTGGCATTTATATTTATCATTTTCTTTCGTGGTACCATTGCGTATCGATTCCTTAACTTAATGGTATCACATGTCTAAATAAATGGGTTCGTGATGATGTTTCCGAACCGAGTTGTTTAAAAAGTTATACGTATTGTAACCAGAATAACTAATTTAGTTACCAACTCTCGTTTGTAACTCGTAAAAATAAAACTTTTCGCTGGATGGTTTTTTTAACGACTGTACGAAAATATACGCACGTTAGTTTAATTATTAGATTTAGGATTCTTTTATTATTTTAACTAGTGGTTTTGCTCCATTCTACGCGTTATTTTACCATCAAAATAAATCAATAAAACCAGACCAAAAATGACTTTATAACTGGCTTCCAATAACGGAGAAGGTTATCAATTCGATGTGATTTTTTATGCATTTTCACGTTGACCGATATCGACGATTTTTAATCATTAGAATGGGTGTATCTTCCTATTCGTCACATTTCAATTTGGCCAAGATATTATGACGATGGGATTCATGACGAAATCATCAAAAACTAAAAAAATACAAAATCAGCGATAAATCTTTACCTCGTCGTCCGAATTATACGATTTATTTTTTAATAGAAATGGATTACTTCTGGGGTGATTCCATCGGAACTAAGCCAAGAGATTTTATGGTGGGAATCGTGAGAAAGATTTCCGTATTATTGTATAAGTGAATTGTATAAAATATTTCTACATAATATGTACACACATACCATCGCGTCCCTGGTAGGGTAAGCAGAGAAAACCGAACTACACATTTTTTCTATCTTGAAATGACATTCATTTTGATGTTGGTTTTTTTATATGAAAGATTATTTTAATTTAGCAGTATTGTGGATTAATGGGTAATTAAATCTCCTCTTCTTTATAAATGGCTGTACAAACCATATCGATCCTCAGCCTACAGTAATTCCAGTTTGACACGTAATATATATTCGTTCTTTTACTCATGACTGAGGATAGCGGCTGCAGTCCGTCGCCACACGTATGGCCCGCCTCCATGCCAATCTGTTTTGGGCTGAACGCAGAGCACCAGTCACCGAAGACCCCATTGTGGACTTAACCAAATCGCTCCATCTGGTCGGTGAACGACAACGAGATCTCCGTCCTTCCACGCTGTCCATCACAACAAGCTTCTCGAGGCAGTCTGGTGCCCTTCTGGCACTGTGTCCAAAGAATTGAAGGATACGTCTGTAAAATATCGTCGACAGACGATCCTTGATCTTAAGCTCGCTAGAATTGACACATTCGTTCTTCTGGCTGTCCATGGAATGCGCAACATACGCCTCCAGACATATAATAGAAGATGAAGAAATCTAAAAATATGTAATCAATTAAAAAATGCGGGTTTACTGCATTATGGTAATCTCTCTAAACCGACCCAATATAAAATACGTTTTACAAAATATACCATAACCTATCCGTGTCAAAATTGGAAAAAAATAAAGAATTTCGTAAAATTAGCCAGATTTTATATACCTAGATATAAAAATTACTTACATACAACTTATGAACTTATGGTAAGCAAACACGACAAGATTATTCCAGTAGACTAAAGGAGACAAAATACATACGGATTACAATAATCCAACTGTCGATTCGTTCATGAGAATTCAATTCTCTGAATGAATCGACATTATTAAGCCAAGATGCGTGCACGAAGGAACTTTTGCATGCTAATAACACCAACTAGAGGCCTCGCAGCATATATGGTCCCATACATGGATTTACTCAGAATTCGGAGTAGAACATTTTATGTGAGTTTTGTGTGTCTGTGTGTTCGTCCCCCCTTATAACTTTTGATCCGCTCAATTTACATAGCCCAAAATTTCAGAATATATAAACAGTTATAGGCCTACAAAACTTTTATACTCAGAATTGTGAATTTTTGTTTCAGTCAGGGGTTATCAACTTTTGAAATGTTGGTTTATTTTTCCATATATCTCAGAAACCATAAAAGCTAGAACGCTGAAAATTGGTATAAACATAGACAAATACAAAATCTCAAATTGGCTTTTTTCATAAAATTCCAGGGTTTCTCAAACATTTTTTATTAAGAAAAATATTTTTTTTATGATAAATATATGAGTTTAACTGCCTATATTTCCAATTTTTTTAAAAATATCAAAAAAGCCGACACACCCCAACTAGATAATTTAATTTTCTATAAAAATATTAACATTGTATTAGCACATCTCAATTTTTTTTTAACAATTTTTATAAAAATTGAATTTAGTGACGACATTGATTCATACAATTTGTATGGCAGTCGCCTACACACAATATCTAAGAAGACTTAATTGTTTGATACTAATCTCCAAACAGACATACATACCATCATGCTGTTTTCATATTCTGGGTAGGATCAAAGGACTGACCTCCATACTATCCTATCTTGAAATACATACCTAGGTACATGTGTTGTAAAGAAAACCAAATATCTTAAAATATTAAATAATTTGTATTTATGGGTTTATAGTTTGTTACTTATTCTTCAACTATACATAGTATCGCTATCGACAGTTGGATCTCATGTGTTACATGCAACTAGTTATTATAAAGTTCTCCGCCCCACAGAGTAAGAAATAACAGTGTCAACTAAATATTATGACTGTATTCCAATCGAGATGAAATGAGACGATACACTCATGTGTCCAACCCCGCTGATTTATTCAAAAGACATTTCCTGTCCCCGGTTCAAAGGCAAATCACCACTGCACCGTCTCCATCCAACCAACGGATGAAGGGTATTTATGAACTGTATCCATAGTCATAATCAGTATGGCATGGGTTTGTGTTGGTTGGTTCGTTGGTTGGTTGGTTGCTAGTGGATGCAGACGTGAGAAACTAACGACAGAAATAACTCGCATGATTCAAAACAATCGAGACGAGAACCACCACCTAGAAATATCGAAATACACTACACACACTATGTATATATTATGTACATTATACATAGTATAGCCTGTATATAAGTTCTCACTAGATCTGCACATTTTGCAAAACATTTATTTCAAAGTTAAACTAACAAAATATATTTACGATTTATTTATTTTATTTTATTTATTTTACTTTTACGGCTTGGAAGCCTATTTTAAAAAAGCAACAAGTATACAGAGATTAAAACTATTATAAAACACTATACATAAATAAAAACAAAATACAATATATACAAAAACCCAAACACAACGATAACTATATAAAACCAACAAAAATGAGATCATTATTTACAGGTCATGAGTTAAAAAGTTTAAAAGTTTTGATTTGAAAATAAAACAAATAACAAATTATAACAAATTACTTAATAACAAAATATATTACAATTCAAATACAAACGAATTTATCAAAAGGACATGTCATTTATATAATGTCGATCTCTCTCGGATAAAAGACTCTTTAAACTTGTATTGTTAAATTGTTTAATTTGTGTACTTATGTTAATTTTTGCTTTTATCTTATTTCATAACAGAAGGACCCCGTTCCCACTTGTCGTGTGTTAGGTCCGACAAAATGTCGTGTGATCTAGTGGCAATACATTTTAAATGGAGCTCTTCACACTTGTCGTTATCGTGTAAGTGTGAACAGGTCCATGTTTTGCCACTAGAGCACCCGACATTTTTCGGACCTAACACACAAGTGGGAACGGGCAGTAACAAATTTAATCCTTCTCCCTTCGATTTTTAACTATATTTTTTTTTATTTATTTTTTGTTGCAATGTAGCAGTAGCGGAATTGCTTATATAAGCTACCCGAAAATCTTGGCTTGCCTATAAATATTAAGTCAAGAAATTCAAAACCTAATATTTTTATCTGTTTTATTGAAACCACACTACAAGATTATAAATTGAACCCTATTGTAGATACGATGCTTGACAGGGCCACAAATGTAAACATTATTTTGGCATGTGATTTTAAAATATTTTAATGGCCACTCAAATGAACAACGATGCTAAAAACACATTAAATTTTCGATATTTCCAAATTTCTTTCAGGGTTTGCCTAGTCCGAAGGTTCTGGGCACGCCCCTGCAATGTAGGTAATTATGTGATTATTTAATGAATATCAATTGTGGACAAAAGTAATTGCTCTGTCTTTTGTTCATCAAATAAAAAAGAAAAGATTAAAGACTGCATAATTTGAAATACACGATTGAAAATAATTCAATTTATGAATTAAATATATTCATTGAAATATATATTAAAATTGGCCTACGGAGATGTTTTTAAATGTGTTTAACGAAACGTGTTATTTTATATAGATATTTTGTAAATGAAATTCATTACTATGAAATTCCACTACGTTAGCGAAAAAGAAATAAAAATTAAAACTATCACACATGTAAGTGTAAAAAGTATCTCAAAAATGCTCTAAAATCAAAAACATAATATTTTCAGTCATAACTTCTTAAATTATACATGTGAATGACGTTTTTAAATAACTTTGAACAATCGACGAGCATGTATAAGAGTAGGTATAAGACGATGCATGAATGTAAAAGAAAGAACGTTTGCAATGATAGGGGTGCATGACGCTCAGGCCACTCTGCCTACCCTGTTAGGGACATAGTGTGATGGTATATATGTATGTATGTGTTTTTATATAATATTGACAATAATATAAAGAAGTACCTACATATAAGTAAATAAATGATTATTTATTATAAGAAGTATATAACGGCTCAAAGGACCAAAACGTAAAGCCAAAGAATTATGTCTAAACGTGAGTTCTTGTAGTAGGTACTTAGTATCTAATGGATTCATCAATATTTCCCATCCCAACTCCCAACATAGGTAAATACTTCCGGATTTATAGATAAGTTAGTAGATTACTTGTAAGAGGGATGTACACATAATACGAACAAGGTATTTATTTGGCTTATTAAGTATATCCCATGCATACATACATACATAGATACATACCATCACGCTATGTCCCTCACGGGGTAGGCAGAAAGAACCGAACGCCACATTTTTCTATCTTGACACACATTCATCGCCTCATAAACATTCATACATCGTCTTATTTATGTTCGTCTGTTATTCACGATTCTCACATTTCCATCTTTCAGAATATCGTTTACATGGTCGTGCTATCCTTTTCTTGGGCGCCCCCGACCTCTTATTCCATTCCTGTCAGCTTTGTATATTTTCTTCGTCAGGCGTTCTTCATTCATTCTCCCCAAGTGGCCAAACCATCTCAATGTGTTAACTTTCATTCTGTTAATTATATCTTTCTTCATCTTACATTCTTTCCTTGTATCTTCATTTCGAACTCTGTCATACATCGTTCTGTTACAAATTCTTCATCCCGCTAGTATTTATTAACGAAAATGATCTATATAAACGTAAATGGTATAAAATAAAATTGAATATGATAAGTAGATTTTAAATAAATTTAGTAACACAAAAATATAAGTCAGTAAGTTTATAGCAAATTAAAATGTATTATGTACGAACAAATAAATACTTTCAACTCATAAGGAATCGATGGTTACATCATACAATAATAATTTTAAATAAAATTGTTTAAAAAATATAAATTACGAATATCCGTATGGCGGATGTTCGTAACGCCCACTTCGACGAAGCGACAAGTTTAAATTTCCCAAAATATACTGAACTCCCTTACAAACAGACACAACATTATCGCATTATATAGCATAAACATAGGCTTGTTTCATTATTCACATGCCACAAATACATCGAGAGTAATCGGTATGGCAACATCAGCAATCTATGTCAAGGACATCAAACATAGTAGGTACCTACACCAATGATAATTAAATTTGCCGTAATGAAAATAACATTAAAAGGAGTACCTAATAAAGTGAAAGGCCACGAACAGGTGTCAGTAACAGATTATTTGCTAACCATAAAAGAGGCATATTATTCTACAGTACATACATCCAGATTAGGCGGGCGAAAAATGACCGGTCGGCTCGTAAAAAATCAAAAATCGAATTCGGAAAAACACAATCTGAGTGTACCGAAATTGTTAGGTATGTTGTGCACCGAAAAAAAGATCAATATTTTTAAACAGCGTGATACATGATATCCCAAAACTTAATGTAATCAATAAATTAATTTTAAAATACACGTGTAAATTTATTATAATAAATCAATATCCGGAGTTTATAATTCGCAAAGCATTGAAGATAATAATGAAATATATGTAGAACACTTTGTTATAGCCGAAAAACAGTGTTGTCGAAAAACAATAAATTTTAATTTTTTCCGCGGCAACATTTTGACGGAAGACTACTAGCGCCCCTGACGGCGTGAGAGAACGACAAGGAAGCTAGCAGCTAGCACGCGCTATGGCACGCGCTCTCTTGACATTCGACGCTGGTGAAGGACGGACGGTTTGGTGTGACGCCGTCATCGGTCGACACGTGCTCCCGATGGCGGCCATATTTTCGACGGCGCAGGAGATCTGCTTGACAGGACACGTCACGCGCATGGACGCTGATGGTGCCCCAGAACCAAGATGAGGGCATCAACAGGACAGGAGGTTGGAGGCAGAACACAGTGTGGGGCCACCGCGTAGGGAACGCGGCGGCTCGCAGATTGGACCACGAGGGGCAATCCGTGTCGTCTGGAGCGTCGGTTCGCCTCCGGTGAGGCCCCAACTGGTATGCCACCTCTGTCGAGATGCGCCGTCATAGCGTGCCGTGTGGCACAGAGCCAGCCATGGGTGACGGTCTGGAGGAGATCAGGAGGAGAAGAAGAAACCACGCCGGACACGAGGAAGACCTGCTAGCCTGATGCAGAGGCTGGGCCCCACCGAACTACAGTCACCACGTGGAAGACAGTGACATGCCTGGAGTAAGGATGTCGCTGTACCCTGGGGCGGTATATTCTGGTCGGCGTCTTTTCGTGTGTTCGCGTGTGTTTGACAGTTCGTTTCGATAGATGCCACGTGTTTCTGTTTTATTTGTTGTCTGTTGTTTTGTTTTTTTTATTATTTTATTGCCATGGACCAACTATAATGATTTTTTGAATAAATGCGCCGTACTACTACAATTTCATAGTGTCACCATCATTTGTCTCCTTTTCTTCCCCACACCTTGGCTTGATGTTTCCTCGTGGTAGACGAGAGGTCTCATCAACTTGATATCATATTTGGTATAGCTGGCAACATGTCTAAGTACCTACTTGCGAATTCCTCGTCATTTTCAATAATTTAACGAAAAATAATAGATTTCTTGTATCTGTATGTATCGTTGCCACCCTTCGATCATTCAAATCACTCTTTCCATTTTGAAAATATTTCTTTAGCTCTTTATAATTCAAAACACAGATCAACTTGATGAAAGGAATCAATATTATTAAAGTACAAATCCAACGTACTTATCTTAAAATGTCGGAATAATCTTAATTTAGCATTATTTTTTTTCTCCGTGTAATTATGGCTTATCGGATTTATATCATATTCTAAAGCATCTATAGTAAAACGTGTCTCGTGTGTGATATGGATGTTCTCGTTGAAGTCTCAATATTTTTCTATCCAGAACGGCTGCAACGGAGGCGAGGATGATATCCGTCAAAGAGAGAAAATCATTTTAATCATCCGCTTTGGATAGATGCCAAACTCAGCAGACGGAACCGATTTCAGGACAAAATATTACACCGAGGCATATGAGAAAGTGACATCTGAAAGCGGACTGAATCAAATTTATAATAATATCGTTTTACCCCGCTCGTAATTTTAAGTCCGTGAGGACACTTAAGATAAATGCCAGTGGAATGACCTCATGCACTGTCGATTTATTATACCGGCTTAACATTGAATTTATTCTCAGACGAATGGTTCTCTTTGATAATGACGGTTCTCAAGTGCACTGATAAACAAAACCGCCATTTTGGAATGATATAATATGTATGTATAAAAAAAAACCTAACCAGTTTTAGTAACAATACGATTGCTATGATGGAAACCTGAAACTCTATTACTTGGGATAAGTAGTAACAGTGCATGACATATTATTCTAAAGCAATCGTGTTTTTTGGGGTTTTGTCAAAATATTAGAACGTACTAACGTATAGGTAGGTATATCGTGTTTCAGAAAAAATAAGCATGTATCAATTTCTCAATTTTCCAATCGATTTTTTGTATTATGTTTATAAGAAGTAGAAAAGTCAATTCAAAGTTCAATACACCGATGACATTTTGAAAAATCTCATGTTTCATATTCATGTAAACAAGTAACCACATGATTTATTACGACAGACTCTGCTGCATCAAAGAGCTTCTTTCAATTTAAAAAATAACAATCCAAGACAAACGTATAGAATCACGCCATGTCCATAATAGGGTGGTAGAGAGAACAGAACTACTATACAGATAATTCTACCTTCAGCTCAGTTGGTTAGATATCTTACTGCTGGTTCCGGGTTCGGTTTCCTGTGGAGACACGGTTTTTAATTGTGTTTTCAGTATGGTAAACAAAATCTCGAGTAGCTACCAATTAGTTATCCGACAATTAATACAAAATAAAGTGTCCAATTCTTGCCAATTCTACATAGTTTTAAGGTAAAATGTGAACAATTAACAAAAATATACGGTCTTACCACAGAGTAAAGAATATACAGAACTGCCCTAAGCTCCGAGTTTAGGCCAGGGGATCGGTACACAAAGTGAGGTGGAACGGGGGTAACCCAAACACATTCAATGTTTAAATATAAATCGGTTATTAATGACACATTTATATAGCAGTAAAAGTATTTGCCTTTCGACACTTAAATCCCATTGCTAAGAACATGTAGGTACTTTTTTATATAATTATTGAGTACTGTTTCAATTTTCATTCCGAACCATTCGGAAAATATTCAAATACGTTATATTGATTGCTACCAAATTTTTGCTTATGTCATGTCTACAGATTATTGTCCTGTGGATCTTACGAACTTTTTGATATTAATTTGATTTTAATCCTTATATTGATATTTTATGATACAAGAAACATTGGTAAACCAATATGTCATTAGATAAGAACTGGTGATATTTAGACACGAATGTAAAATTGAAATAGACCTTGTTAATTAGATTATTTTTCTTAGAATCGAATTGAATGCAGCGCGAGTTCGTCTCTCTAAAAATAAGAGGACTCGAAAAGCGTGTCACGAAATGAAAAACAAGTGAACAAAGGCGATAGACGAGTATATCCAACGGAAGGCAATCGGATATGGTAAAATGGACCAATGATACACTTTCTAAATTTTTAACAATTGAATAAAAAATACCGTGAAAATATCCGTTTTGAATGATGAAACGGAGTTTATGTTAGGCACTGGAAATTAGAGTTACAAAAATCCAATATAATCTCAGAACTGGGAATATAATAATAGTTATAAACACTTCCTTGAACCCTGCGCAAGTGGCGAGTTTATTACCATAAGGGAATTTCTTCCAACTATGTAACCTTTTTTCCAGTCCAGAGAACCAATATTTGCTTGAGAAATTAATTTCTCATCTAACTACACAGAGAAAACAGTTTTCATTTCTTCACTGTGTATATTGTTCTTTCTCAGCAGTTATCCTTGAGAATCCGAAGTTCAACTGTCGCGCTATCCCATAACCGGTTTTCCGGGAAGCTGCTTTCGTTCTTTCTCTAAATCTTTCTAAGTGAAAGAAATCATTTTAGATTTATAGAAAGAAATCTTTCTTCTCGATTTTCTAGACGGAATTACTTATGGTTTTTAAATCAGTATTTTAGGTTGGTGGTAGCAGAACGGTTAATAGGTAATCCAGTGGTCGCAAATTTGAATCCTTCCACGTCCGATTTAGTTCACATATAGCACAAGCATTTATGCTTAATTTAGGATGTACATATAACTACTTTTATTTTAAAAGGAAATTATTTATTATTTTTTTTAGAAAAAATCTTTTTATTTTTTCTCAGAGTAGGTCAGCATACATGTATATATTTTTACTGTAAATTCTTTTTTTTTATACGGCGCTGGCCGATTTACTAATGATATTAATAACAATTAAGCACTACAAATAATAACACTCAATTATTATTATTACCATTATACACTTCCTCAAAAGAATTAGCAGATCAATGCGTAAATTGTAAATTATTTAAAAGAGCAAAATAAAATGCAACAAACGCATCATCAAGCTTTCAATTGGGAATAGTTCACCCATCCAGATACTTAACATATCAAAGGATTAGGCTCTGAGGAGGTCTCTATACTACCTAACAACCCTATTGATTCCCGAATATTAACGTTTAAAAAATCTTTAACGATTCTACATGTATTCATAATTACCGTTTTTTGCATTTTTATTATTAAAGTTTTCGATAAATCTATAATTTCTAAATTACGGATTAACGATTTTGGAATAATGCCAGTGGCTGAAATAATGAACGGTAATATTATTATTTTACGAGAATGCCAAAGTCTTTTAATCTCATTACCTAAAGCGGTGTATTTTCTAATTTTTTCATCAAAAGTTTTTATAATATTACTAGAATTTGGAATAGCCACGTCGCAAATATATGTTATTTTTTTAATTTTATCATGTATTATTAAATCGGGTCTGTTATGTTGAATTGACCGGTCAGTTAATATTGTTTTATCGTAATAAAGCGAAATATTATTATTTTCTAAAAATGAAATCGGATCATATTCATAATATGGTTTTATGTTTATCGCGTCAATTAATTTATATTTAATAGCTAAATTTTGATGTATTATTTTTGCTACTTGGTTATGTCTAAATGTATATTCTGATTGCGCGAGAAAAGAACAGCCCGATATTATATGATCGATTGTTTCCGGAAAAGCCAAACATTTCCTACAACTATCATCAACTACATTTATGTCTTTTATTATATATTTTTGATAATTTTTAGTTTTTATTACTCTATCCTGAATTGCTATTATAAAACCTTCTAAATCCGCGTCCAAATCACCAATACTCAACCATTTGTTTGACCAAATTTTGTCAACATAAGGTTGGTTGAGAAATTTTGGATGTATAGAATGAATTATTTTATTTAGCCACGAATTTAGAAGGTCGTCATTTATATTTATAATATTGTTATTGAAATTCTCGTAATTTAAATTTAATGTTGTTAAATTTTTGTCCGCCTCACAGATTACTTTATGCATTAAAGAACTATCAGATTTTTTGTGAAAGAATGTTTATAGCGATTCAATTTGATTATTATGTAACGATGTTATTTTTATTATACCCCTACCTCCTAAATTCCTAGGCAAATTGATTCGTTCAATCGCGGAATTAGGATGATGACAATGAAATTTAGTAAAACGCGTTCTAATTGTTCTTTCTAAACTATCTAAATCTGTTTTCGACCATTTAATAATTCCAAAATAATATGTCAAT